>JABRWF010000006.1:3600000-4180903 GCA_018343915.1 Agroathelia rolfsii
CGCTATCCTCACTCAGTTTGACAAGGAACTCGAAGACCTCCATGAGCACATCCGCAAGGAGAAGAAACGGATGACGGATATTGATCTAGAGCTCAAAACCCTCGAACACGAACTTTCGGGGGTCAAGAAAGAACGAAGTACGGCTGAGAAGAGGATCGAAGAGCTCGAACAAATGTATGACTGGATCAAGCAGGACTGTCATGAATTTGGCAAGCAGGGGACAATTTACGATTTTTCCAAGACAAATCCAGTGGAGCTGCAAACCAAGTTTAATGGTTTGAAGGAGTCGGGTAAGAAGAAAAAGATCAACCACAAGGCCGTCAGCATGCTTGAAAGGTTAGTGTTTTTTGTCTTGAGTGGGTGTCTGAGTGGATGGCTCATCTGAGTGCAGTGTCGAGAAGAGGGAAACAGCGTTGAACAAAATGTTGCAGACAGTTCTGAAGGATAAGCAGAAGATAGAAGATACGATCGAAGAACTCGATCGCTACAAACGAGATGCCCTAAAGACCACATGGGAAAAGGTCAACGGGTGAGTTGTCTTGCTATTAGCACAGAATCTACATCCTTGGTTTCTGAACATATACATCCTACAGCGACTTCGGTGGTATCTTCGCCGAACTCCTTCCCGGAAACTTTGCGAAGCTGCAGCCTCCGGAAGGTCAGGATCTCATGGATGGATTAGAGGTCAAGGTACAGCTCGGCTCCGTCTGGAAGCAAAGTCTCACCGAGCTCAGTGGTGGTCAACGGCAAGTTTTTCATCCTGTTAAGGCAATATCCAAAAAGTCTAGTCTAACACGTGGATTCTTGTAAAGATCTCTCATAGCCCTATCCCTCATCATGGCTCTCCTGCAATTCAAACCAGCACCGATGTACATTCTCGACGAGATCGACGCCGCCCTTGATCTATCACATACACAGCACATCGGTCAACTGTTCCGCACGCGTTTCAAGGGGTCGCAGTTTATTGTCGTGTCCCTGAAGGAGGGGTTGTTTACGAACGCCAATGTCCTTTTCCGTGCCCGGTTCCGCGATGGTACAAGTATCGTGGAGCGTACGGCTCAGCGTAGCACCAATCCACTGTACAACAACAGCTCGGAGGAGTCTGGTGCTGCGAGACGGGCGCCGAGGAGAGTTGCTGCATAAACGTTCTCTCTTGTTAATAGAATTTTTCTTATTCCATCTTGATGAGTTTTTGTATTTATCTACCCTTTTTGCATTTAGTTTACTTTGTGTATTTGGTCTGTATGTATTATTATGCTAGGAGCTTGATCAGCTAGAGAGGGTCTCGTGCGAAACATTGTTGCACACCTTCCTAAGTAATTTTCGTACAAAGTACAATAATTGTTGAATGCTAGACGTTAAACAATGAAGTTGAATGAGCACACATATACAGAACGATGCTGTATTGTATATATACAACTAGCATTACTCGTGCTCCGCACGCAATAAAAAATAAAAACCAAATTCTATCGGGTCAAATTACCTTGAATCCAAATCATTGTGTCAAAATTTCATATAGCACTGGCAAACAGCCTAACATGATTAAAACGCTTGATTGGCTGTGTGTGAGGGTAGAGAAATACCTAGCATGCATCAGGTAAAATCTACCTCTATACACACCAAATAAATAACAAAATTCAAGTTTTCAAAATGAGAAAAGGAAACAGAGTATGGTCCCAAGATACAGATTGAAAAACAACACTTGCAAAGTGTAATGGACCAAGACCCTTCGGAGTGAGGCTGGCCAGTTTGGTGATGTAACGCCTGTCACGTCGTTTTCAATATTTCTTATTTCTTCAATTTCTTGGTATTAGCTTACGACAGGTTTCCATTCCACAAGGAATATGTTTACATTCTTACAGTTGATTTTATTACATTTGCATGCTCGTGATTTTTTATCTTAGGATAGGTATAAATACGGACCATGTATGTAGTCGAGTAGGACAGGCAATCGACACTTTGTACCAGTTCTCTCTCTCTTGTGATTTGTCTCTAGTGACGTCCCTGGTCGGACGTGACAACTAGGTACCACACAAAGTAATGACAATGCAATGCGCGCCAGTTTTTGCTCACTTCCATATTGTTTTTATTCAAATAAAATTTTTGATAATGCAGAATTAATGTGTTTAAGACTTCCATTTAAATGATATAGCTTGCGAATGTTTAACAGGAGGTGTAAGAGGTGGGTATAAGTGTATAATGAAAAACTGTCGAAATAAAACTTTGTAATGATAATAATTTTTGATGCAAATCCCCCCCTCCCCTCTTAAATTACATGTGAAGGAAATCGTAAAAAAAAATATCTCGAGGAAAGAACGATGTATTGACATTGCAAAAGTTTCGTAAGTTAGTCAATTCAGCTACCGCTTTCGAAAATATACATGTAGCCTGGAAGTGAGTGAAAACTAGTGCCTACTATATACGTGGTAAAGCAATGGCAATAAATAGAAGCTCACTTTGGCTGCTGGTTTATATGTCGAGCAGTAACCAGATATTTGAGAAGTAAATCATGCTCTACATTCATAGCGTCATCAACGGAAATAGAATAGTATCCTGGAGTTCCATGTTGCTCTTTATATTCGGGGGTGAGTGGTGGGAGCTGCTGGTACCATTCCCCATCCATGCCCCATTTTTTGAAGAATTTTTTCAACGTTTCTTTAGAAGACCCAAGACTATGAAGAAGCATGTATACGGCCCGCCATGCACTACCCAGTGCTCCCTCAACCCATGCATGCCTGACGCTGAGAGCTTCGCCCGCAAAAAAGATCCGGTCCGTCAGCTCACCCGAGCCCGATCCAGACCCCGTGAGGCTTGTATAAAGGCTCTTGAATTTCCCAGGACCAAAGTGCGCAAATGCACCTTGCGAAATTGTAAACAATCAGTATAGCCTGAGTGAGAGTCTCAATAATGAATTGGGAGGACATACCCATACTGTAAATGTCCGTTGTCCAGTCATAAGCGAAAGAGCTAATCAGGTCGCGACGAAGATCTCCCAGGTTGATACTATGGATCCGAGCAAGCTCTCGTAAGGTGAGCTCGATAAGACCGTCATCATCATCTTCGGCTATCAAGCCGGCGAGGCGCTGTGCATCGTCAGCCCAGCAATAGCTTGCGATCAGTGTAGTGGTCATCCTGAGACATTGTCCAACATGGTCGGATGAAGGGTAGACGACAGTGTATAGTGGACTGTCGGTATAGGTCTGACCGCCAACGATGCCCAAGTTGAGTGGGAAACCGGCTTTATCTCTTAGGTGACCGCCGTTTGTCCACCAGGCATTACGGAACCACAGGCCAATCTTGGTTGCTGGTGCGTAGGTGAGCTGACGAAGAGCGGTTGACTGGACTTCTGTCAAGCCGGCACTGGTCAAATCAATGGTTCGAAGAACAGGGAGTGGGATGGTGGATATAACATGCGTGAAAGAATGGGGATCTTCTTCGCACTTGATCGTCACCTCGACTTTCTCTTTGCCATTCTCATCAGTCACCCGTCGGATACCGGTAACACGCTTTTTAAAGCTGAAGTCGTTCCTGTGGTTTCTTTTCGTCCGAAGATAGCCTTCAATGCTCTCCGCAAGTCGTTCCGCGCCGCCACTAAAATTGCCATTGTTTACTTCAGCTACAGAGATAGAACAAGTCTAAAAGAGACGTACTCGATGCGGTACGACTTGACATCCGCCGAATTATCAACTGCAATGATATTGCCTTCATCATCCAGTGATGGTCTCCAGCCAAAGGCAATCCTCCCAAGAATAAAATCGGTGAGAGACTGATCGTACGAGCCCGTTGAACTTCCACGTGTTTCATACCAGTTGATGACATCGGTGGGAAGAGGCCCGTGTGGAATGTCCGGATATTCATCAAGTACTTCCTTGCTTGGCTTGTAGGTAGTGCTGAGGAAGGCTCGGACGGAGAGATGGTCATGTTTCATCAAGTGGTCCCACCCCCGACCCCATTGTTTTCCGTTATGCAGATCTTTGAAGAGACGTGTAGCGAATCCTTTGACCACATCGTTCATAATGGCTTCGCGAGCCCGAATATAGGCCCAACGTTGTGGTTCGGGCGTATCATGAATTATGGATGAGAGGTTTAGACGGGTATCTTCAGTCTCTGGTGTGACAGCACTTCGCCTCACGTTTCTGTTGTTGAAGAAGAGCAGTGAGTTTCCCTTGAGATCATCGAAATAATACGGGCGTATTAGTCTGTCAATACCAAGATCGTGGTTCCTGACGAGATCCCAAAAGCGCCCCATAGCCTCTATGTCCGGAAAACGCATGGCTCCAACATCGAAGTATTTCTCCGAGCCGAGAACTTCAACCGAAAACGGTGCTAAATCTCGTCCCTCACGGTAGTGAAACGTGTGTGTGTATAAACGCCCACCCACACGATCGCGTCCTTCGATGATTTTGAAGGGTATATCCATAGAATCCAACATAAGCGCGGTATATAAGCCTCCAGGACCTGGTAAGAAACCCAAACGTAGGTATGTAGACAAAAGAAATGAGAAATAAATAAATAAATTACCAGCGCCCAAAATCCCCACAGTAGGGGAGCCTTGGTGGCGTGAGGGATGAGAGCCCCGGGGCCCAACAAGAGAGCCGCTGAGAGTAGCACCAGTAACGGGAATTTTGCTAGAAGTACCACTCGATTGGGGAGGCCTAGGGATGGGAAACGGATAGTTTTCCGGAACATTATGCTTTGTGAATTGATCCACCACATTTCTACCAAAAAAGCTATAAATGTCGTTGCCGTATATTCTGACAGTATCAGGTACGGGAGGAGAGCTGGAAGACATTGGTAATGTTTACTTTGGAGTGAAGGATAAGTCGATGAGCGCTGTGCGCTCAGGCCGAGTGACTGCTGATACCGCTGGACATTAAATACTTCACCCCATCCCCTGTCTAGTCTGAATAAGGACCAAGTTGGTCCATGGGATCATGGAAGATGTTTGCTAGTGATAGGCTCTGAGCCCTTGTGTGCCCTTTCGGAGTCTTTCTCCAAGCCCCGGACAAGATGGCCGAACAGCCTGTTATACTCGCGACTCGCAAAAGTCTCCGTGAGTCATATAGTAGCCACACTAAGTTACTCATGTCTTCGGCCACAATAGTTCCCTCAGAATTTCACGCCAAAAGGTGGATTAAAGCACCTTGCCGGTTTTTTTTACATAGCTAAACGCCTGCTAAGTAGTCCTGGCATTTTTTCAGATGTTAAAAAGATATTGATGTGTCGAAGAAGGTGGTGGCTGAGTGTGGCTACCACGTGATTCACGGAAACTTTTGCGACCCCTTGTCTTTGGCCCTGGCTCATGTGCTGGCTAGGCTAAGATGGAGCGGCGGTGCAGATGGGGTGAAAGCGCTACGCGCTTTCGGAGCCCGGCTGGGTAGCGCCTGTGGAGAGATCGAGGCAAGCAGCGATGGGCGGGTGGGACCGCCTCGCTACCTCATCTCCCGCGGCTTGCTACCAGGCCGTGCTATATATGAAACAGGAGATAGATTACTACTGTACTAATGATTTGCGAATGTGAGGCGCATGTTTGTCTTGAGCATTACATGTGGCATGCTTGAAAGACAAGCATGGAAAAGGGGGTGGCGGGCGGGTGAAAACAAGAAAGCGAGCGCGGTCAGTGCTGGCAGCTGCAGAGAGAGAAGGTGCAGCCGCCAGCACCGGCACGCGCGGGCCAAAGACACCGCTTTGCGCCGACGTCGTGCCTCCTTGGCGCAAAGCATCCATCTTTCAACAGAAAGACTTGGATACCAGTGTGTAGTTACTGGCACCATGTCCGAGTCTATACCAATGGAGGGTCCAAATAAAGCATGACCTTGACGCAAGTGCTATGAAGCGTTCAATGATCCACCCATCGGAGAACACAAGGGATGATAGCATTGATAGCCTCGGACACTGGCACGCATACTACGCCGTGAACGCTGTTACCACTGGCAAAGGCAAAGGCATCTTGAACCTTCTATGTACGCTTTTAATCCAGCTCAATAGGAATGCTCACCTGTTGGATACATCCTAGGCGTTCTCCAAAAAATATTGACTCTGGAGTCAGAGCCAAGGCATATCTTGGACATACCGTTCCGCTGGCAAATGATCCAATTTGTGGCCATTCACGGAAATATTCATTCAGTGCATCTCCGATGATGTCTCTGAATTAAGATATCAGACTCACAAACCATATAGCCTCAAATTAAAATCTGAATTACAGTCACTGCACAAAAAAAATGTCCGATTGAGGTGGTTTCACGGCTACATCTCCTTCCTCACAACACTTTCAACCCAAACAAAGTATACCATGTCATATTAGACCCCTGATAACCCCATGTACATACCCAAAATATTTTCTTACATCAAATAAACAATGTGTGAGCAAGTACACAAACATCCCCATCAAGACCTATCTCTATGATTATCTACTCTGGGAGAAAATGAGTTACATCCTCAAAAACTAGATGAAATGCAGATTATTTTCCAATTTTTTCTTGTATAAAAAGACTATGTGACTGTTGAGGAATTGAGCTATCAAAAGTGAGGTGGTTAGAGATTTTGTTAACTTTACGGAAGTATATTGTGCTTTTAGCACGGAGTTAGACAGTTTTGCCCCGGTTCACCTGGTTTATATCTCAACAACTACATAGTCTTTTCATACAAAAAAAAAAATTGGAAAATAATCTGCATTTCATCTAGTTTTTGAGGATGTAACTAATTTCTCCCTCAGAGTAGATAATCACAGAGACAGGTCTTGATGGGGGTGTTTGTGTACTCACTTACACATTGTTTATTTGATATAAGAAAATATTTTGGGTATGTACATGGGGTTATCAGGGGTCTACTATGACATGGTATACTTTGTTTGGGTTGAAAGTGTTGTGAGGAAGGAGATGTAGCCGTGAAACCACCTCAATCGGACATTTTTTTTGTGCAGTGACTGTATCAAGCATCAAGCTCAAGATTCAAAGAAGGAGAAGAAAATTATATTGGTGAGCTTCTGAGACGGGTTGACACCATAATGCCAATGACATGCAGCGTATAACAGATTATGACTGAATGAGGCTGAATTGGGCTGAATTTTTGCTGAATGGCTCCTTAGCGATTTTCCGATGCTAGAGTACACCGGCAAGCTTTGCATAAGCTATTGTAGTACTACAGTCTGTCGGTGGGTTTGGTACTAGCTGCTGAACTCAAGCACAGGGTGTAGATGATCATCTATCCGAATCGTTGATTATCGATTACCACGATCACCATCGATTCGAGTCATTGATTATCGATTATTACGATGATCAATCAAAGATGGACATCCACTGCCTCTGAATCGCTTGCATAACTTATCAGCGCTCTCAAGTGGCACGGTTTCTTGCATGACTTGTCAGAGGCGCCTATCATTTATTGTGCAGTATTCAGACCAGTATCCTTTTTCAAGATCGATGCCCTCGGGCCTCATGAGAATATCAAATCGACTCGACAATATGTATTCAAGCTAGCCGCCATTATTGGGGTAAAACTTCACCTACTACTAGTAGTACAAGTCTTTATCAGAGCCTTCTTAACTCCGACCACACTTTCGGCCCTCAATATTATGGATTCTGTTGAAGAAGTTTCACTCCCATGAAATAAACTCTGTTGGCAGATAACCCGTTCTGTCTGTGTTGTGCACAGCCCAAGATGTGTTACCAGTGCTATGTGACTCTCCCGGGCCAGAGTCCTGGCCAATACGCCTATGTGGGGTCGGAAGCGCTTCATCTCTACACATCTAGAAATCTAATTTTACTTGCGTGCACTTTCGAATCATCCAAATCATCCTAGCTCATGACTTCAGAGGTAACTACATCTCCGCTGTTTCGCTCTATAACAATCAAACCCCACATTGTCGGAGTTTTTAGCAGCTTCCTCACAACATGCAAGAATACTATTGAATAGTATTCAGTCCATATCGATTGATGACAATATATCAACTGATACACCAGTTTTGAGCTGATGTGTCGGCGGCGAGTCGGATGTGGGCAAGCCATCGGCACTGCTACAGTCATCATGATACATAACTCTGTCCCTGGATGACCTGTTCACCGCATGGGGCGAATAAGGGGAGTATATTTCTTGGAGCTTTTACATCTGAAATAGAATTTATGACGTATTTTACAACACCTTTCTCGAACCCGTGGCATTAGCACATTCTATCTCAATGATAGTACAGATCTTGCACTGTTCACTTCATGTATTGATGTAGCCACAAACCCTCGGCCAGAAGCCCTATAGCATCGGACCGTCAAGATCCTTTGCCCTTGATCTCAGGTCTGAAAAATTAAGCACACTTTGTTCGGCTTCATGGTAGTGAATGTAGTATGTGGTTAAAATTGGATTATTTCTACATATATACACCCCGCGTATTTGCGTACCAACCGCCTGTCTTTTGTAACTTTTGTGCAAATGCCTCTTGAATCTGGTACCTATATCATCCGAAATATTGCTACTGGCAATGCCGTCGGTCATAACTCTGTGGAAGATATGACGCTCTTGCCAAAGCAGGTACTCTTGCTTTCTTCAGGGGTTGAGGAGCCTAAGGTCAGTCCTTGTACTAGCTCAGCCTAGCTTGAAGGGGCCATGATTATCCACTGTTTAAGCATTGATAGTGGGAAATTGAGAAAATGAACTCTAATAGTTATATTATCAAAGCCCTAGGCAACGAAACCGCCAGTATACAAGGCTCAGTCTTTGCAGTTCCCCTCCTAGATACAGTGCAACCTGAGAGCTTGAATTGGCGTGTTGAGGCTCTCTCACCGGTATTTTATGGTGAAAATCGTTATATGTGAGTAACAATTCTTGTTGACAATGTGATATTCACACAAGATCTCTTTAGTATAACCACTCAGGACAAATCAAAGGCCTGTACCGCTCCCGATCAACTTAACGAGCAGGCGAGTACAACCGCGGTCAATCATATTGAGTGTTTATGCTGACAACTTTGTGCTTTTGCAGATTGGGTGCCGGGATTTTTTCTTTTTTGTTCTTATCCTCCCCAGTACTCTCTGAAAATGATATTTGAGATTGTCCCAGTCTCTTCCTAACAAACTCAAAGAACCACTGGATTCTACAGCATTCTACTAGTGTAGCATGATAATTTATTTGAACTTGATAAGTTATACAGAAAGAAGAAAAGATAACAACAATCATTTTTCTTATTTTCTCAGGATTGGAAGGTAACTATTATATAAATTCTTTTTCAAGAGTGTCTGCCGCGATTTTGGTTCAAAATAACCGCTTTTCTGTCATTGCCAATTCCTGGTTTCCATGGCTATGTCATACTTGCCCCAGCAAAAGTAGTCGTGCCTTCAAGTTGAACCGATCTGTCTAATCATCCATGGCACATGAAAAAGTTACACTAGCCATTCGAAGGTATAAAAAGAGATGCTAAGTCTGCTCGCATCTACACTTTACAGGATGCAGATGAAGATGTGCAGATCAGCGCATGCTACTAGCGTTAAAATTTGATACAACACGCAGCATGACCTGGGCAAGGCGCTCAATTGTCTTTGTATAAAGGTACAATACATAGTGTACATTGAGTTATTTCTAAATACTAAACAGATAATGAAATTTTTTCGACTGTATCATATGGATGTATTTAGCACCCTTAGGTTACACTTTTTAGTGCATAATGATATTTATTTGAAACTTCAAGTAGATCGATCGTTTGCTCTCTGACAGTCTCTTCATCCTTGACTCTGGGTTACGCCGAAAAAGAAGGGGAAAGGCTAGTATGGGTAACTGTTATCGGCATGCACAGTCATCATGATATAAGCACTAGCCCAGATTTGAAACCATTCTGGAATCATTATTTTTATTCAACCTTTTGCACCTCCGGACTCGGAGTTATGTGCCTGGTTTCTTGTTATCAGTTATGCCCGATCCGTCACACTACTAGTACTAGCATACATGTGCCTAGTAACTAGTACAATCCCCATAATGACAGTGGCAAAATCGTATTTCGCAACGAGTGCCAGTGATATGCGTTTAGTTTCAGTGATTTCCCAGCTGCTGTTCTAACATCCCTACACGTAGAGACTTCGCTGGAATCTTAGACCACTTGATACAGAAGCGCTATCATCGGCATTTAGGAGTCAATAGAGCTCTCATGCGATTATATTAGACGTGTTCAGATGCTTTGGTGCCAGTCAGTTTTGGTGTTGCCGGTGGTAGCACGACCGAGCGAAGGAGTGCCAATGCAATAATACATGGACAATCATGGTATTTGCATTTTACCGACACAAACAGAATGTATTAATGGAAGAGGATTGCATTGTTCCTCATGTAGAAGAGTATGTATGTACCTCCCAAACAATGCTTCACTATATCTATTGTTTTCAATGATGGAATCACTGGCATAAGTTTGGCATTTGAGTGTGTAGATGTATTCTTATTATTGACGCTATACTATGTATACACATGAAATATATCCTCTGATCTTTTCTCTTTGTCCCCGTTAGTACACATTGGTATTAGTACACCATCGCATAAAGACGGTTGATGCAAGTGCTGGTAGCAGCGGGACATAATCATCACCGCATACCACCAAAAAAAAATACAAATATCTAGTCTCCGTTTCTAGGTCTTGCCTTGGTTTAAAATGCACGCGCAGCAGACCCCATAGCAAATATGTGCACACAACAAACTCTCCGGGTCATACCACCTCACTCGAGCGTAATATACAAGTGCTTGCTCGTCAGCACGGCCTTAGCGCCCGGCACGAGCACGATCGTCTGCGTATCATCAATGATCATCGCGGGTCCTTCTAGCTCGGCGCCGATGGGCAAGCGGTCAAGCACGAACACAGGCGTGTCGTCCACGCGGCCGAGTTTGTCAAAGTAGACGCTGTAGTATAAATCGGCCTGCTTGCGCTTGTCAATGGGGGTAGTTTTCAGCTTGGAGACTTCGGTGTAGACGGATTCGCCGAGGCTATCAAAGGTTTTGCCGATACCGCGGACCTGGGAGAGGGAATGAATGGGGTGTAAGTACGATTAATAATAAGTAGCAGAAAAGAAAGAAAGAGGCTGTAGTAAAGTAAACAAATCCCCTCACCTTGATATCATCCACAATCACTGTCTTCGTGTCCAACAGGAACCCAAACTCAGCCTTGTACGCGCGCCTGAACGCAGCCTCAAAGTCCTCATCGCCGTTGCCGTCCTGCTCGGTGGGAAGGACCATGAGCGCCGTGTCGGTGCCGTCGAAGCGCATGTTGAGCATGCGCTCGATGCGCACGCGGCCACCCTCGAAGCCCTGCTCAGCCAGTTCGCGCGTGACGTCCGCAGTCAGCTTGTCGAGCCGCGCAAAGAGCGAGGGGCGGTTTTGGGGTGTATAGGATGTCGAGGAGGGTTCTTGGAGCTCGTAGGCGCTACAAGAATGAAGAGCAAGGATGAAGAGAAGACTTGTAGAAGGCCGGCTTGAAAACGTACCGATCTGCGAGAGCCAGGCCGTAGGCGGAGAGAATGGAGCTGTAGCGATGAATCAAGATAGTCTTGATACCAAGTAAGCTGGCGATTTCGCAAGCATGTTGGCCACCTGCACCACCAAAGCTTGCCAGTCTGGAATAAGATGTACATTATATCAGCACAAAGGAGGAAAAAAAAGATTGTTTGTTACTCACACATGCTTCGATGTAGCATACCCCCTCGCCTCCGTCAACGCCCGAATAGGTCGACACATCGTCTCATTTGCGACCTTGATGAACCTAACCAGCGCCAGGAGAAAAGTACGCGCATATAATAAGCACTTACCCCTGGTTACAATAATCAACCCACTTACCCATATACAATTTCATCCAAGTCCATCTCTTTCCCATCTTGACTGTTCTCTGCACGAATCGTGCGCGCCAGCTCCTCAAACGCGTTACGAGACGCGTCCGCATCAAGCGGCTCTTTCTCGGATTTGCCAAAGATTTTCGGGAAGAAATCTGGGATGAGCCGGCCCAAGAGGAGATTTGCATCTGTTACCGCGAGAGGGCCGCCTTTCCTGGATGGTTTTGTGAGTACGTAAAGCAATGAGATCTTGCTAAAACACTTGCCTGTAACATGCTGGTCCGGGTTCGGCACCTGCACTCTCTGGCCCGGCGAGGAAGAGGCCGTTGCGATAGAAGAGACGGGAGCCGCCGCCAGCAGCGACAGTGTTTATGTCTAGTTGAGGTGATTGGATCGTTACGCCCGCCGTCGTAGTCTCGTACACGACCTCGTACCGGCCGTCGAAGCGCGATACGTCAGTGGATGTACCGCCGACGTCGAGACTGTAATGAGGGATAGATGTCATGAGTGGATATATGCGCACTAGAAAGATATACAAGATACCCAATAATTGGCTGTTTGCGTTCCTCGTCCCAGCTCGTGAGGGCATATCCCACTACGCCACCCGCAGGCCCGCTGAGGATACTCTTAAGGCCACTGAACCCTTTGACATCTACGAGGCCTCCATCGCTCGCCATAAACTCCACGCGGGGGCTGCGCAGATTGCCATCGCGCAGCTTGGCGTCAAAACCTGCAAAGAAGCCGTCGAGATAGGCGTGCAGAATAGGTGTGAGGTATGCGTCTGCCGTGGCAGATATGCCTCGTGGGACCATCTTGATCATGGGCAGGAGCGCAGAGGATTGCGAGACATGTGTGAAGCCACAGGAGCGTGCTAGGTCGCCGAGTTGTTGTTCGTGATCAGGGTAAGTGTATGAGTGGGCGAGTACGATGGCAAGGGAGGTGTAGCCCTGCGAACGGAGCTGCTCGAGGTCCTTGCGTACGGCGGCGAGATCTAATATTATTGTTCAGTTAGTGTATTCAGCAATTGGAAAGGGTAGGGGCGGCCCACCTGGCTTCTTGAGTATCCTGACCGCTTCGCCCGACACACCACGCACGATTTCACCGGGACCCTCGGCATCGCTGACGCCATCCCACCCTGCACCGCGATAGCCTCTGGTCACCCTGCCCTGCTCGTCAAACTGCACGGCGTGTTCCTCCGCTTCGGGGTCACTGGTGTAGCCCACGAGCGTGACGCGTTCGTCGATCTCGACGACGGCATCGTATAGCGGTGGCGCGCGGCGGATATTGAGATCGAATATGCGTGGGCGGGACTGATTGCCAATCAGGAGCAGATCGCGGAAGCCGCGCGTGATGAGCAAGGCGTGTTTCTGGCCGTTGCGCTCCAATAGCGCGTTGGTCGCCACCGTCGTTGACAGGCGGATGTAATCGATCTTGGACGTGTCGAGGGGCTGCCCACGTGGAATGGAGGTGTGGGTGATGTGCTCGAGCACACGCCGGATGCCCTCCGTGGGCGCATCTTTGTAGTTTGCAGGGTCCTGGGATACTATGTGGGCTAGCGTTAGAAGTAATCAAATAGATAGATTGTGATGCTTACAGAGTTTGACGACTATATCCTTGCGCTCAGCGGGGTTTTCTGGGTCGGGGAACGAGCTGCTGGACGGTGAGGGTGGTGATCACTAGGACATCGCATACTGCAACGCACGCATGGACATCGCAGAAGGTGCCGCCTCTATCTGCGCAGATGCGGATGGACTTGTCTGGGATAGACACAGGCATTGTGGACGTTATCTGTAAGGATGATAATGATGACGACGATGACGGTGCTGCTGGAGATTATAAGTGCGGCGAGAATTATCAATGCTACAGACACAGACGACGGCGAGCGAGGTCGGAAGCCATGCGGAAGTTATCTCCAGCAGCACACACAGCTTGTCTGCGATAATGATCTCGATGGCGGCGGAAGACGTGCTGGATGTCGGAAGCGAGGTGTTGTCGTTGTCATTGTTGCTACAAGTACTCGCTGCTCGTCGCCGCCGCCAGTGACAGTGAGCAGCACTTGGCTGTCTCTGCATTTTATTTTTATTTTTATTGCATTCATCCCACAATGTCCACCAGCTCCTTCTCGTCGTTGTTCTGGAGGCATAGTTGGTGTTGTCGTTAGCAGGAAAATCAGCTGCTAAAAAACAGACTAGAAAATAATAATAGTAGAATGGTGTATATACAGCCCCCGAGCGTCGTGTCTCTTTCCTGCAGTTGACTTTAACGCCAACGACGACGACGACCAGCCGTAAATTATGCCTGGATTCTTGCCACGGCGCCGTTCTCGCCCCGCCTTGGGCATAGCATCGCCCGCTGCCGTCGCTGGCCCTGCACAAGACGACAAGAACAAGCAGTCGTCGTCGATCATTAACCGCGTCACCAGGCTGCTCAGCGTGCGCACTCGTATCCGCACGGTCTCCACGTCAGGTGCAGGTGCAGCGACCAACATCCGTCGCAGCAGCTTTACGTTCTCAAATTGCTCTCCGGACCCCAGCCCGCTCTCGACAGAGTTCGATGAGGACATCCGCCCGCCAAGTGGCCTCGGCAGGCGCGACAGCTCCATCTCGCCCTCGCCCGATGCCTCCACATCTGATGTTTCGCTGCCGTCGATGCACGCTGGCTGGGAGGCCTCCGTGAAAGCCCGCAAGCGTCGCTCGCTGCTCATCAAAGCATGCACGCGGCGCGTCAGTCTTAGTTCACCCAACTTGGCCTACCCCGCCGTACGCCCTACCCTGCCGCCCAGAACCAGCAGTGAGCGTAGCCAATCATTTGACCGACTTCCTGAGCCAGTGCTAGACGCCATCGCTACTGCCTGTGCACGCGTTTCGCGATCTGATGTTACCCGTCTGGCTCTTGTCTCACGCACATGGCTAGCCCCTGCGCGCCGTGCACTCTACAATACGATCGACCTCGCCACGCTGTCCTCGGAGCGTGTTACAGAGGCACTCCTCTGCATCCTCTGCAAGCATGCACACCTAGCTGCGTTTGTGCGCGCGTTCTCATGCGCAACGCCTCTCCTCTCCGTTGTACCCGATGGTGTGGTGCTCGCACGGTGTTTGTCAAACATGCCTTCGCTCGAGGTACTTACAGTACCGACGTTTGATGTGCACGCATTCTACCCCCGAGCTGCCGCGGGCATACTTCCGTTCCGCTTGCGACGTCTAGTGATCCTATGTGAGACACTCTCGGCGAGTGACCGCTTGGCGCTGGTAACATGGATTCGTGCGCACCCGTCACTCGAGGAGCTGGCACTGCCCTCTATACAAGATGAAGAATCGGGCGAGGAGACTGAAGTACTGCCCGTGGCCATGACGACGCCTTCAATAGGGAGTACCTCTGCCATCGTACCGTTTCCTCAGACCCGCTCTGGGTCGGATTTGTCTACATCGCGCCTGTCCGTGTTACATGCTCCACCATTGCTCACTATGGACTTGCTTGGTGGCTCGTCATCATACTCGCCCTCTTTATCATCCTCACCTCCCCCTTCCCCATCCCCCTCATCTTCCGCCTCTCTTTCTTTTTTCACCGCACCACATCTCTCTCTCAGATCAGTAACAGTTCGGATCAATACGACGCTCTATAGCGGCCTACGTCCTACCACGCTCATGCGCGCCCTAGCACGGCAGGATTTACGCGCCTTGCGCATCCACTTTGGTCGCAAAGTCGACCCACGGAGCGTCGAGCGCGTCGTGCGCGCCATTGGAAGCGTATTCGGCCGCACCAAAGACGAGAACGAGGACAGCCACGACGGAAATATGCCATACGAACAGCCTGGACTCGAGGTGCTCGAAATGCAGCTGACAGGCCGAGCGGACGGGAATGCCAACGAGGCTTTCTACGCCCTCCTCACGTCCATTCTCCATGGCTTACCGTCCCTACGCGTCATTCGCCTGCGCTGTACGCATAAAACGGGATCCGGCGGCGCCGGGGTTTTTGATGCAACCCTTCGCCGTATAGCCTCGCATACGAGTACGCATTTCGGCGGCGGCGCTGGCGCTGGCGCAGATACCAACATGAGCGCCGCCATCATCTCCGAAAAGGAACTCGATTGTGTCGCGGTCTGGCGCGGTCTCCTACCGCGTCTCAACCACGTCGAGTTTTTCACCACGGCGTGCTGGACGGGTGTTACCGTTTAGGCGTTTAGAGAACATGAACGCGTCTGACGTTTTTACCTTTTTACTCTAAACAATCCATTCTCTTATTTAAAGCTTAGAAGCTTATAATCTTCCTTCCAACTCAGTCTCGACTTGCTCATCACTTCTCTCATCCACGCATCCATCCATTTTGCTTACCACTCCGCTCGTTTAATGCTGCCTCACTGATTATTTTTTTTGTGCAATTGCTTTCTCCTGCTTTGCTCTGGCGCACGTAGAAGAAGAAAAATACATCATCAAGCAGAAACATACTTTGGAACATCATACAAGACAATCTTTTTTATATGTAGTATTGTGTAGATTTAATAACCACCTCGACTGTTTTTTGGAACACTCTGGATGTAAATGTCATTAGTAGTAGTAGCCGTCGTCGGATAGAATGCTATGGATTTTCCTGCTCTCTGATTTATTTTCGTGTGTAATCTTTTTTTTGGATTGAATGCCAACTGACCGTCTACTCACGTTCGTGATAGCCAAACCTCTTGGCCCTCTGTAGCTATCTATCACACACACCATTCCGCGCATATTCCGCAAGTGGGTATATTCCCACCCTCACCCCGCTTCATTATGAGCTCGCTTTCAACCCGGAATTCACGATTGAAGGGGCAGGGTAAGTGCCGGATATGCTCCGACAAGACAGTGATTTCGATAGGTGAATTGAATGTGCAGCTCAAATGCACACACTGTCTCCGGCCTTATCGTGATAGGTTTAGCGTTTAGGAAGGCATGGTACTGATCAAGAATGTATAGTGATCATGGCAGTGGTACAAGTCCACTCCAATTTGGGGAAGCTTTCTGGCATGCCCTCTGAGTACTTGACTAACAGTGAAGTGCTGGCTTCTTGAAGATCACCTGTCCACCGGACCCAACTAACATAGCGCACGTATTTGAATTTAGTTTCTTAAATACCAGTCTTGGACAATGTTTATCAGTATAAGTAAAATGCTACCCAAGTAAGGTCTGATCCAAATAACCGTCCGCAGCAGTTGCGTGCGTCGAGAAATCAACTTGATCAAGGCCGATGGTGGTAAAGATGGCATTGGTAGTATCAGGGTTGCCATTAGCATGAGCAAACTCTTTCTGCGTTGCTTCACGAGAATTGAGTCTATTTTACCGCATAGAGGCAGTCAATAAACGACCAGCAAAAACGGCTCAAAGAGCTCACATGGAAATAAGAGAACACGCATATACTGTATAATCAATCAAACCACAGTTCAATTGTGAATTCAAGTCGAGGAACAATAGCTTACATCGCGTCATGTTGAAATAAAAAGGGGTGTAGGTTAGGCCAGGTTGCTGCACTAGTATCTGTAAGCCATTATTCACCGTGTTTATTAGACATTTTACAACGGCAAAATGTATGCACTTACAACAACAGCAGTAAAGATGCCAAAAAGTCTAACATAGACATGGTCAGCTAGCTTGAACCTATAGAGCAAACAAGGCCACAGATAGTTACGTTATGAGAAATCCTAACAGGCCATAGTAAGCAGTCTAAGAACATTCCCATATTAAAGTGTCGCTACTTCATACCAGTGTTTAATGTATATTTAATGAGCTTATTAATAGCGCGATTTGTACTAAATAATCAACATCCAACAAAATATTGAGTTACTATGACATAGAAGCAAGGTAAACGTAAACAATAGAAGATAAAACTTACCGGGCAAGTGACTCGGACGTTTGACTCTTTCGAAGATAGTAGATAGTGCTTATTGAAATGGTCATATTGCAAATGGCCATCAAAAACATTCTCGTGCTTCCTGAGTCCTATATATTGAAGATAAAGATAGACTCTGGCGAACATTAAGCATATAAGCTACTTACGATAAACAAAGCATCTTGCGCTGATGTATAACGTGTTGGTAAAATAAAACTTTGGAACATTATCACATCTGCATTCAAATATACAACCCACAGCTTACCTTATGATGGTAATGACTTTTGATCTAGTGATCAGAGATATTTGATAATCAATGAATAGAAAATATTCATACTTATTCCTGAAACTATTAGTGTAATTTTAGATAAGCCTGGCATTACGAAGCTTATACCGCTAGTAATTAACATACCTAGCAAAATTAAAGCCATGACCGCCTATATGACTGTCAGCAGGGACGGAGACTACAACTATGATCAAAGAAAGGACTCTTACAATTATGGCAGGAAGAAAGTAGTGGCGACCATTGACTAGTGAAACGGGCATATTAATCCGATGATTGATTCCTTTTTTTTATTTACTTACGGTAATATATACGCATAGCGAAAAAGCTTCGAAAAATAACCTTGCTCATTTCGATGTTTGATTTAAAAAATCGTGTGAAATTTACCATTGTGTAATCGTGCTCAAAAGCGTCTTGCCCGATTTCTCAAAATGGATGTTACTATATAGGTTCAGAGTCACTTACCGAGACAATGCCTTCACTCTACAGGACAGCAATCAGGAGAGAATAGTTCTGATATCATTATGTGTGTTCGCTCCTACCAATAAAATCCTAAAGTGTCCGTCAATATGAGCAGATGGGTTAGAGCAAAGATTTATACTCACCACATAGTTTTTCTTTTTATCTGCAAGCTATCAAAAGGCCCAACGGTACAGAAATATGTAATATTGCCGATTAACACTGCGTTGAGCGTTTCCAACATCCTAAATTGTTTAATGTCAGTAAACATAAATAATATCACAAATATAAGCTACACACATCATGACGCCAACCTGGTTAAAGTATTAAGTCCCATGCTTTGAATGGACCGGGACATGGCAGGCTTACGAGACATTTGAGAGGAAGAGGGTCATTTTCTGAGTGTTCGGTGTAATACAAGTAACATTGCAAGCACGTAATGCCAAAGACTCTAAAGTTCAGGATACTTCAGCTTGCTGGCAGAAAAAGTACTCGATGCAAGAGACATACACCATTGACGTTACGGCTGCAATTTCCAGTGGACCTAGGTTCCATTCGGTTGACATGGTGGTCAAGGGGTCGATGCGGATGTTTGAGTTGTGCATGCGGCGGATTTCCAGAACTTGATATAAAAACGGTAAAACCTAAAGGGGCTGAGTAAGCTGACACTGATTGAGTTGCAGTGCGACATAGCATATTTGACAAATCACAACCGAGTACATTCACAAGATGAATGATGGAGTTAGAGTGCATCACGGACAGTTTTGAAGTAACTTCGAGCCGTTGTGGTTTGTGTCTAGCCAGGGAACATCATGATATGCATAGCGTTCATAGCATTCATTACAACGCCTATAAGATAGATACCGCTAATTTGGCACAGTCACTAATTTGTATCAATAACTAAACAAATGATTATTAGTGCTACTTGCCAGTCCAAGAGAAAAGGTAATGTTGTTCCAAAGCAGCTGCCATCCGATTCTTTGTCCATAAAAAGTCAAAGGGATTATTGGCATGGTCTGGAGGCTATAAAACATGCCCATACGTGCTGGTATAGACACAGCGTGAATAATGTGGATTGTTGGAAGCTCATTCTTAAGTTGGCTTTTTTAAAAATGGATTTCTAGCTGAGGAATTTGAATTACTGCCTTTGCTTGTCTAAAACTGTAGTAATACTTGCATAATTATAAGCCATGAGAATCATGGTGAAGTTGAACAAGAACTCAACATTGAGTGTCGAGTACTCAACACTAAGCTGTGTAAAAGAGATAGCAAGTCTTAGCAGTGAAGAAGCATGCAGAAGATGATCAAATAATACAGTGGCTTATTATTGGACCAACAACAGTGCAGGAAGACCAAGGGATAGGTATACGGGCTATGCTATTGATATTTTGACTTGGACCCATGGACTTGTAGTTTTAACATGCAGACCATTCAAGGCCAGTATGCAGTTGCACTATTTTTTTGAGACGCCAAGTCTTAGAACTCCATGCTTGCACACCTCAATGTCACGGTCTCGGCCTCATGGAAGAAAAGTGGAAGGGCTGGCTACAAAGGGTGATTAGGGCCTTCAAGGGACATATAGATTAGCTCCTATCAAAGCATTAGTTTCTTAAAGATTACTTTGTAGCCAGACCCAATCTACATATTGTACTGATTTAGATTGGTCATCTTGCAGGTTATAGTGTATTCGTCAATTATCAAAATGCTATCCAAGTAGGATATGATCCAAATCCAAATGGCTTTGCAGCAGTTGCACATGTTGAGAAATCAACCTGATCAAAGCCGACGGTGGTAAAGACAAGATTGGCGGTTTCAAGGTTACTAGTAGTATGAACAAGCTCTTTCTGCATTGCTTCACGAGAATTGAGTCTACAATATTACATAGAGGCGGTTAATAAATAAGCAGCAGGAATATTTTGAAGAGCTCATATGGAAACTTGAATGAGAGAAAATCCATGTACTGTATGATTGATTAAGTCTGAGTCAAGAAACGGCGGGTTACATTGTATTGTGTTGAAATAAAAAGTGGTGTAAGTGAGGTAAGGTTGCTTTGCTAGTACCTGTAAAGTATAATGCATCATGTTGACCAGATGTTTTGTAATGGTAGGATGAACTTACAGAAAAATGCCGAAAAATTTAGAATAGATGCCTTCAGCTAGCTCAAACCAGCAAATCAGATTCAATTGCGGATAATTGTGATAAGAAATCCTGAGTATTTACAGTGAGCGGTCTGTAACGCTCGGGCTAAAATGGAACATGCGGAAATTACACCACGCACAACCGGTTGGACTATCCATCCAATTTTTGTCTAGCTTACAAAGGTCCTGACAACCCCTGTTTCCGGGAACATGTCACTCTAGCTCAGCCAGATTGTTCCACAATTATTCAGCGAGTCATTTCTGTGATTATTGGTCACATCCGTTACACAGTCCAAGTATATTCATATATTAAACTATTGCTGCTTTATACCTGTGTTTAATTTTTATTTGATAAGCTTACCGATAGCACAATTCGTGCTAAATAACTATGAAAACATCCAACATATTGAGTTACTCTCAGAGTTACTGGTAGTCAAGCCCAAATTGTATGTTGCACTGGTTTGAATTTGTCGTTGCAAAGATTACACATTTGTATTGTATTTATCATTAAATAGAACACTATCCAAGGAAGGTCTGATCTTAATAATGATTTGTAGCGGTTGTGCATGCTTAGAGGTCCATTTGGTCAAACCCAACAGTGGTAAAAACAATGTTAGTAGTTTCAGCATCGCGAGCAACATGAGCAAGCTCTTTCTGCATTGCTTCACGAGAATTGAGTCTATTTTATGGCATGGAGGCAGTTAATAAACAAACAGCAAAATGGCTCAATGAGCTCACATGGAAATAAGAGAACAGGCATATACTGTATAACTGAGTAAATCACAATTACGAGTTTGAGTCAAGAAATAGTGGCTTACATCGTGTCATGTTAAAATAAAAAGGGGTATAAGTCAGACTAGGTTGCTGTACTAGTATCTGCAAACCATTATTCACCGGTTTTATTAGATATCTCAGAACGGCAAAATGTATGCACTTACAACAGCAGCAGCAAAAATGCCAAAAATTCTAACATAGACATGGTCAGCTAGCCTGAACCTATAAAGCAGACAAGACCGCAAACAGTTACGTGACGAGAAGTCCTAACATGTCATAGTAAGCAGTTTAAGCATATTCCCATATCAAAGTATCGCTATTTCATACCAGTGTTTAATACATATTTAATAAGCTTATTAATTACACGATCAATTCTAAACAATCAACACGAGAACACCCAATGGCATATGGAGTTACTACGACATGAGGTAAGGGCAAATGGAAGATAGAACTTACCGGGCAGATGATGTCCGACTCTTTCCAAGATGATAAATAGTACTTATTGAAATAGTTACATCGCAAATGGCTATCACGAATATTCTTGTACTTCCTGAGCCCTACATGTTGAAGATTGAGATGGATTGTCGTGAAAAATAAGCATACAAATTACTCACAACAAGCAAATCACCTTGCGCTAATGTATAACGCGTTGGTAAAATCAAGCTTCGGAAAATTATTACTCCTCTATTTGGATATGTAATTCATAGCTTACCTTATGATCCCAATTGCTTTTGATCTGGTTGTCAGAGATATTTGATAATCAATGAATAGATAATGTTTATACTTATTGTTGAAACTATTAGTATGAATTTAAATAAGTCTTGTATTAAGAAACTCATACCGACAGTAATCGACATACCTAGCAAAATCAAAGCCATAATTGCCTATATAATTGTCAGCGGGAACCAAAACTACAACCATGATTAAAGAAAAGACTGTTACAATTATAGTGGGAAGGAGACGGCGGCGACCATTGACTATTGAAACAGGTATATTAATCCGATGATCAAGTCCTTTTTTAGTCTACTTACGATAATAGATGCGCATAGCGAAAAAGCTTTGAAAAATAGCCCTGCTCATTCCGATGCTTGATTTAAAAAATCGTTTGAAACTTACCATTGTGTAATCGTGCTCAAAAGCGTCTTGCCCAGTTGCTTAAAATGCATGTTACTGTACACATTCAGAGTCACTTACCGAGACAATGCTTTCAGCCTACAGGATAGCAATCAGGAGAGAATAGTTCTGATATCATTATGTGTGTTCACTCCTACCAACAAACTCCTATAGTGTCCGTCAATATGAGTAAATGTCTTAGAGTGAAGGTCTATACTCACCATATAACTTTTGTTTCTATCCGCAAACCATCAAAGGACTCAACGGTGTAGAAATATGTAATATGGCCGATTAATACTGCATTAAGCGTTTCCAATAGCCTAAATCATTCGATGTGACAGTGATGTCAGTGAACATAAATAAGACCGCAGGGAAAATTACACACATCAAGACGCCAACCTGGATAAGCCATCAAGTCGGATACTTTGAATGAGCTGAGATAGGCTTACGAGACATTTAAGAGGAAGTGAGTCATTTGCTGAGTGTTTAGTGTAATACATGTAGCATTGCAGGCACGTAATGCCAAAGACTCTAGAGTTTAGAATGCATTAGCTCGCTAGAAGAAAAAGCACTAGGTACAAGAGACATACACCATTGACGTTACGGCTGCAATTTCCAGTGGGCCTAGGTTCCATTCCACTGACATGGTGGTCGAGGAGTCGGTGCGGATGTAGTGCATGCGCCGGAATTCCAGAACTTGAAATAAAATAGAAAAAGCGATAAAACCTAAAGAAGCTGAGTAAGCTGACAATTGAGTTATAGTACAGCATAGCATATTTGACAAATCACAACCGAGCACATTCAAAAGACGAATGATCACAGCGGGGGATTTTTTTTTTTTTCAAATGATATTTGCCCTTAGCCGATCGGCAAACGAGTCTTAGCCAATCATATGGCTTGTTTCTCATCTGTTAATGCGAATATCATCTGAAACCCCCGCCGTGGATGGAGTTAGAGTGCATCAGGGACAGGTTTGAGCCGCTGTGGTATGTCTAGGCAGGGAACATCCGCATAGCATTCATTACAATGCGAATGAGCTAGATACCGCTAATTTGGCACAGACACCAATTTGGATCGGTGGTCAACCAGCAAGCCCGATCCAGAAGACCATGATTACTAATGTTGCTTATCCGAGAAAGAACCGGTGATGTTGTCCCGAAGCAGCCGCCATCCGGTGATCTTTGTTCGGAAAAGGTAAGGGGATTATTGGCGAGGTCTGAAGCTTCTGAAACATAAACATGCCCATGTGTGCTAAGGATTCAAACAAGGTCTCGATGTTGAGCTGTATACTAGTTATAGCGAGCTTTAGCAGTGAAGACACATATAGAAGACAATACAGGTGCTTATAGACCAGGGGAAACCGATGGATAGGCGTGCGAAACCATCAATTTCAATGCTTTGACTTGAATATATGGACTCGGAGCGTAGTTATGGAGACTATTCAAGGCCACTACGTAGTTTTACTATTTTTTAAGATGCAAAGTCTTGGAGCTGCACGCCTGTACAACTCAACATTGCAGAAGAAAGCTGGGGGGACTAAATATGAAGGGTGATTGGGACCTTCGAGAAATACAAGATTACCTCGTGGCAAGCTCTAGCTTCTTGAAGATTATGGTAGTCAGGTCCAACTTACATATTGCACTGGTTTGGATTCGTCATTTCAAACATTACATACTTGTGGTATATTTGTAATTAAATAAAACACTATCCAAGTAAGGTATGGTCCGAATGATTATTTGTAGCAGTTGTACATGCCGAGATCAACTTGATCAAAACCGACAGTAGTAAAGACGACGTTAGCAGTCTCAGAATCGCGAGTAGCATGGGTAAGCTCTTTCTGCACTGCCTCACGGCAATTGAGTCTATGGGCAAAAGAAACGATCAATAAGTGAGCAGGAGGAATATTTCGAAGAGCTTACATGGAAGTGAGAGAACACGCATATACTATGTGATTGATTAAGCTGCAGTTATGAGTCTGGGCCTGAGTCGAGAAACAGCAGCTTATATCGTGTCATGTTGAAATAAAAAGGGGTGTAAGTAAGAAAATGTTTATATAGCAATATCTGTAAATCATCATTTATCGTGTTTATCAGATATTTAGTAAATGGTGAAGTGCATGGTGCGCTTACAGTAACAGCCGTGATGATGCCTAAAAACTTGGAACAAACCGTGATGGTGTAAGCTACCAGTGGTTTGAACCAATAATGCAAATAGGGCTGTAGATGATTACGTGGTAAGAAGTCCTGGGTATTTACAATGAGAGGTCCGAGCGTAGTATTCCCATATTAAATTATCACTGCCTCGTACCGGTGTTTAATCAGCTTGTTGATAGCACGATTCGTGCAGAAGAGTCAACATAAAAAAGTATAATAGTATACCTGGTTATAGCTTATTGGTGAGGCGAACTGAAGATAGAACTTACCGAGCAAGTGTCCGGCTCTTTCCAAGACAATATATGGTACCTATTGAAATAAACGTATCACAAATAACTGTAACGACCATTCTCACGCTCCCCGAGTCCTGGACGTTGAAGATGATGGTAAATTATGGAAACACTAAACATCCAAGTTACTCACAATGAATAAATCATTTTCTAATTGTGAATATGGCATTTGCAAGATTAAACTTGTAAAATTAACGTCTCTTTATTTCAATATACAACTTCTAGCTTACCCTGTGATATTGATAACTTTTAATTTGGTTGTTAGAGAGAGTTATAGTCAGCGAATAGACATCCATACATAGTGTTGAAACTAGCGTTTTAAATATAGATGAGTGCTTATTAGGACATCCGTAAGGTTAGTAATTAAACATACTAATTACTATGCATTTTCATCCTTACTAAAAAGCTTCTATATAGTCCATCAATATGTGCGGACACGCAAGGAAAAATCTATACCCACCACGGGACTTCTACTTGCATTTCCGGGTTTTCAAAGGACTTGACAGTATAAAAATAAAGGATATGGCCAATGCATGTTGGATCAAGTGTTTCCAGCGCCCTGAATACCTATATCTTAGCGGAAAAAAAAAATTACACAACAAAACTATATACATCAATACGCCGACCTGGCATAAATCAGGTACCCATTTGAACGATTCAATCGACTTGAATAAACTCACAAGGCATTTGAAAGAAAGTGTATCGTTCTTCGAGTGTTCATCGTAATAGATATAGCATTGGAGACACGTAATGCCAAAAAACCTAGAGTTCAGTTGAATTTCCTGGTACAAATAGCACTTGATCCGAGAGACGCACATTGTTGAAGTTATAGTTGCAATTTCCAGGGGGCCTAGGGACAATTCTTTCGACATGGTGGTCAAGGAGTGACTGTGCGCGCTATGCCAGCGCACAAGTTTCCGGAATGAGAGCCGTAAAGCTTAAGAAAACTGAATAAGCTTGAATCGATTGGATCTCGGAGCAACGACAAGGTAGTAGGTTCGCTGAATCATATCCGGGTGCATCCACACGACACCCGACGGAGTTAGAGTGCATCAAGGACAGGTTCAAAGTACATGTAATTTAAACTGTTGCAATCTGTCTGAGCAGGGAACATCCCCACGGCGTTAATTACGCTGACAGCACGATTTGCATAGACGCCGCTAATTTGGTACAGACACTGAGTTAAATGAGTATCCAAAAAGCTAGGGACCAGCGAGCTTGATCCAGACAGTTATGATTATCCGCAACAGATCATCAATCCAGGTATCGATTGCTGTTTGTCCAAGCAAAAACCAATAATGCAGTCGCGGAGGGGCCATCATCTGGTGAATTTTCGTCTTGAGAAAGGGAAAGGAAACTAGTAGCGAGCCCCTAAAACATGTCTGCGCTTGTGTAAGTATAAACACATGGCTAATGTAGGCCGTGGAGGCCATCAGAGTACAATGCATAATGGTACTGGCAAGGGCATAACATAACGAAGAGGGTAAGGGGAAAGAAAGGTGGGATAAGACAGGATCATAGATTACTTACATGGAAATATAGCAGCAAGCCTTGAAGATCATGATGAATTCGGACAAGGCTCAGACAAAGAATTGTACCATAGGTATATAATCACTCTTATTCCTGCAGCAAAGACGCATAAAAAAGAAAGTTAAACGACACAATCATTTATAGAGTAACAGAAGTGCGGGGGATAGGTGCGTGGAAGTTCGGTGGAACTAAGTTTATGAGATCTTAGTAACTCAAATATGTGGACTTGGAGTGTTAAAATGGGAGGCCACTGGCACTCGAGTACTCAAGGGCATATACCCTTTATAGATTATATCTAGGTATAAATGAGGAGCAATCAGCTATCAAGATACTGAATAAGTGTCGTTGAAAGCACGAATAGAATCTTATATGCCGTAGTGCATAATGGGTAGTAAGCACATATTCAAACGGATGGTTTGATATACTAGTATTTTATCACGTGGTAGATTTTTTTAGTTAATCTATTTTAACCCTTATCAATAATAGAAGGAGGCCTACACACAAACGTCAAAAAATTAGATCCCGTAATATAAAATTTTATTTGCCATATTTGTAGTATCCTCATTTAGCTACCGCTGTACACACAAACGTCATAAGTTTAGATCCCGTAATCTAATTTTTCACTTCTCCTGTCATTCAAAATATTAGTTGTTGAAAAATTAGATCCCGTAACATAAATTTTCACATGCCCTGTTTTGTCTATCCTCATTTTGTTTTATTCCTGTATTCTTTTAGTCATAAAAATCAGTCGTCAAAAATTTGTCAATATTTGAATATGAGTTTCTAAGCCGCTTTTGTGTAGCATCCAACCAGGGACGTCACGAGAGACAAATCACAAAAGAGAGAGAGACTTGGAGCTGGTATAGTGTCGATTACCTATCCTACTTGACTACATACATAATCCATATTTATACCTATCCTAAGATAAAAATCACGAGTATGCAAATGTAAGAAAACCAACTGATGAATGTAAACATATTCATTGCGGAATGGAAACCTATTGTAAGCTAATGCCAAGAAATTGAAGAAATAAGAAATATTGAAAACAAGTAACAGGCGTTATATCACCAAACTGGTCAGCCTCACTCCGAAGGGTCTTAATCCGTTACACTTTGCAAGCGTTGTAGTTCAATCTGTATCTTGGTACCATACTTCGTTTCCTTTTCTCATTGTGAAAACTTGAATTTTGTTATTTATTTGGTGTGTATAGAGGTAGATTTTACCTGATGCATGCTAGGTATTTCTCTACCCTCACACACAGCCAATCAAGCGTTTTAATCATGTTAGGCTGTTTGCCAGTGCTATATGAAATTTTGACACAATGATTTGGATTCAAGGTAATTTGACCCGATAGAATTTGGTTTTTATTTTTTATTGCGTGCGGAGCACAAGTAATGCTAGTCATACTACAAGGCGAACCGGAGTGATACTGGCACAAATCGAATTACTCCAACTGTTTCAGTCCGCATTATGCGTGGTCATCAATTGTCCTAATTACAGTCGGTTCAACAGCGACGGAAGTGAAAATATCATCTCCCGGCCCCATACTGCGACCAATATTACCAATCTCTTTTTGCACGGCCGCCCGGGAGTTGAGTCTATAGCAAAATGTACTCAGTAAAATATGTTGAGAATTACCAGCAGCTCTCACATTGATATCACGGAGCATGCATATACTGTACGATTCATTTGATATGCAATGGCTTTTTATAATTAAGATAGAAAACATACATCGAGTTAAAATAAAATCATAAGGGGCATACGTGAAGACTTCTTGCTGCACAAAATACTAGGGAGTTATGGGATTGCTTGAGTATCTTATAACATATCTAATTTGTATACTTACGACAATACTAGTGGCCAGAGCAAAGATTCTTTGATATGTTATTTATTAAAAATGAGATTCCAACGAAAAGATTGAGAAATTCATACGTTATCAAAAGTCCTAAGTATTATATCATGACTAATCAGTTTCAATTAGCAGCCGGCGCTTGTATGTTGAATAGGTATCACCAGTGTTCAAAGTATATTTAATTAGCTTATAGATTGCTTGGTCCGCACTAAAATGGGATGAATAAATTGAACAATGCAATTTTCTAGAAAAGAGTAAACCAACCCGATTGTTTGCCTCCGAGTCTTTAAAAGATGAAAAATGGTACATGTTGTAATCATCACATCGGAAAAGAGTGAAACGAGAGTCCTAACGCTTCCAAGGCGCTGAAAATAGGAGGTAAAATTGATTATAAAGCCATGAAATAAAATATAATGGAACAACTGACACTGAAAAGAATAATCTGTTCGTGGGTAAAAGGCTTTGGCATGATGAAGCTGTCACATAACGCCATTAGCCCACAAGCTAAGTAAATTATTCCCTCTTTCATGTTCTTACCCTCCAATCGCTATACCTAAAAGAAAATTTGCATTCAGTTTCTAGCAGTTTAACAAATTATAAACATACCAATTACAGCAACTATCATCCCAAGCCGGAAATGAGTGTGGAAGAGTTAAGCTTCTGAGTGTACTCACTTGAACTGCATGCAGACGCCAAAACCTATCAATTTCATTATTAGTGCGGCCCACGGCATAAAGAACAAGAAAAGTGATAGTTACGATTAGGACTGGCATGCAGAGATGATGCCCATTTACTATAATGGAAAGTTGTTCTGTTTGATTGTAAAGTAGTTAAGTGCTTCAGACCCACAGTAATAAACACGAATGGCAAAGAAACTAACGAAAAAAATAAGCATTAACCCGGATAGTGGAAATAATTTCGTTAGACTTACCACTGGGTGATATTACATGCAAAAGACTTTCATAACAGGTTAATACGTAGTGCACCACAAGTTTTCCTTCAGCAAAATTTATGAGCTCACTCACAGAGACAAAGCGTTGGACCTGTCGGTAAATTAGATGTCTATCAGATAGCTGATAAGACAATCATGGAGATGTATCTTCCTACCCCAGAACTCCTATATAGCACCATTAGAATACATACTAAACACGGGAAAGGAAAAAGGAACTTACCATAATACAGTAGTGAACTTTTCTATTTCATCAAAGGATGCAACGGAGTAAAAATATAGCATGTGACAAATGGACGTTGTATCGGTGATTTCCAGGATTCTAAAGATTCTAAAGCTGTTAGAGACAAATGGCACTTATTGACATGAAGAATAGTACATTAAGACAGCGACCTAATCGATTTTGCAAGAGTGAAATTCTACGCATAAGGATTGCTTACACTCAATTATGACTTACAAGGCATTTCAGAGCAATAGAGTCATTTGTAGAGTGGTCAACAAAATATAAGTAACTTTGCAAGCAGGTGACACCGGACATTCTGATAGTTAAACGTTGTCAGAGAAAGTTTGACTCATGTGCACAGCAGAAAGCATACATAGTTGATAATAAAGCTCCAATTTCCAATGGACCCAAGAAAGCTTCTGCTGACATAGTGATCGAGTGTGTCTTCAGATGTTTTTGAGATACTTGCAAGGGCGGAACCAACACTGGGTTTCGTAGGCATCAATATCCATGTTTAAATCTAGAACCCAGCGTGCCGAAACCAGTGCACCGGTAATGCATATTGCAATAAGCCGGTTAATTCAGAGCAAGTGTAAATATGAGTTATCAAGTGAATAGCTCGAGATCTGATGGGAAACGACTTGGATAACTCATATGAGACATCAACCGAAGAGCGCTAAGCACCAAAGTTGTTTGCATCTTGCAGGGAAATCATGCTGGTATGCCTCAAGTTTTGAATATTGAGCACCTCACTTAAGAAGCTAGACATGGCTTTGGTACAAGACATCAATGTAAGTTACTCGTAACTAATAGCGGTAGTGTATTGGATACCCTAGTTGCTAGAGGGCGGCATATAATTGTCCCTGTGACCCTGAGTTCTCACTGGCACTGCCTCTAATGTTTCAAGTTGGGACGGAACTAACACATCGTTTGCTGGACAAAATTTAAGCGCATTTCTTGTCAAACGCTTGAATATGGCGTCGCGCTCCCATGGAAATGGCATCCACCGTCAAAAATTACATTCTGCATTAAAAAAAGATAGGCTTAAGTTCCGATTCCAGCTAAAAACCTGTGCACAAGACCGGCGGTGTGCTCATTTGAGACATACCGGTAATACAGACTATTACCAGTATTTTTGAGTAGCAACTCGGAATTAGGCCGCGTTGGGTAATACGTAGCCAGCTTCATATTTGGAAGAATGGAAGATTGCCGATCAATTTAATGCACATAACCCATCTCTTGGTGTAACTTAGCTTGAAACGACCACAATAGCAATAATATAATTGATTGAGCATGCCCGATCATGGATATGGTACTTGGTTGACCTAATTAATCAACTTGCAGGAGCTCATGCCTATTACCTCCAGCATTAGTCAGTGAGAGAGCGGCGGAGGCAAGACTAATACGAACGATACTGAAAGCTAGAACAATGAGGGCGGTGTGAATGGTGGAATTAACAAGGATAGTATATAAACTGGGCACAAGTCGTAGGGACTTAAAATGTATGGTGAGGGTAAATTTGACGATGAGCGCAATTATATAGGGGATAATGGCATTGGCGGATGCAGAAAGGATGGCTTGGATGACGGCAACAAAAACAATGACAGTGATAACAGTTTACGACGGCACAATTTAAATAGTGGCACATTAGCGGACATTGATGTGTGTGCACATTATAAGATTAATACTAGACAAATATTACAACCTTATAGCTGGATGGACTATATGCACATGAACCTGATTTCCGTCATTTTTATCATGTCCTTCTTAGTTACAATAGCAGTCCAAGGGATAGATATCGAAGGAGTGGATCAAATATCTACACATCACAGTGCGGTATAGAGCTGGTGATATAATGGTAAAAAATAAATAAATGAGAAAAAGGTTACATAAAAGCCGATGTATCAGAAAGAAGAGAGTGAAGGTGGGTAAGCAGGATTTTGGGTGAGTTAAAATAGGGCACCAGAAGTGATAGAGGCGATCAATCACGGACGGAAGCTAAGATATAGCAAGAGACATCAGCAGGAACAACAGAGACAGAAAACATGAGGGAGCATCAAGAAGGGACCGCCGTAACCCAGCTGTTCAGTGCCAAGAACCTACCACTGGCAGGCTGACGTGTAGGTTTTTGTTGATGAAGGGATAGGGTTATGGATCATGGGTGGTGATAATGAAATGGCCTAAGAGCTCTGTAAGAGAGCAGGAAAGTGGTCAACAGAAGGTGGTGCCAGTGTATAACCGCAGAGCTAAAGCCGAAGCTGAAGCTGAAGCGCGCTGAAGACTCGAAAGTTAACCCAGGACGAACGGACAGCGGCGTATCCGGGCCGAGTCTAACACCAGATCAGGCCTGCATTCAGCCTTTTGCCTCTGCCGCTTTTTGCCCTTGGTTTCTTTATTCTGTGCTTCATCGAAGCTTCGTTGATAAAACTCACAGGGAAAATGCTGTCAGAATCTCTTGAAGATAATAGACAGTACTTATTGAAATAGTCATGTTACATAATGGCTATTACGAGTATTCTTATACTTCCCGAGTTCTATATCTCGAAACATTCATTACAACGCGAACAAGGCGGATATAGCTAATTTGGTATAGGCACCAATTTGGAGTACCCAAATGGAAATAGGCCAGCAGACCTGATCCAGAGAGCTGTCATGGTTGCTTCACTAAAAACAAGCGACAACGATTTCACTAAAGAGCCCTCATAGTCAGTTGGGGTACTAATGCACAGTGGATAAGATTAAGCATGAAGAGAATAAAGGGAGATGGTAGACGGGACAAAACAGCATTAAACAGAAATATATAAATATTACTAGTGGTACTTGCACTTTTATTAGCCATGAAATAATGATGGACTCAAACAAGAGTCGGATACAGGGCTGTGTATTAGAGATAGCGAGCCTCAGCAACAAATACGTATGCGGTGGGTGGTCTAGCGATATAGCAGCGCGGGGAAACCGAGGGGTATGCTGAACTATGCCCTCGGTGTTTTGATCTTGAATGTGTGAACTCGGGTGTGAGAACCGCGCCGGAGAGATAACACGGAGCTTGATGGAAGCAAGGAGAGTATAGCAAGGGAAATCATAAAAGGGGAGATGATGAGTGGCGCGGATCGCACGGAGACACGAAGATGGATCACCGGCATTGATTCAACGGAGAACCAGTATTTTACTATTATTTTTTGGATATGCCAAGTCTTAGTACCGTATGTCTGTACACCTTACTAGGAAAGGTGGAGTGGCTAGACATGAGGGATAATCAAAGCTTTCGAGGGATATAGCATGAGCTCTTACTAGCTTCCTGGGGATTACCTGGCAGCCAGATTCAACTTATAAATTCCATTGACTTGAATTTTTCGCCTCTAAGACTACATATTCATGAGTGCCAAGGAACGCCTGCATTAAGCGGTGTCTTTGGTATATGCAGCGGAGGCAAATACTAGAGAGCGACCCATCTCTCGCTCCGTCCGCCATCACACTCGTCCGCTCTTCTTTTAACCCTCCCTCCCTCCCTCAAGCATTTACCTTATTCCCTTGGTTATCGTGGCCTGGCTGCCAGCCCGAAGGGAAGCAATTAGCGAGAGAAGGTAAGCCCCACCTACTCCGCTACTCACCTCTATTTCCCCTCGGGTTTACAAGCCCAGCCACGATCGAAAAGCGCGAAGCGCTTTCGCTCAACACTGCATCTGGACCACACAGCGTGCTCCAAAAATAGTAGTATTTCCCCTTCAATTAAACGCTATCTAAGTAAGGTCTGATCCGAATGATTGTTAGCAGAAGTTACGCATGTCGAGATGCTAACTTAATCAAAGCCGACAGTAGTAAAGACGACGTTGGCAGTCTCAGCATCGCAAGTACTATGAGCAAGCTCTTTCTGCACTGCTTCACGAGAATTAAGTCTAAAGCAAAAAAAAAAAAAGCGATTAATAAACGAGCAGCAGGAACATCTCGAAGAGCATACATGGAAATGAGAGAACATGCATATACTGTATGATTGATTAAGTCACGATTGTGTGTTCAAGACTTTGAGTCGAAACACAGTGGCTTACATCGTGTCATATTGAAATAAAAAGGAGTGTAAAAAAGAAAATATCTCTGTGTCAGTATCTGTAAACCATCATTCACCATATTTATCAGATATTTCGCAGACGGTGAGGTGCATATTGTACTTACAGCAACAACTGTAATGATGCCAAAAAATCTAGAATAAGTAATGACACCGTCAGCTGGCTCGAACCGATAAAGCAAACGCGAGTGCGCATGATTACGTGGTGAGGAGTCCTAGGCATTTATAATGAGCACTCCGAGGGTATTCCCATATTAAAGCATTACTGCTTCATACCGGTGTTTAACGTATATTTGATGAGCTTATTGATAGCACGATCCATTCTAAAAAATTCACAGTAGTATACGTGGTTCCAGAATATCGGTAGAGGTGAGCTGAAGATATATCTCACCGGCCAATTGGTATTCGCCTCTTTCGAAGATGATAAATAGTACCCATTGAGATAGTTATATCACAAACGACCGCAACGAATATTCTCGCGCACCCTGAGTCCTAAACATCGAAAGTAATAGTAGATTCTGGGCATTGAAAAATGAAGTTACTCACGACGAACAAATCATTTTCCGCTTTTGAATATGGTGTTGGCAGAGTAAAACTTGTAAAATTAATATTTTTATCCCAATGTGCAACTTCAAGCCTACCTTATGATAGAAATAGCTTTTGATCTAGTTGTTAGAGACGGTTGACAGTTAGTGAATAGACGTCCATACATATTGTTGAAACTATTGTTGTAGATATAGATAAGTATCACGTTAGGAGATCGGTAAGGTCAGTGATCAAACACACCCAGCAAAAGTACAGCCATAACCACCTATAAAACTGTTAGCTGGGATTATGACCAAAGGAAAGACTATTACAATTAGGATTGGGAGAAAACGACGACGGCCATTAACTGTGACAGGAATCTCAATTGAATGATTAGAACCTATTTTTATGTACTCACGATAATAAATACGCATAGCGAAAAAGCTACAACAAATGGTCACATTTACTTCAGTCATCCCAAAAAATCATTTGAAATTTACCACTGAGTTATGGTACTCGAAAGAACCTTGCCCAGTCATTTAAAATGCATATTATGACATCATTTGAATACAGAAAAACTTACTGAGACAATGGTTTCCGCCTATAAGGAGAGTGTGGTTAAAGCGAGTAAAGTTATTATACGCGTTCGTTCTCACCAAAAAGCTCCTATGTAGTCAATCATTATGAGTAAACAGAAGAAAATATCTATATTTACCATGCAGCTCCTGCGGGCATTCCCGGATCTTCAAAGAACTTGACGGTATAGAAATAAAGAGCATGGCTGATAAAGATTGCATCAAGTGTTTCCAGTACCCTAAATCCCTTGATTTCAGTGAATAAATGATATTATCACACAAAAAACTACACACATCAACACTCCGACCTGACATAAGCTGGTTACCTATTTGGATACTTCAATTAATTTGAATAGGCTCACGAGACATTTGAGAAGAAGCGTATCGTTCGTCGAGTATTCGGCGTAATACATGTAACATTGGAGACACGTAATGCCAAAAACCCTAGAGGTCAATTGAATTTTCCTAGTACAAATAGCACTCGGTTCGAGAGATACATACACTGTTGAGGTTACAGCTGCAATTTCCAGGGGGGCTAGCAACGATGCTGTCGACATGGTGGTTGAGTGATCACTTTGCGCGCTGCACCAGCACCGGAGGTCCAGGAATAAGTGTCATAAAACTAAATAAACTTCAAGTTGAATTGGTCGAGTCCCGGCGCGACTACGGCGTAGCAGGTTCGCTGAATCATATCCAGGTGCATCCACACGACAACCGATGGAGTTAGAGTGCATCAGGGGCAGGTTCAAAGTAGTCTAAACCATCGCAGTCCATCCGAATGAGGAATATCCCCACGGCGTTAGTTGCAGTGCGATTCACATAAACACCGCTAATTTGGCACAGATACCGAATTGAATGAGTGCTTAAATGGCAGTGGATTAGCAAGCCCCGATTCAGACAGCTATGGCTACGCGTGATAAAGCAATCTGGGAATTTATAGTTGTTTGTTAGTTCAAGCTAAAGTAAATAATGTGGCTGCGGAGTGGTCATCATTCGGTGGTTTTTGTCCTAGAAAAGAGAAAGAAATTCATTACCGAAATTCAAAACTTCAAAACGTGCCTGCGCTTGCCCAAGTGTAGACGGGTGGATCATACGGGCTGTGGAAACAATCAAAGTACAATATGTAGTACTACTAGCGAGAAAAAGAAGAAAAAAGAAAAAAAGAAAGAAAAAAAAACTATGCAGAGAACGAGAATAAGAAAGGCAGGATTATAAAATGCTTTTGTAAAGGCATAGGATGAAGCCTTGAAGTATAAGCTTGAAGATCATAATCAACTTGGACAAGATTCAGACGGAGAAGTGTATAGGAATACTGAATCTCAGCAGCGAGCACGCATAGAAAAGGAAGTTAAGCGACCCAATTATCTGAACTAACAGCAGTCCGAGGGATAGGTGTATGGAAGCTCGGTGAAATTGCGCTTTTAATATTTGGATAATTTGGATATGTGGATTCGAAGTGTTGAAATGCTGGTTAAAGGCATTCAGGTTAAACGGCACGAAGAGCTTCATATGCAGTAGTGCGTAGCAGCCTAGCAGGTAGTGAGCATTCTCACATGAGGAGTTAGAACTTGGGCACAGCATGACTTTGGCGCAAGTCGTCTTGAGAGTCTGGTAAGCTACTCGTCCGCCCAACAACCGTACAGTCAACTCCTGTAGAATAATGTTGATTGATGACGCCAAGACATTAGTATAGTAGGTGACCGAGCTGCTGGAGGGTGGCATATATTTGTCCCTGTAACCCTGAGTTTTCACTGGCATTGCCTCCAATGTTTCAAGTTGGAACGGAATTACGTAGCGCATTGCCTACTGGATAACACACCTCTTGTCAAATGCTCAATATGACGTCGCGCTGCCATGGAAATGGCATCTACCACCAAAGATTATGTTTTGTATTTAAAAAGGTGGACTTGAATTCTAAGGTCAGCCGAAAACCTGTGTACAGGGTTGGTGGTGTGTTCATTTCGGAGACGTATCGGCAATCCTGTTTATTACCAGCATTATCGAGCACCAACTCGGAATTGGGCCGCATCAAATGAAACATAGCCAGCCACACGTTTGAAAGTGAATACTTGTAGAAGGAAGGAAGAGTGTCGACGAATTTAATACGCGTAACCTATCCTTCGGCGTGACTTAGCTCGAATGGTTATAATATTAGCCAAAAAATTAACTGAACATGCCCGATCATAAATCTGGTACTTGGTTAAGCTAATTAATTGAGGACCTCTTGCCCGCCTTGTATTCCTTACATTAGTAGTCGGCAAGAGGGCGACGAAGACAAGGCCAACATGAGCAACTATAAGCCAGAACGATGAGGGTGGTGTGAGTGGTAGGATCAACGAGGATAGTATATAAAGCCAAGACGAGTCGCGGGGATTTAGAGTGGACAGCAGTGGGTAGATTTCGACTATGAACACAATTACATAGAGGATGATTACGCTGGCGAGGGCGAAAAAAGAGGGCTTGAATGGTACGGGCACGCACAGCAACAAATAATAAGATGATAGCAATCTACAATGGTACAATTCTATCAGTGGCACAGAATACAAGCACAAGTATTTGTACGCACTATAAGATTGATATTACTGCTATCGAGACGAACGTTACAGTCTTATACCCTCAATGACTGTATGCACATGGATGTGATTTTCATCACTTTCCTCACATCCTCGTCAGCTGCAACAATAATCCGAGGGATAGATAGTGAAGAAGAGAAGTAAATACCTACATATCCGTATCACAGTGCAACATTTAGCTGGCCACATGATGGTAACCAAATGAAAAAGTTGCATGAAGGACAATATATCAGATAGAAAAAAAAGCAAAGGTGAGTAAACAAGATCTGGGACGAGTATAAGTAACAGAGGCAGTGAGAGACTAGTAGAAACAATAGAGACATAAAACAGGGGGGGGGGGAGGGCCCGAAGCTAGCCATTCAGTGTCAGAGCACCTGATGTGTGGGTTTTACTCATGAAGAGACAGGGTTATAGTGTCACAGATGGATAGAGTGCAATAGCTTCAAGTTAAGGGCTCTTGAGAGGACAGAGATAGACAACAGAAGGAAATGATGGATAGCAACCGTGACGCTGCTTCCGATGGCGCGTCGCCAGATCAAGTCCAGCCTTTCTGCTTTCCCCCTTTCGCCCTCGGTTTTTTCACTCCGTTACTTTCTGTGTTATGGACTACTCTCACTCTACTACTTAATATAGTTATTTTTGTAGTTTTTGAGTCCACCCCTAGTCAAGTCACTATTAGTCACCCATAGGCAGACTCCGGCGTTCACTGTGCTCACTTGAGTCTTGTGTCCATTCTCTTCTCGCATATCATCTGAAAGATGCCATAATACTCGCAATACAAATACCTTAGTGGATGAACAATGATGATTCCGTCCAGCATCAAGACTTTCGAAATCATGAACGACCTTCGAACGATAGTTGCTCTATAAAAGTGTGAGCAACCTGGTTGACATCAATGAGCTATCTTTGGGCACGGGAGCAGTTGTGAGAAGCGCGTCTGGTCAACATGACTTGCATCATCATTCATCATGATGCACCCCACATGCTCCGGTAAGGTCATGTCTCATTTCACCTTCAAAATTCAATGCTAATACTCATTTCTCTATGTTGACATGGAAAATTCGAGGCCTGACTCAGCGCCAACCCACACAACAAGCAATCCAACTTCTGTAAATAATAACCAATACTTCCACTCATTATAAGCTGATTCGATATTGATAGGCAGTTCATCACAAGAACTCATTATCGTGTGATGAAAAATCTAAGCGGATTGTATTGTGATCTGTTGATACAGTATTGTACAGTGCGGCACCCAGGTAGCCTAACTTCTTATCATGATCACAGTCATGACGACTCCACAAAGTGCAGTCACAGTGATCCAAAATAGACCTAATATAAACCTGATCTCTTATATCCAAATCATATCAAGAGCTTAACTTCCTCTTGCCCCTAACCTAGAGTCCTGTCACCGCAGTAAAATGGCTATTACTTTGGACGCTGCCACGCTGATTTCAATCTGTACTGAATCAGTTTTGTATGGTAAGCCATTGCGCAAGTCTAGGGAAACACTAATGATTCATGTTTCGAAAGGCATCTATTTAGTATTTTACGTGGCTTGCATCTACATTCTAGTGCGAAAGCAAAGGAAAGGCCAGCCAATTAAAAAACTTTTAATTGCGATATCGACTATTATGATGATATTCTCTACCTTCGTAAGTACACCAGCTCACGACGTGTTCAAAATCTCATATGTACTTGCAGCACCTTGTTTGCGACTTGGCCCGCGTTTTAGACGCTTTCTTGAGGCACACCGGGAGCTCAGCCGATTATTTGATAGCAGTGAACAACAAGCTATACATTCTGAAAACAGCATCATATTTCATCCAGACTTTGGTTGGAGATGGTTTCATTGTATGTTTGGGTTGCAAGTGTTATATGAGGCCGATAATTTTCTGACCTCCTGTTAGATTTATCGCCTATACTGGGTTTGGCAAAGGGACAAGCGTATCGTTTCTCCTTTTCTCGTTTGTTTCTTGGCTAGCTTCGGTAAGAGAACTCGTTAACTAAATATTGCATGACCATTTACTGACGTTTTCCTTTATGTTAGGTGTCGGTATCGCACTTTTATATGTGTTTTCGCATGCAACACCTACTGAACAGGTCTTTAAACTGGAGCGATTTGTCATATCATTCTTTGTCTTAACGCTTTTCACCAATCTGTGTTGTACATGTGTGTAACTTGTCTTATTTCGTCGACCACTATCAGCTAAGGATTCAATCAGGTCTCATCGCCTCTCGTATATGGTGGAAAACTCGGCAGATTACCAAAACCGTGACCGTACGAGGGAGAACAGCTATGTCGGCCATGGTCGTCATCGTTGAATCAGGAGCAATTTATTCGACTTGCCTCGTCATTCTCTTGATTCTATACGAGATTGACAGCTATGCTCAGTATTTTTTTCTTGATGCGGTACGTGATTAATTTGAAAAATTTCTGCTTTTTACTGAAAGAATTTTGCTTTTCTAATAGCTCAACCATATTATCGTAAGCATTTTGTGCTACCTGTTATTATGTCTTGCTTATCGTGCCATACTTCCAGGGTATTGTATTCTCAATGATCATTGTTCGCATCGGTCTTGGTCTCCATTCGATGTCCAAGCCCACTTCGGAAGCGATGTCGACACTGTTTATCACTCCCCCAAGGTCCACTACGATAGGTGAAACAAGAGCGAGCAGTCAGGTCCTGCCGGCGGAAGCCCATACCATGGCACCGCTGCCTGTTAAGTTTTCGCACGAAACATTCAATTATAACGGTGTTAATGAAGGAAAGTTGACCGGAATGCCATATACCCAACAGTTTCCGAACACAGCTGCATAGTGTAACCGCCGTCCCAGTCTTGTGAGAAGTAACCTTTCCACTCTGCTGGAATGACAGTGTCAGCGTGGTAAGAATTTCTTGGCGATATTCCCCTATGTCATTAGCATGTACTAGTACACACTCTCCATCGATCGCATATTTATTATGGGCAAATATTATTATTGAATGCATCGTGTACTTGCGAGCCACCCACCTCAATTTGTGACTTATCTTATCCTATGTATCAATGCCTTATAGGAAACCTAGATATCACTCAGAAGGTATTGATGCTGTAGCACATTTTCATTTACAGAAGGAGATACTCCAGATTCCGGAGCTTAGATGAGCAGAGTACCTATCATGTCTGCTGGATTGGTAAGAAATGCAAAAGCGTGACTGAATCCAGATTTTTTAAAACAGACAGAAGCAAGGATCTGTGATGACTATCTGAATGAGATATAGCTCTTCCATATGGCATATTAGGACAAGTCTAGTCAACTGTATGCGCTCCCGCTGTGTAAAGGGGTGTGTATAAGCCATGGAGTTTACCTAAACCATAGGTAAACGTAAGTTGTTCCATTATCGGGTCATTATCATCGGTCTCCAACTGTAACTGAAGAAAAAAGATTGAATAACTGAGCTAGGAATATATTCAATGACTTTACCAAGTTTATGATATCATCGAGGAGATGTGCCTGGCCGACAACCACACCCATGAAGGACTTTTGGCTTACATGCGCAATGTGGACATGGAAGTGATCTGTAATGGATAAGCTATGGGATTATTTTCCCTAATTACAGACGCACAGTACGAAGGCTGATAGTGTATGAAGAATCGCAGGGAACCGGGATCCGGAAGTCCACACCGTTCGAGCGCAATACTAGTTGCCTTACGTTGAATGGCACGTAACATGGGTATATGGGCCTTTCGCAGATCCCGCATACTACGAATCGACACGTCACGTGTAATCGCCAGCAGATAGACGGTGCTCGGCTTAGAAAAATCGCTTTTCATATCTGGAAGGAGTACGAATTGCGGGCAGTCGTAGAGGATTTTCTCACTTTCACTAATACCAGAAAGAATGTCACCGACCCTAAATCAAATAAATAAATAAATCAGCAGGTCACAATCAAACGATTTGGGATGGGCAATCACCACTTGGTACGCGATGCAGGAAAGGCGGCAATGTAAGGTTTTGTAACGGAACGGTATAATTCTGGGGTTTCATGAAACATCAACATGGGTTGGTCCGTATACTGAATATTATGAAACTACTTAGTATGCCCTGATTTCGACTTGTCATATGAAGTGAAAATCTTACTTTTGCTACGTGCGTAGGCGTAGCAGGAAAAATAACGTCGACCTTAATATCCGGAGGGCGATCTTTTCCCAGCCAGGCATTGAACCAGCTGTACTATTCTGTATAAGCTTAATTATTCCACAACGCGAAGCGAAGCGATTTTACGATATCCGTTGACTGCGTCTGCTCCATGCGCTCGAGCTGCGATGAACATATAGCTGATGGCTCAGGCCATGTTGATAATCTCTTTAATGCGATGATTGCGGGTAGGCGCCTCTTAGATTCGCTCAAAGTCTCCGGAAATGTACCGAGAAGGACAAGGACTTGTGTGTCCGGGTCTGAAGGAATCGTAAGTTATTATTGAGGCATTATTTCTAGGGGGGGGGGGCATGGCTTTGATTAATCGGGCAGAGTAACCTTCTTTTAGTGTCCTGTCATATTTGAAGTGACGAAGTTGGTCAAGGCTTGTGGTTTGAAAGGACATCAGTATTGACTAATCAGGCCTGAGAGTAAAATAATAAACCAGATCGATGATGTTCAATGGAGGTCAAGTCGACGTCTCTGAGGCTGGAAGTTTGCTGTCATTGCTCCGAGTCTAGCAACATCTCGTCACAGGAATTACGTAAGTTGACACCCATGATCAACAATTTTCTTCTTTTGCGTTTATAAAAGGAGCCCTACACACGAACGTCAAAAAAAAAAGAAGGTTCCATTATTCAAAATTTGCGCATACATTGTTTCAGTAAAGTGTCAAAAAATATGCACTAAGCACCCCCGAGGTGTAAAGCACGGCTCACAGTGAGCCAAATACTCGATAGCATCGATAAATCTGACTGATCGGACATGACACCTAACAACGACTAAGACTAACAATGCTTACAAGCGAAGCACCTTCCATAAACATAGAAAATACCGTAATCAAGTTGTTTAGAGCCGGTACCACAATGTCATTCTAGGATAACCTGAAGCTTCAAAAGTGAAATGTAAGCTTTGGCGATATGCCAGAGGCCCATCCAGGGCTCAGAATCTTCTCGATGTACTATCTAGGCCTCTTGGTCCATCATAATTATGTATGTAAGCGCAGGTATGCTGAGTAAGAAAACCAACCCTTCAAATACAAAGTAGAACTTCTGCATAGTAGGAGGAATTTTTCCTGTTCTTTATGAATATGCAAACAATCGTGAACGAAGAAGCAAAGTAGAGTCTTTGAATAGCAAATAATAATCAATCATCACAGCTTTTTTATTAATTTGCGTCGTTTACCACATGCAATTGATGTGAGGATAAGCAATGCACAAATTAAGTTTTCAAGCTCCAACTTTGGAGTATTGAGCTCATGCTGTTGTTGCTGAATAACAGAATGTGAGTTTCAAAGACACGAGTGCGGACGCGGATCTCAGATCCCAAAGCGTATTACGACTGACTTTTATGCCAGGTACATGTCCTTGCTGTGAAGCATAGCGCCAAATACACGTTATCACATGTCTTGATCGCAGGTGTCCATGGCAGTATAAGGTACGAAGAAGCATGAACAGCCATTAGTATGTATCAAATAAAAGGCTCCAAATTGGCCTTCAATCGGTTCTGTACTAAATATTATCAAGGACTATATATAACGTAAACATAGCCTACAACACAGCTGGCCAACATTTATCCTTTTTCAGTCTCCTTCCTGTGCAGATGAATATACAGCCAATCACCAGTTTGTTCGCTATACTAAACGTAGATGTACGTATTTCCAAGCTTTAAGCAATAGTACTAACACGGACTCCCATCAATTCCGGGATTGGACATGACTTGAGTAGAGCTACTATGTTTGCCCTGTGCTGTCGGCTTGAATTTCCCTGAATGGTGAGTGTTGTGATGCACAGCTTGTGGAGGTGGGGAAAAAGCCATCGTGCTCAAACGAGTTAGCTCAAGCGAAGTTTTTTTATCCCAGGCAACACCCATTGCAACACGAAGGATGACGAGCTGCGGCGATAGCAGCTATCATTGATATATGCGTCAATGTTTGAGTGATAGTATGTAGCGGATAAAGATACTTACTCCGACTGCGCACCATACCACATCTAGACCTTCCCACCAGAATGCATCGTTTATCCAGAATGTGATGGTAAGTAAAATCCCAAGTATAGTCCATGGTGCGGCGGATTCAATAAGTATGGCCGAAACGTTGGTGTATGACTTGGAAAAGTGTAAAAATTTCCGTGTGCGCCGAGTCGCAGTGAAGATTTTAATACATATCATGGTGGTAACCATTGGATTGACGACGAGCATGAGAATTTGAGCGGGAATAATAGCATCAAATTTATTTGTGGGTGAGGCATAGTTAAGAATCGAGAGGACTATGGAAGATCATTCCAATGAGTGTTTGACAAACGCATAAGATATGTGAAAGAGATGACTGACTAAGGTATCCAACTGAGCATATGGCAGGGATGGAGACAATCCATGGGCGTGAGCCAAAGATTATATGACAACGATAGATCTCAATATTTAACCCGTTATTCAGTAGTTAGCACCTAGTAGCCCTCATTATACTCACAAGAAGAGCATCCCCCAGAAACATGGATATAGCCTGCACCAAGGCACCCAAGTAAAGATACCACGGATCTCTTGCACCGTCCTTCTCATAATACGATGTAGGCTTATCCCGATGAATAATCCACACCATCTCACCCATCACCAGCACGCATATGAACGCAAGCGAGCTCAGCACGAGCATTACCCCTTCAAATACAAGGTATAGACTTCGTGTGGTACGAGACATACTCATCTCTCTATTTTTCATGATCATTCTAATAACCACAAATAGGAGACCAAGATAGATTCCTGACATGATCACAAAGGATTCAATGACGTCTTGAGGAGCTCAAAACCAGCACTGTTATTTACCAAATATGATGGATGTAGAGACGATGCCGATGTAAAGCGATATTTCGTGTTCAAAAACATCAGTGGACATTGATGTCATTTCGGTTTGTCGTGTTCAATAACCAGAGATGATGAGGGTAGCATATGCTCCCCAAAGTACTTAATAAGAGAAAACAAAACACAGCACTGAAGGGTGTTTGATAATGGGGTTCAGGTCCTCCCTGTGAACTGTAGCACCGGAATGGTTGATATCCAAAGTCCGTTATAACTGATTGGCAGATGTCATATGACAAAGCGTGGAGCTACTAGCCTGTTGAATTACTTTTGTTGACAGTAGACTACCGAAATCCTTGGTTTGAGGACTTAGCTCGGTCTATGAGTTAGCTAAAATGACACCTGTACAACTTGGGACAAGATGGTTATCACAGACCTTTCAACTTCCAAAAAAGGATGATCTAGAAGCAGGGAAAAAAAATCTATCTATCCAAGATAGGTGCGTGAATCAAACTGAAAAATGCACTTGCCTTCAAGTTCTTCTTGAGTATAATGGTTTAACTAATATACCTCTAGGACAGCCTGCAAGTGCTCGTTCAATCATGAGATCAAGTTTTTTTATGTTCACAGGCATTTTTAGCAATAGCCCATATAATCCATAGATGATACGCCCACTTGAAAGAATTCCAGTGTTGTTTGTCATAAGGATTAGTAAGAGAGGCCCTGGCCACAAGTATATATGAAATAAAGAAAATATTTAAATCATTGCTTTAATAATATGGAAAAAACTATTCACGGTCATTAGTAGTTGAGAAGACGGGCAGCTCCAAGGCAACAGTGGTAAATACGTCGTTACTAGTCCCGGCTCCACGGCCAACCCAAGCAAACTCTTTTTGCACTGCCGTTCGAGAGTTTAGCCTATAGCAAAATATAATATTTAAAAAAGTCCACCCAAAATAATCAAATGATCTTACGTTGATATCAGAGAACATGCATATACTATTTGTTTGATTGAGATTCATCACAGGTGATGACAAGAGAAAACGTACATCGGGTGAGCATGAAATCGAAGGGCGTATAGCTAAAGAAATCTTGTTCTTTAATATACTGGGGAGCTGCCTTAGCGCTTTGGAACATGTCTGCATTAGTATACTTACAAAAATACTGGTAATTAGTGTAAAAATTCTTTGACATTCCTCATTAGCATAAGAACGCAAAAAGAAGATAAAAAGAAGAGTCCATACGTGATCAAAAGTCCTAAATATTGAATTTATTTTTCAATCAACAAATGATAACTATATGTTAGACAGGCTTTACCAGTATTCAAAGTATATCTGATTAGCTTATAGATTGCTCGATCTACACTAGAGTAGCATGAACAAGATTAAGCAAGACATCACACTGAGATAAGTAAACCAACCAACCCAGTAATTTGTGTTCGACTCTTTCGGAGATAATATATGATAATTATTGTAATCATCATATCACAACATAATGAAAATAGGGCCCTGATGAACGACACTCTCTGTACTTTGCTAATGAGAACCAATGGACAGAGATAGTCGTATTCCAGCGACTTACACCAAACAAAGCAATCTGTTGGTGAGACAGGGGTTTCGGCATGATAGAACTCATGTGGCGACACCATTAGTTAACGTTTCGAGTAAATTAAGAGTTTTATTTCTCACGCTATGATCGTAATGGCTTGAATAATAATTTGTGTTCAGTTTTTGATTACTTGATTACTTGAGAATATTACCTGTTATGGCAACTATTTTGCAAATTGAATGAGCGCTCAAAGATGCATATCCCTAACAGTGCTCACTTATGTTAACTGCGGACGTTATTACCTGTTAGGTTGTTTGTTAATATATTCCCAAGCATAAAGAATACAAAAATTTACGATAAGGATTGGCGCACTGATGCAATATCCATTAACTATGATGAAATTTATTTATTTACCCAGAGAATAGTTGAGTCCTTTAGACACTCACGATAATAAATACGTATGGCAAAGAAACTGAAGAAAGAAAATCAATGTGCTAATTTGAAAAGCAGGAATGCTGCTTATTCTTACCACTGCGTGATAGTACATGCAATAGACTTTGTCGATGAATATAGATTAGCTTAAATGCGCTACAAATATTTCATCAAATAACTTACGGAAACGAAGCGTTGGCCCTAGGAGGAAAATGCTTTTTTTATCAGGGAACTGGTGTGATGTCCGTAGAAGTGCATCCTCTCACCACAAAGCTCCTGTTAAATATTTGTTAGCATCATTGGACGTGAGGTAGAATATTCAAACTTGCCATGTCAAGGTAGCAAGTTTTTCTATCTCACCAAAGGATTCAATGGAATAGAAATATAACATGTGGCTAATGAATATTGTATAAAGGGTTTCCAACGTCCTAAATAGTTTGAAGCGATCAGATATGAGTCACATAGATCGGGACTGTGAATGATACATTAAGACGGCGACCTAAATAATGTTATAGGCAAGACTCCATGAGTTTCAATCACTTCCATTGTATTAAGGCTTACAAGGGATTTTAAAGCAATAGAGTCATTCGTAGAGTGACTAACAAAGTATAGGTAACACTGTAAACATGTAACACCGAATATTCTGATATGGTGGGAGTCATCAAAACGATAGCTGTATCTGAAGCAGAAGACATACGCAGATGATAACAGGACTCCAATTTCCAGGGGACCCAGTGACGCTTCGACTGACATGGGGTAGGTCAAGTGTACTCCAAATGTTTTCAAGATGATTGTAAGGACGCGAGCCAAAACGACGCTTCAGAAGCCTCGACACATGCTTAAATTCAGAATCAGGCAACAGGTTCGTTAAAACTACCTATCGGCAATAGAGTTGCGCTAGAACGGTTAGTTAAATGCGAGGTACAATTTGTGAATTAGGTTGTCAAGCATGTCAAAACACGAATTATATGCACAACTTCCTCACCTGCGAATGTATTCGACTTACGCCAAAGCCTAGAAATGCATTACTCATAAGCCAAGCCGTGCTACTGTCAATCTTCTCACGGAAGGTATTCAATATCAGATGCAAGCTCAAGTCTCAGGTTCATCATAATTGCTTTGACATTCCTGCATTCATTCATTAACCAGCATTCTTCGCTCAACAACCTGCCCGCTCGTAAGTCATGGCTGTCGACAACCCTGCAACCTGAGGCTGTGATCATGATCATTGGCGGTCGTCCGAAGATGCCGAAAGATATACCATATATGAGTATATCACACGTAACACTGTGACAAGCGCTATCGACACAGAACATGTCATGTGATCATTAGACACATGGAACAAGCCGCTCACAACTCAATCGTACACTGGGCCAAGCTCTCTCACCTTCGTCGTAAGATATTATCGTTGATTAGTACAGGAACAATCCGCTCGATACACTGCCCCTTACGCTTCTCCAAGAACGCCGCTCTACAGCGCTCAACGATATGTTCTATGTCAGCGCTATACTGGTCCGTCATCTCCTACGTCCAATAGCGTTTTTGAGGTAATATCGAACAGCCAGCGAAGGCTCAAAGGATCAGACCATCTACATTGAAACAGAGGCCGCCCAATACATCACCATCAATATCTAGCGGCCACTTGCTTGCTATGGTCGCTCTTGACCATTTCAATTATGTCAATCTCAGAGTATATAACTCTTGCAAATGCCAACTCAATCTCTCAGCAGTTCTCACCTCAGGACATATCTAATGACGTCTCAATCTGAGTCAACTAATGTGTATATTCACCGTGATATCTATACCTATCATGGACTCCGGCTGCTGGATCGCTTCATCACCGAACTTGATGTTTCTCGCAAGAGCGGGGGTATTGCCAATATTCCGGCCCCTCCAGCTGTAGCTCCCACACCCACACCGCAAGCTGGTGTCACTGCCGCCGATGAGAAAAAATTTGTGGGCATTCTTGGCGCAGGTAAGCCCTTTGTTTCTCTTGCAGCGGCGGGCATGTGTGCTGATCTCCATCAGGACCTGGAGGCCTGTATACTGCACTTTTGCTGGATTTCTTAGGGGTCCCCTTCAAGGTCATTGAGGCTCGTGATCGTGTCGGTGGCCGCCTGTACACGCATACATTCCCTGATTCTACGGGCGCACCGTACAACTACTTCGATGTTGGCGCCATGCGCTTCCCAAAGACCAAAGTCATGTGGCGCTTGTGGAAACTCTTCGAACGTGAGGATCTTGGGCTCAAAGATAAATTACAGAAGTATTACTTTGAAGATCCAAGCAAAAATTCGCTCCTATCGTACAATGGCTTCACCTTCAAGAGGGGCGAAGTTCCTTCTGTGGATCCATTCCACGCTTCGAGCTTGATCGGCGATACGGATGCTGCTTCGGCCTACATTGCAGCGGGTGCTAGCAACGTCATGGAAGATGTCGTTAGACCCTTCGCCAGACGCCTTTTGGATGACCTAGATAATAACGATTTGAAAGGTCCTGGTTGGGACTACATGATGGAATACGACCATTATAGTGTCAGGGCTTATCTGAGCACTGCCTACCGTCCAACTACCGAGTTCGCTCAAAAGTTCGGCCTTCCAGACAAACCTATCCCGACTGATGTGATCAATTGGTATGAAACGCTAGTCAGTTCGACAGGCATGTTTGATAGGTCTTTGACCGATTACGTGCTGGAGGAACTTTCCTTTGGCTGGCAGGATGACGGTGCTCCACCAGCAGAGTGGTTTTGCATTGAGTAAGTCACCCGCCCCCCCCCCCTCTTTAAGGTACAAAGACTGATGTACTGCGGTGTCTGGGGTGATCAGTGGTGGTGCACATCAGATCGCCGACGCCATGTATCGATACCTTAAGCGGAAGCATCCCGAGGCGTTCAGCTTTAACCAGCGCGTCACTGCTATTGAAGCTGAATCCGACAGACAAGGAGAATGGGTGTTTGTGAAAGTTAATGACTACTATAAAATACGCTTCACACATGTCATCTCGACCATTCCACTCCCCGTACTTCGCACGGCCAATCTTACTAAAGCCCGCTTGAGTCCTATGCAGCTCAGCGCCCTCCGTCAACTTACCTATACACCTGCTACCAAGATCGGCATGCAGTTCCACACCGCCTGGTGGACTAACGGCACGGACAAAGATGGTCGTCCGTTTAATATCGTCGGTGGTCAGAGTTATACCGACGGTCCGCTTCGTACTATCGTCTACCCTTCGTTCGGAGATGTTGAAAGCGGCCAGACTACGACACTAATTGCGAGCTACTGCTGGACCGACGACGCTGATAGGTTCACGGCTTTGATTGGTAATGATAAGCAGGCGCTTACTGATCTGGCACTGAGAGAACTGGCGGAGATCCACAACATCGACATAGAATATCTTCGCGACCAGCTAATAGGAGTATATTCTTGGAGTTGGTCTCAGGATATTTATACCATGGGTTTGTCCATTTATCTGCTTCTAGAACAGCATTGGCTAATGAATGTTCTCCCCGAAAGGTGCTTACGCAAACTTCGGACCTGGGAAATTCCAAAACTTGTACAAGAACATGATTCTCCCAGCCGGAAACAACAGACTTTTCTTTGCCGGCGAGGCCCTTAGTCTGAGGCATGCATGGGTTGAGGGTGCACTTGACAGCGCATGGCGTGCCGTATCCGACTTGTGCTTGCAAAGTCAGATGAAGAAGAAGTTTGCAAAGCTCATTCAAGAATGGGGTATGGATGAAGAATACGGTCCTTTACCCTCAAGGCTGTCAGACCATGATGAGTCTGATCTACCTGGCAAGCCAGAGGCTGGTAGAGGCCGCGGTCCGAAGCAAGCAGTCGACGTAGATCAACTTATGACCAAGAGCTTATTCTTCCGATATCGTGCTGCCACTTCCACTTAAATGCAATTCCGATCACCTTGTTATATTATGTGCTGTTGTATCTCTTTGTCATATTTCAAAAAATCATGTATGTAATTATGGCCAATCAAAACGCTTGTACTAGTATGACTACTCTGATACAATTGATTATGCATTATGCCACATTTTCCAGGCAACTGAAGCGTTTGCTAATCAAAACAGGATGGAAGATTTCAACAGATGCAGAGATTGATTCTACGTTGCGTAACTTTTGTGATTCTTCCACCAAGTAACTCTGTAGGATATAGCACAAACGGGAGACCCGATATGTAGATAAGGGTATGTTAAATTAGAGATGTAATACCAGCGCTCCGAGCCACGCCTTGTGTCGATTGCCTACTAGTACTACATAATCTCCGTCGGGCTTGGGCGGACTCTGGCGCTCACTCGGATTAAGTTGCTCTACGTATGTCTTCTATCTTTCCGTTATTTATCTCTCAGCTTCCATGCGAATTACAGTATCTTGTGGGAAGAAGCTTGCCGGAGGGAGTAATAGACCGACTATGGGCGGCCAAGAAAGTTTGTCTAAGAGAGCGGCACCAACATATCATTTGTGCCGGCATTGTCTTATGCCACCGAAAGATCAATGATATCTTTTACTACTTTGCCACAGCAAGGCACAGCTTCCGAGCGCTCAGACTTAACTTTAATACCAACGCCTACATCATTGTGTCTAGGAATCGATTTTGAGTGGATATCATCTGAAGTTATAGATGGATGATTATACTAGTATGTGGACTGTATACTACTAGGCTTTTTATCATACTGAGGTGATGCACCAGGAATTTGCTCCAATAGTTGTTACCCTGCCTCCCGAGTCGCACATTCTAAGCATTGAAAAAGGCCGCTTTACAGCGCTCACCGATAAGCCTCCTATCGATCTTTGAATTGTAACATCTTCTTCGTAAAACAATATCAGAAGTAACATCAGACAAGTGATGAAGTGAAATAACTTCACATGACTTGAATAGAGGGTGGCTCTTAATTGAGTCATTGACAGAAAACCGCCGATGCTAAACTTCATTAATGGCAGGAGGCCGCCCAGCCTCTACCGTTACTGTCAAAGGGAAGGGAAGTCGCTATCGCGTACTATATAAGCCCCAGGATATCGATATCTAACACCTACGTCTATAAGCCAAGTTATCCAGTGCTCAGTAGTCACCAGATCCCATGTCTTTTCAATCCGTCCCCGTTCATTCCATTCATCAGGACATCTATGCCTACCATGGCCGCCGGCTACTGGATCGCTTCATAGCTGAAGACAGCTCCCGCCAGGGTAGGAGTGGAGTAAATATCCCAGCTCCTCCATCCGCGGTCCCCCCACCCGTACCACGGCCCAGTACCGATGCAGCTGATGAGAAGAGGTTTGTAGGTATTCTTGGCGCAGGTAAGATCTTCATTACATTCGTGAGGACAAATGTATATAACAACCTTCATCAGGACCTGGAGGCCTGTATACTGCACTTTTGCTGGATTTCTTAGGGGTCCCCTTCAAGGTTATTGAGGCTCGTGATCGTGTCGGTGGCCGCCTTTACACGCATACATTCCCTGACTCTACAGGCGCACCGTACAACTACTTCGATGTTGGCGCCATGCGTTTCCCAAAGACCAAAGCCATGTGGCGTCTGTGGAAACTTTTCGAACGCGAGGATCTTGGGCTCAAGGACAAGTTACAGAAATACTATTTCGCAGATCGAGATGGAAACACGCTTCTTTCCTTTAACGGTGTTACCCTGAAGAGAAATCAAGTCCCCGCCGGCGATGCTTTCAACGCTGCGAGTTTGATCCAGGACACGGATGACGCCGCACGTAGTGCCTACATCAAAGCGGGCGCTGAAAAGGTTATGAGCGACGTTATCAGACCCTTCGCCAACGGCCTCCTGAATGATCTCGAGAATAACCAACATGATGGCTGGGATGAGATGATGAAATATGACCATTATAGTGTTCGATCCTACATGGGCATTACCTATCGTCCAAGCACCAAGTTTGCTCAGGAGTTCGGTCTTCCAGATAAACCTATCCCGACTGACGTGATAAGCTGGTATGAAACAGTGGTCAGCTCGACAGGCATGTTCGATCGGTCCTTGACCGATTATGTCCTTGAGGAGATTTCCTTCGGCTGGCAAGACGATGAAAAGCCCAAGACACCTACTGAATGGTCCTGTGTTGCGTGCGTCACTTTCTTGATTTTATATACTAAGTCTTACGTACTATGACATCTGGGAGATTAGTGGTGGTGCGAATGAGATCGCCAACAGCATGTATCAATATCTCAAAGGAAGACATCCCGATGCATTTAGCTTCAAAAAACGCGTCACAGGTATCCGTGTAAAATCCGATACACAAGGGGAAGGAGTATTCGTAACAATTAACAGCAAAGACGAAATACGCTTCACGCATGTCATCTCAACTATTCCGCTCCCCGTTCTCCGAACAATCGACCTCACTGATGCTCGCTTAAGCTCAATTCAGCTGAGCGCTCTTCGCCAACTCACTTATATGCCTGCTACCAAGATCGGCATGCAGTTCCTCACCGCCTGGTGGACGAATGGTACAGATAAGAATGGCCATCGTCTGGGCATCGTTGGTGGCCAGAGTTACACTGATAGTCCACTTCGTACTATCGTTTATCCCTCGTTCGGAGACGTTGCCAAAGGACAGGCTACAACACTTATCGCGAGTTTCACCTGGACCGACGATGCGGAACGGTTTTCAGCTTTGGTAGCGCATGACCAAGAGACACTTACAGACCTCACATTAAGAGAACTCGCGAGAATCCACAATGTCGAAGTGGCATATCTCCGTAGTCAGCTGATCGGAGTATTCCACTGGGATTGGTCTCAAGATCTTTATACCATGGGTTTGTCCGTCCATTTCGTTTCAAAAGACTACTTGCTGATAGATGATGATATCAAGGTGCTTTTGCGCAATTTGGACCTGGTAAATTCAAGGACCTGTACAGGAACATGATTCTTCCAGCCGGAAACGAGAGGATCTTCTTTGCTGGCGAAGCCCTTAGCTTGAGGCATGCGTGGGTAGAGGGTGCACTGGACAGCGCATGGCGTGCCGTAGCTGACTTTTGCTGGAGGAACCAGTTGAATACAGACAGCCTCATCAAAGAGTGGGGAATCGACGGAGAATACGCACCCTCACCCCAATCCCTGGGGTCCGATCGTCACGGAAAGTTCCCATCAGGTAAACCAGGTGATAATGGGGGCGGAGCTCCAGAACAGGAGATTAGCGTGGGACATATTCTACGAAACAGCTCGCTTTTCAAATATCTTGCCGCTAACTCGCAGTAAATCTAATTTATGGCTGTCCGATTGTCTCTATAGAAACTGCCACAATTCTTTTGTACGCATCGTGAAATGATTTATACGACAATTGAAAGTGAACGAAACCACATGTACAATTATTTTACCTCAATCAATGATTGATCATGCTTCATTCCGAGTAGTTTATTTTAAGCAACTGAAAGGTCCAGTGGAGAGTAGCCTAGCTTCGTGTGACTGAGATATATCAAGCCGAGGCTAAAGCCCTGAGAACTTATTGGACCCGTCGTATGCGATAGTTGTAATAGTAAATAACAGGTACGATTTGTTCCAATTGTCAGGAGTATTGTGTATGATCATGCTGAGAGAAACTGTTTTCAAGTCGATGAAATGAGCCAGATAGAGATATCATTGATATTAGAGCTATTCGGTGGACCACAGCTAGCATATAAGATTACCATAGGCAAACAAGTGAGATGTGGGCCACAGAAGCCTGAGGCAAGTTGCTCAGTTCGACGGAGTCTTCTAATTAGACTCGGAATAACTGTCGGGACGCTACAGTCACTGCACAACAAAATGTCCGATTAAGGTGGTTTCACGGCTACATCTCCTTCCTCACAACACTTTCAACCCAAACAAAGTATACCATTATGATTATCTACTCTGAGGGAGAATGAGTTACATCCTCAAAAACTAGATGAAATGCAAATTATTTTCCAATTTTTTCTTGTATAAAAAAACTATTTAGTTGTTGAGATATAAACCAGGTGAACCGGGGCAAAACTGTCTAACTCCGTGCTAAAAGCACAACATACTTCCGTAAAGTTAACAAAATCTCTAACCACCTCACTTTTGATAGCTCAACTCCTCAACAGTCACATAGTCTTTTTATATAAGAAAAAATCGGAAAATAATTTGCATTTCATCTAGTTTTTAAGGATGTAACTCATTTTCTCCCAGAGTAGATAATCATAGAGATAGGTCTTGATGGGGGTGTTTGTGTACTTGCTTACACATTGTTTATTTGATATAAGAAAATATTTTGGGTATGTACATGGGGTTATCAGGGGTCTACTATGACATGGTATACTTTGTTTGGGTTGAAAGTGTTGTGAGGAAGGAGATGTAGCCGTGAAACCACCTCAATCGGACATTTTTTTGTGCAGTGACTGTACGTGCGTCACTTACAGTCACGTGCGGCCCGACACTTGCCAGCCTCATATCAATTGAGCGGTATTTTGTTTTACCTTTTCTTTCGCGTTCGTCGGACTCTGGGCAGCCCCTGATGGAATGAATCGGAAGGAGATAAAATTTAATCAGAAACTTATATAAGTCAGTCGATTTATGTGTAGATACAGCAGCTTCATTCGATTTTACTTTGTATCTGCCATTTCTCGTTTGATCTCGTGACCAGGCGTCACACTACGGAACCACGACTGGATTTTCTAGATCTCTTATGCACTTAATATCACGTGGCTGATGTCAATCATTGGCTATGACGTTATGGCGCAACTGGCACAAGACATCCCGTTATCATAAAGAGACAGGTTCTTCAAGTTGTTCGATTGCCTTGAACGTCGACCATCATGCATAAAATATCTGACTTCATAAAAAAACACAAGAAATCGAGTTCAAGCACCAGTGGGCCGCCTCCCGTGATTCAGAATATTGCGTCTACTTTCGAACGAGATATCTTTCGCTATCGTAAACAACGTGGTGTGAACTTGGGTAAGACTTGGATTATCGACCTCTCAATCTCAACAGCAATTTACCTAATGGATGAAATAGGCTCCTGGTTTGTTCTGGAGCGTTGGATTGCCGAAGAGCCTTTTAGATCCGCAGCTCATCCAGCACAGAGTGATCTGGATATTGCTAAGGGGGACAATGCGAGGCAAATCTTGGAACACCACTGGGATAGCTGGATCGTGGAAGAAGACTGGGATTTTATGTCCCAGCATGGAATCAACACCGTTCGAATTCCAATTGGGTACTATCATCTCTCTTCTCCAGATGCCATTTCTGGCACAGAGTTTTCTAGCTTTGGATCAGTTTACGAAGGTGCTTGGGCACGGATCTCTGCGGCTATTGGAACTGCGTACCGTCGTGGAATAGGTGTGCTCATTGACCTTCACGCTGCCCCCGGGAAACAAAACCATGATTCCCATGGTGGAACATCTGGAGAACCCCAATTCTTCTCTCACAGATCAAATATGCATCACGCGACGAATATTTTATGCATTCTGCTCAGACAGATTCAGGAACTGGGACTCCCGAATGTTGTAGGAGTCGAACTTTTGAACGAGCCGTCACCCCCATCCGTTAACGGCGATCCGCTACTGCAAGGATGGTACACAGACACTATCCGCCGACTACAGGCCATCGATCCTCTCATGCCTATCGTTTTAGGCGAGTGTTGGCGGGCAGACTCATATGCCGACTATCTTACTTCACCCGAGATGGAAGGTATAAGGGCATCCGGATGCATTGTCGCGCTAGATCATCATCTCTACCGCTGCTTCACCAATGAAGATATTCACACACATATATCCGAGCACGCGCGGCGGCTAAAGGATCCAAACGATGGTACACCTTCTATGTTTGCACGCATCAGCGACAAACTTGGCAAGGCGTTGATCGTCGGCGAGTGGTCGGCAGCACTCAATCCGGGATCAATGAACGGCGTTCACAGCGAAGATGAAGCGAAACGCGAGTATGTTCATGCGCAGCTGCAACTCTACGAACAGTATACCGCGGGATGGTTCTTTTGGACTTATAAGAAGTCCGGAGGACGCGATACGGGCTGGGGATGGCGTGATGCGGTACAGGCTGGAGCGTTTCCGGCTTGGGTTGGTCTTCAAGCGCCCTCTTCTCCTGCACAAAACGACGCGGAACAGCGCGAACACGCTAGGAACAAAGCACAGGCCGATCATGAAGCATACTGGAACCAGTATCCTGGGGACTACGAGCACTGGAGGCTCAGTGCGGGCTTTACTACTGGGTGGAATGACGCCTATGCTTTCTTCGCTTATGCACGAGGCTCAGGTGCACCTTTGCCCGAGTTGGGCTACAAAGGTGCCTGGGCAAAGCGACGTGCCGCAGAGCATGCACGTGAGCATGGTACCAAGTCCTTATGGGAGTTCGGTGAGTTACTATTTTTTTTCTACAGCATACATAATCCGATGCTTTGTCCAGAACATGGCATTTCGCAAGGAATTGATGCTGCAAGAGCTGATTTCGTAGTGAGATATGGAGGGTCGTAAAGCATTTCGGAAACAATCAGGAATTATACAATGTCTGGTTAGCATCTTGTGCTAGTATAAGGAAGCTGTAAATATCGCCTCAAAATGTATATTAGTATCTCACCACGAACTTGGACTGGACAATAGAAATTCTTCAGAACAAGAGCTAAGGACAAAGGCAAAATACTATGCAATAAGATTCACATCTTTCTTCTTCCTCGTATTAGTAGGTCGGATAAATTCCTTAAACTCCACATTCACGATTACCCCCGGACCACAAGAACAGCATCATCTGACGGTGACGGTTTACAAGACGCGGACAGACGAAAGTCATTCGGATCTTTGCTCAACGAGATCACGAGACTTCAGCTTAGCAGTATCGTTATGCTCTTTATCTCTGACACATCTCCAAGGTAGTTTGTTTCTTTTGGTGTCAGTAATCATTCTCTTGGTTATGGAGAGGGAAGAATATTGAGGCAAAAAAAGATTGACCCATCAGTATAGCTTAAACTACAATAGCTGGACAACCATATCTAGGATCTAGGACCGCAAGCGCACCATAAGATGTATTATAAGTGAAACAACCAAGTTTTGGTTGTACTTAAAAGAATAATTAAAGAGTATGGCAGTACTGGCCTGAGTGAGCTCGTAAACCAGAAACGTCCTGAGTGGATCTTGGTGAAATCTCATTGCCTTATGCTATAAAATATCAATAAAAATGGATCATGTCTCCTTATTTACGACAGACATTTGAAAGGTAAATTGAGGTACATAAACACAGCCCTTTACATTCTTATAAACTCGTATCATCAATGTGGACAGCCGTGTAATATAGGTGCAGCCTCCAAGTCCCCCTGGCTGCACATCAAAAATGAATTTTTTGAGATGCGGTACCGATGGTATATGTACATCGAACGATACGGTTAGAGAAGCCAACTCATGATTCCTGTACCTTTCCCTGTTTTTCCAGAGGGCTAGACATCTAGACCTTTTGCCTAGGGTCATTCATATAACACATGCGGCACTGATATCTTTTTGGAGCTGAGAGACCGGTAAATAGATAAGTGTAACATTTGCAGCCAGACCCTATATAATAAATAAAGATTCCAATTGTTTATTAACGTGAGGCAAAAGCGTGCACTGGCACGACAATGCGTGCAACCCTCGGGGGTGTATCATGGACATTTGGCTGATTACTGAGAACATAGTGTGGCTCAGTAGTGGTGGGTTAGAGAGAGAAAGGTGGGAGTAGTGTCTTTCAGTCTGCCGGCTGGGAGTGGAAGCACAACTAACACCGAAGCTAGCGATAGTCCGAGTCATGAAGCGTGTGAAGTTGTGCTTATGAGCAATTTTGACGTATTGACTAAGTATGTATACGAAAATAGCGGTACATGTGCCAGTCTGATCGGCGCGGAGCCCCGCTACTAGTTGGCTTATGTTTGCGGAAGACGTGATGGGTGCATGTATGGCTGTCAGTGTACTAAGAGGATTCTATCGCACACCAGGCTCTAGAGAAGGTGGAGTACGTTCGCTTACATAATTATCGCCACAATGATTCTGAGTCCACCCGAACCTCCGCAATCTGTTGGCAGGTATCAAGTTCTTCAAGTTTCAAATATCTTGTCTCCCTCCTAATGCTGGTTCAAGAAAGGAGAATACAGCGGCAGATGAAAGCTTCATAGTAAAAGTTCCGTTGGATGCACTCCCTGCTCTTCTTTGCCTCGCGCTTACACGGGATTTATATATGCGCATCGCTAGCTTAGCACAATCATCAGCTGCGGATGATGTACAGGTGTGATAGTGGTCCGGCAAGCGATATGAAGCGCTGGCAAGGGTCTAGTCATCCGGCTACCTGAGCATCTCGCCTCTTCATGCAGCTTCTCACCCCTTCGATGATTATCTGCTCCAGCCTTATATCAATTCATTGCTACCTATCTTGCTGGCTACATGGATTCTAAACGTCAAAGTATTCATCCTGACCTATTTGCCGCATGCAGAGACTAGCCATCAAATAACGGTGGCTATCTAACCGAACACTTTTTCTGCGGGCCCGTAATTGTGGGACCTTTCTTCATGGCGCCATACTGCTTCTCGGTCCAAGTACAGGTATTATTAGCGCACGAAGATGGTTATGGAGGGGCGGAAATAAGGAACTAATCCTCTTCAGGCAATTTGTGGTGGTCTTCTTTGATATGGATATGCCTAATTATCGCAACGTTCTTTTCCTCTTAATGCCGTATGTCATGCTATTCCTGCTACTTGAATTGACTATACATTTATCTGTTGTTTTATATTCTCAGGTTGGTTTATGATGGGAAATGTTTTGTGTTAGAAACAAAAATTCTTTTTACATCTTATGAGGTCCATCAGACTTAGTCCTCTGGGATGGGGTACTTCATATAACTGGACCAAAAGACATTAACTGGACATGTTTGTACGCATTGTAACATGCAGTTTGAAGTGTGATGAAAGTATCATCTGACCTGCTATAGACTCGTCGCTCCCGTGCCCATCCTCGCTTATGTTCTACCTTTCGGAGCCGAGGATGATCATGCTGTAGGTCGGTGCTTCCTTGGTGCTAAGCTTCTGTCTCTTCATTGCTAATGATAACACGCCAGCAGTGCTATCTTACTGCTGTCGTCTAGGTATCTATGCAGCATATCGCTGCTGTGCACTGCGAGTGCTGCTTTGTACGGCTATCTTGGGTTGCACATGCCACCTACTGCGGCATACGAAATAACGCACGCCATTGAGGAATGGTACATCATGTATAAAAGGACTATTATGAAGACTGGTAAAGTCTCGTCACAGACCTCATCGGCTCTGAGCAAACATCCCCTACTTCCTCTCTAGCCCTTTCTGCTTACCTACCATGGTCAAGATCGCCATCTCAGCTGCCCTCCTTGTTGCGGCGTCCTTCGTGGCGGCCACCCCGGTCAAGAGGGAGAATGTCGTGTCTCTTCCTATCCAGAAGAAGGCTGCTGCGACGCCCTCAACTAAGAACATCCTTGCTGTCGATGCTGCTCGCCTCGCCAAGTTCAAGGGAACCGCGACCGCTTCCACCGGTGATGCGACTGCCACCAACCTGGTCGACACCTACGTCGTCGCCCTCGAAATCGGCTCGCAGACCTTCTCCAACGTGATCGTTGACACTGGCTCGTCCAACACCTGGGTTGGTGCTGATACCAAGTTCTCCGCCGGATCGACTGGCGTGTCGACTGGAAAGAGTGTCGAGGTCAGCTATGGCTCTGGCGATTTCAGCGGCACAGAATACACCGATACCGTGAGTGATTTATAGCGCGGACTGAATACATCAGCTAACCAAACTTTGCAATGCAAAAAGGTTACACTCGGCGGCCTGACTGTCACTGATCAGTCAATTGGTGTTGCCAAGTCCAGCAGCGGCTTCACCGGCTTTGATGGTATCATCGGTTTCGGCCCCACCGACCTCACTGAGGACACTGTCTCTGGTTCAACCACTGTCCCGACCTTCTTGGACAACCTCTACAGCCAGGGCACCATCTCCACCGAGGTCCTTGGCGTCTACTTTGCCGATGAGTCTGGCAGCGATGACGACGACGCCAACGGTGTTCTGACACTCGGTGGCACCGACTCTTCGCTCTACTCGGGTTCTATCACCTACACGAGCCGTGTTGGCGACTACTGGGGTGTCGATGTTACTGAGGTTGCGTACGGCGGTACCAACCTTGGCTCGATCTCCCAGGCCATCGTTGACACCGGAACCACCTTGGTATGTCCTGTAACTTCTGATTTATCATAAATGACTTTTCTGAGAAGCTGTTGTAATAGATCTATCTTCCCACCTCCATCTACGACAAGTTCCTCTCCGACTCTGGAGGAAAGCTTGACGAGGACTCTGGCCTCGTCAAGTACACGAGCGAGCCCACCGGCAACCTGGCGTTCACCATTGGTGGTACCACCTTCACCTTGACACCATCAGACTACCTTGTTCCAAAGGATCAGTATGACAACTTTGGCCTCAGCGGCTCTGACTACTACTCGTATGTCAACGACGGTGGTGATGAAGTCCCTGATGCCATCCTCGGCATGTTCTTCTTGACCAACTTCTATTCCGTCTTTGATACGTGAGTTTTGTTTGTTCAGCATTCCCTCGTCGCATTGTGTATTGACTTTCTCCGTACAGAACAAACGATCGTGTCGGTCTCGCTGTCGCTGCATAAATCAAAGTCACGTGCATTAATAGATAGTACCAGTGATTACCAAAAAAAAAAGGATGTAGTTACCTATGTACCATTTGTCGAAATAGCCAAAAGTTTGTTTCAGTAGCTGACTTGTGTGATGTTTGAATTTCGTGACCATTAAAATTTGCGGGCTGTTACGCCTTGGGTGGAAAATCACTCATTTTTCCGGCCGTATCAAACCACAATGCTCTGAACTCGCCGAGCATCATGTTGTAGCTTCTGTTCTCCGATCCACCTACTTCAAACTCCGCTTTTCCCGGAAGTCTCGCCTCAGCCACCGGCTTCACCAGCCAAAGTTGAGCCTGTATCAGCACAATGCTTATACTGCACCCGTTAGGCACAATCGTTTTATGTTTGTATACTTAAATGCTCGACCTGACTCTGTTTGCACCCGAATAAAGTCAAACATAATTATTACCAAAAAAAAAATATCACGTAAAAAATAGAGTGTGAGTATCCATCAGCCATTTGTGTAACATGCTAATACTATTCAGAAATCCATTTATTTTTTTTATTGATAATGTCAAGCATGAAAGGTCTATGGTACCACCATAGCTTATGTTTGGTTGCATTCTGTATCGCAATGGTGGGGGAATTAAGTTCAAAATGTGGGTGTTCGTAGGACAATTATGAGGCTTGAGTGCCCTGAGACGGGTTGAGTCCAAAAACGCGGAATTAGAAGGTAGATACGGTTTGCATTAAGGGGTAGGGATGGGAAGAAGTGAGTTTAGGGAGAAAGAGAGAGAGATTATGAGTAAGAAATGGATAGAGAGAGAGAGAGAGAGAGAGAGAGAGAGAGATGAAAAGGGGACAAAGGACACAAGAGAGATAGCCGTAGTGTGGGAAGCGTTTAGTTTCTTGCGCAAGCGTGAGCATTTTAGCAATTTTTGAGTTTTTTGAAAGAAGGTTAGAAAGGGAAGGGAGGCCTTTGATAGCCATACGCAGAGTATGCCTTACCACTGTCACCAGATTGCATCTTTGACAGGTAAGTACGAAGTGGTCAACTGTCGCCGGGATTTAATATCTTGTGCAGAGGATGGATTGACAGCCTTGATGCGCGATAGGAAACTGCTAGTACTATTTGATGATACTGTACTAGGTGATTTTTTGGCTTCTCAGAGTTGGATGGATGAAAAGGTTATACATGTGTTTCTCATTCGACTTGTGCAATGGACAAATATGACTAAACTATAACAGGGCCCTCATACGAGTTTTTCTTTAAGATAAAATAAACAAAACCTACTCACGACTTCGCAACACCTTCATGGATTGTATCAACGTTGATAAGAGTAACCACAAATCAATTATTAAGATTTTGTTATATTATTTACAATAGTTCAAAAGACGAACCGCAGAAAAATGTTTGTAAACAAGGCTGTTGTAAAATGTTTTTCCGTTTTACTTGTGCTCTGGATCGATAGGGCAGTAGCTATTTGTGATTCAGGCCAGAGCCTGGAATAGCATAAGTACATTGCTCCTATTGGCTCCTGTCATCGTGGCTTGAAGTTATGTTTTCCAAGTTACGATACTTAATTCTTGCACTTAATCACGAGCCTTCAATAGTACTTATCTCGCGGGCACACTTGATCAGGAGATAAGAGCGTGGGTGGTAACGGTGCCGATGCTATGCCAGCGGATACCAACCCACTAGGCCTTAGAAGCCCCGGTGGTATCGTGGCAGTACCAATGCTCCCTTGGGTTTTGTTCATCACCGACGTAACTTCTACAATGCAATCGTGATGTCTCTCTACAGTGACGTGAAGCCCATAAACCTGTCAGATCTGAAGTTCTCAAGTTCTGGTATTCTATAGATTTAAACCAATAATGATGTTATGCTTATCTGATGTATTTACAACTCGGGTACATCCCCTTCATTCATGGGAATTAGCTCAGATGGCGCATCTAACACCTCGCGTTCCGGTGGATAAAACAAAGCAGTGCGGACAATATATTCTATTGCACGCCTATCAATTTGAAAAACATATAATTAGAAATCATGAACTTGGCCGTCATTTGAACTTGACCTCGATCACGTTCCAATTTAGAGGCGACATGAATGTCTGGAAATAACCGTAAAATTGGAAGTCGATAGTGTGACTATTTGCCCGCGCTATATCAGGGGATTTATCTCGATTCTTATGGTGATCCTATCCACCGAAGAATGGCTCCAATGACAGACTTGGGCTCCCCATGCGGCAGCGACCTCAGATTATATTTAACTTTCGGATAATTTAAGTAGACAATCCGATTACTGTCAATGTTGGCTCGGTAATGCGTGGGGTTTCCTCAATCTGCATATTCAATATCGTTCCTGAAAGTAAACCGGCAGATTCAGTGGCTGATGTTGGCGAGCCATACCCTGATAGCAAATATGATCGAAGTTCAAGTGAATAGACAAATGCGATTTAATGAACGCGACTTGCCGTGCAGATGCTTAATAGCTGTGCTCAGCTGAAGTATTTCATTAGATGGTCACAAAGTAAGAATGAATCTGGATCCTTCCAGTTGTATATTGCAGAGTAGTTTGCGAACTATAACCAATCCGTTGTTGAGCTGACGACAAAGAAAACTAGCTGTGCTACTTCTCTCCCAGGGCCAGACATCCTCAGCTTGAGGCTAACACTGTACACATAGTTCCGAGATCTTTGGAAGCTGAGACGCGTTGCGGCGTTATGAAGAACTGCACCGATAGTAAAAATAACAATCTTTTCAGTCGACTCCAGATAGTAAGCATGGATTTTGTTTCTTTATGGCGCAAAAGCTTGCTGCAGTAGATGGGAGGATTCCATCCGTAGACAGAGGATCTCTGAGAGCGCAAAACTTAGGAGATAGCGCTCGTTGAAGAGGGTGAGAGAGTGTGTGTGTGTATGTGTGTGTATGAAAACTGGGTCGGAAGGGAAGTGGCTCAATCTGTTGTTGAGTCAAGTCGTGGTACGACCGCACAGACGTTGACACAGCCGCCTGAGACCGCATGGGATGCTGACGTGCTACATGATCAGTATGAACACATATGGTCCACACGTTGAGCCAACCAACATGGAGCCCCGCTGGCTTTACTGCCTATTTTTATGAGTGTCGTGATGGGAGCATGTGTGCAACAGGATTCTATCGCAGCTTGACCACATGCCCCATTGCCACAGGCGGGAGATTTCTGCTTACGTAATGATCGCCACCATGGTCTGAGCCGCATACCGGGACTTCAAGTTGCCTTTGTTCCCTTCTCATGCCCGTTGGTGTGCAAAATTGGAGTCTACAGATGCGAGATTCATGCTACAACTTCTCTTCTGGATGCCCTTCTCTACCTTTTTTTTTTTGCACGAGCGCTTATTATAATAGTCAAATGCGCATCACTAGCATCAGCTACAGATGATGCAACGATGGTTCATACATGTTTATGAAGGTCCGCTTAGCACGACGCGCTAGCAAGAGTCTAGTTGCCCGGCTACATGAAACCGTAGTCGCTCCAAGCAGTCACGGTTTCTTATCTCTTCACGGACCATCTGCTCGAGCCCTTGCATCAAATCTTTCCCACCTGCACACGGAGTATGCATCTTGCTGACTAGGTGACTTCTCAACGACCTGAACGTCCGAACATTCATTTCGATCCATGTGCCGCACACAAAAGCCAGCCACGCGACAAGATGCCGGCGTTATCCACCCGGATACATTCTATACCAGTCCGTAGCGTGGGACCTTTGTCCACAGCTTCTTACGCCCGCTTCTTACACTAGATATTATTAGTGCACGAGGACGACTCTCGAGAAGCGGAACGAAGAATCAATACTGATAGGCAAATCTGGGGCCGGACTAGCATGTTCTCGCAATTCTTCCGACTTTCTCCATGGTAGGGTTTTTCCCTACCTTGTGTGTTGTATATGGTTTATAGTCCTGGGTTTGAATAGGATATACACTTGTCCCTCGTTTTGCCTTCTTGGCTTGTCTCATAGGAGAAACCGTTTTGCATACTGGCAACGAGGATCACAATTCTTTCTGCGACTGATAAGGTTGGTCGCAGCTCCAGGATGGAGCATTTCGCACGACTCGATCAAAGAGAACGCGTGAAATTTGCCAAATATGGCCGCGTTGCGTGCTGCAACACTGAATTTGAATACTGACTATAACATCATCTGACCCGCTACTGACTCGTCGGTTGCATGCATACCTTCGCTTACGTTCTCCCCGATGATCACGCCACTGCAGGTCATAGCATCCCGGAGTGCTGAGTCTCCTCGTTGCTCATGATAACGTGCTGCCTTATGGTCGTCGTCTAGGCACCTGAGGAGCAGGTTTCTACTGTGTATGGCCACTGCTGCATCGTATGGACACCACAAGCAACACATGCGATCTCCCGTGCCGTGCGAAGGAACGCATGTTCCAGGGCAATGCTCTACCATGTATAAAAGCTCTACTCCATCGACCGGCAGAGTCTCGTCGCAGACCTCATCGGCTCTGAGCAAAACATCCCTTACCTCCTCTCGAGCCCTTTCCACTTGTCTACCATGGTTAAGATCTCCATCTCAGCTGCTCTCCTCGTCGCGGCGTCCCTTGTGGCGGCCACACCAGTCCAGAGGGACAATGTCATCTCGGTCCCCCTGAAGAAGAAGGCTGCTGCTACCAGCCCCTCTTCTAACACTATCCTCGCTGTCGATGCTGCCCGCATTGCCAACTTCAGGAGCACCGCGACCTCGAGCACTGGCGATGCCACCGCCACTAACCTCGTTGATCAATACGTTGTCGCCCTCAAGATCGGCTCGCAGACCTTCTCCAACGTGATCGTTGACACTGGCTCGTCCAACACCTGGGTTGGTGCTGACACCAAGTTCTCCGCTGGCTCGACTGGAAAGTCGACTGGCAAGAGCGTTGAGGTCAGCTATGGCTCTGGCGACTTCAGCGGCACTGAATACACCGACACCGTGAGTGAAATTATAACCCAAACCAAACGTAGATCATAACTAACCTTGTAATGCAAAAAGGTTACTCTTGGAGGTTTGACCGTCACCAGCCAATCCATTGGTGTTGCATCGTCCAGCAGCGGCTTCACCGGCACTGATGGTATCATTGGTTTCGGCCCCACCGACCTCACTGAGGACACCGTCTCTGGCTCGAACACTGTCCCGACCTTCTTGGACAACCTCTACAGCCAGGGCACCATCTCCACCGAGGTCCTTGGCGTCTACTTTGCCGATGAGTCTGGCAGCGATGACGACGACGCCAACGGTGTTCTGACACTCGGTGGCACCGACTCTTCGCTCTACTCGGGTTCTATCACCTACACGAGCCGTGTTGGCGACTACTGGGGTGTCAAGGTCACTGAGGTTGCGTACGGCGGTACCAACCTTGGCTCGATCTCCCAGGCCATCGTTGACACCGGAACCACCCTGGTATGTCCTATAATTTCTCAATTATATACAACTCTTCTAAGAAGCCACCACGATAGATCTACCTCCCCACTTCCATCTACGACAAGTTCCTCTCCGACTCTGGAGGAAAGCTTGACAACGAGTCCGGTCTCGTCAAGTACACGAGCAAGCCCACGGGTAACTTGGTCCTCACTATCGGTGGCACTGCGTTCACTCTGACGCCATCGGACTACCTCGTCCCGGAGGACCAGTACGACAACTTCGGCCTCAGCGGCTCTGACTACTACTCGTATGTCAACGACGGTGGTGATGAAGTCCCTGATGCCATCCTCGGCATGTTCTTCTTGACCAACTTCTACTCCGTCTTCGACACGTGAGTCTAATTTCGCATTGCTTTGGTCGCAATTGATACTGACTATTCTTCTACAGAACCAACAGCCGTGTCGGTCTCGCCGTTGCCGCATAAATTATCAATTCGTGTATTATTGGATATTTTGGAGCTAGAGGATTTAGCAAAAGCGATGTAGTTACCCTTGTATACCATTTGCCACGGAAATCTTGAAAAAAAAATTCCATCAAGTAACTTGTGTGATTGTGACCATGGTATTTCTTTGTGATCATCGACATCTGCTTGGACTATATGCATCACATAGCAACTCACAGATGATATCGAGTCAAGGTTTTATATTGGTCTTCTAAAGTCTTGTCAGCTATGGCAGAGATGCAACTTGCTATTTTTTATATATTGGCTAGGTTGCTACAGAAGACGTACGGCTGATATGTTATTTGAAAACACGATCATAACCGTTAAAAGTAAAGCATATCCTGCTACTACGTCCGTTATTGCTGGGACCGAGACCGGACCGGGATGCCGTGTCACACCAGTGACTGGACTGTCACGCCTGCAGGATTATAAACTCGCTCTTGGACGTTGACTTGCGTCAGCCACGACCTTAGACGGTTGCACCAAGCACCAGTACACGAGGTCCAAGTGCGAGCCGATTTAAATACAATCTTAAACGCATTTTTCTACATCACTCTCTTGAGGAAAAAAAAAAGAAAATGTCTGCATCAGAACGTGTAGCTTCGACATGGAAGCAGCTTAGAAGTATCAACGACTGCGGTGTTCATGATTTCAGTTCGTCATCTCTACGATGGCTGTTGATATAAAAAAAAAAACAATACTAGAGCTTTGATTTGCTTGCAGTTTCCTTTACACCCGAAATCTGGAAAATTATCGACACGTAAGTGGTATCTTTGCTATGCACATCAAGCAGCTTGAATGAATTTTTACACAATACTTGCAATAGGCCTCATTTCCAACGTCTGCGGTACATTAAGCAATTGGGAACATCATATTATGTCTGGCCTGGCGCATCCCATAATCGCTTTGAGCACTGCATCGGTTCGTGATACCGATGCCTACCACCAATACACTCTCATGAACACATCGTTTACTCTGCTCTAGGCGTCGCATACCTCGCTCGCAAGATGGTCCGTCATCTACAGCGACATCAACCCGAGCTGAATATCACCGAAGGAGAGGCCCTCTGCGTCGAGATTGCTGGTTTGTGCCACGACCTTGGCCACGGACCCTGGTCTCATGTTTGGGATGGGCTATTTATCCCCAAAGCGCTGTGAGTCGTTTCCGTTCTCGAATCATTCATAAAGTCTAATATGCGCTTGCAGACCGGGGAAGAAATGGCAGCACGAAGATGCCTCAGAAATGATGTTCGATGATTTGGTTGTCAAAAACGACGTTGGCCTCTCCGAGGACGACGTCGCGCTCGTTAAAGCCCTTATTGCCGGCGACAGAAGCAAGTGCAGGTACCTGTGACAATTTCAGTATATTAGCCTTCTTCGCGCGAGCTCATCTTCTGTCATGGAGCTTGCCCGAGAACAGAAACTTTCTTTTTGAGATTGTAGCCAACAAGAGGAACGGTATCGACGTTGACAAGTACGCGCGAGTTCATTACTTTGGTCCTTGAGTTACATCTTACATCCGACAATTGGCAGATTCGACTACATCCTTCGAGACAGTCGTGCTATCGGCGACAAGGGCAGCCTGTCATTGCGCAAGTGCGTGTCAATATCTAACTAGCCCACTTTTGTATTGACCAATATTCATCTGCGACATAGACTCATCAAATCTGCACGCGTCATTGACAATGAGATCTGCTACGACATCAAAGACGCTAATCAGCTCCAAGAATTATGTCACACTCGCTTCAGCTTGCACAAGCGCATCTACAATCACAAGACAGGTTGGGTGCCCGGGAAATTGTCAATCGATATGTGCCGATTCCATCTTTTTAACTTTTTTTGTTTTTATTTTTAGCAAAAGCTATTGAGTATATGATCGTCGATGCCTTGATTTCAGCACAACCATACATGAAGATAGCCGAGCAAGTTGAGATTCCAGAAAGATATGTCCGACTCAATGACAGCATCATGAACCGTGTTTTGGAGACCGAACAACCTGTAAGTTAGCATTTTGTTATAAGAAAAAGCCATTAACTGATTTTTGGGGGGTCCTGGCTCAAGGAGCTGGAAAAGGCACGCTCCATTCTGCAAAGGATAGAAGTGCGCGACCTGTACAGATGCGTCGACTTTAAATCCTTCGGATGGGAGATGCGTCGGGAATGTGAAGCCCTATTTACACCGGAGAAGATCGTTAAGGCCGCCCAGGCGCTCCCCCTCATTTTAGAAGTGGAAGAATCCCTCGAAGTCGAAACAAATGGTGACGATGCAGAGGACACTGATCAGGATTTACCAAACCTCGTCCCAGGTACTGCCTCTGAGTTGAAGCCAGAGCACGTTATTGTCGATTTTTCGCATATGCACCATGGCATGAAGGATAAGAACCCACTTGACTTTATCAAGTTTTACTCTAAGCAAAACCCAGACGGTGAAACTCTTTCTGTTCCGTAATACAATTCGGATGGTTGATGTTTGCTCTCTAGTTTGTTCTAGCGCAGGTCAAGGAGATGTAACTCATGCCATCCCAAACCAGTTTGCAGAGCTAACACTACGGATATACACCCGGGATATTCGGTGAGACTCTTATGAACTATGAATTCCCATCAACGACTCCAGACTAACATCTTCTCGCCAGCTTCTTTGGAATCATACAAAAGGGCTACCGTGCTCTACTCGCGACTATGGAAGGCTTCGAGACGACAGATCAAGCCCCTACAGGAGCAGTGTCCACGCCCTCGACGACATCAGCTACGCTCTCGGTAATGGGCACCGTACCAAGCACACCGCCTCCCGGCAAGAAGAGTGGGCTTTCGCGCACATCAAGTGGCTCGTTTAGCAACAACGTATTTACGACCGTTCCGCCTACGTACATACCCGCCTCTCCGTCGAGGGTGCTCAAGAGAACGATGTCCCGTACATCGAGCAAGCGGACATTGTTTGAAACGGACGAGAACGAGAATCATGCTGCGAAGCGGGTGAAGAATGGGAATTAATGACCAACTGCACTCGTCACCTAGAATTTTTTAATAACACTTTAAGTAATTTTTTTCCCGCTGTGATTTCCCTCGATCCCTCTCTTTCTTGACCTATGCTCGTTATCCAAACTTTATAGATCAACTCCCCATGACCAGACTTTTTTCTCCTAGATACTGAACACACGCATTTAATTAAGCTTCACATGTATATATATATGGTCAACAACATGGATTTGTCTCTTCAAGCTACAGTATAGTTTTCGTCAATTACAAGCCAGTGAACAACATAGCATGTCCCAAACATCTGCGAATGTATACACTGGTGAGAAAAAGTGCACAATATGTATGAGTGTAAGATAGAAAGGTCGAACGATTAAGTAGTCGTTCCAAGAGGAAAGAAAGAATGAGCAAAGAAATAGAAGATCATCTACTTTCAGTGAGTGGTTGTGCATGGGGGATTTTTGAGGCTCAAACAGCTGTACAGTGAAGGGCTCGTCTACCGAGTATAAGGGTGATATCCATGCTGCCCTCGATGACCAGACCTCTGTGGGCCAACACCACCAGTCATACTCGCCGGGCCTGTAGGAGGCGTACCTCTTGGGCCACGAGGGATATTACCCATACCAGCCCCGCCCGATGGTCCTCCACCGCGACCCATATTGCCGCCCATGCCGCCCATACCACCAGGGCCGACACCAGGGCCACCCATGCCCATGTTAGCACCACCCATGCCCATGTTACCCGCACCCATGCCCATACCGCCCATACCGCGGCCCATACCGCCCATCATGCCCATCATCGCCGGATTCAGCGCACCACCGGCCATCTGGAACATGCGCGTGTACAGCTGAGCGAGCGCTTGTGGGTCGAACGGTGTGTTGCCCGCCTGACCGGTGGGCATACCAGCACCAGCACCAGCACCACCAGCGGCGACTGCAGCGGCAGGATTGTTGGGGCTGGCGTTGTTGAAGCGACCTCCTCCCCCAGCAACGGCGGCGACGGGGTTGCCTCCCGAGCCGTCCTCGGCAAAGTTTTCGCGCTGATGGCGTGGCTGGGCGAGTTTTACATCGATCTGTTGCGATCAGGGAAAGAAGGGGGGGGGGATGGTGTAAGCATAAACAGAATAATAATAATAATAATAATAATAATAATGAATGATTAAATAGACGCCCACCAATTTACCATCGATCTCAAGGTTACCAAAGCCAAGGAAGGACCGCACGTCGGTGTCCTCAAAGCTGATGAACCCAAACCCTTTTGAGCGACCTGTCTCGCGATCGAGCATGACGGTCGAGTCGACGACCTTGCCGAATTGCGAGAAGTATTCGCGCATGGACTCAGACGTGACTGAGCCGGGCAGACCGCCGATGAAGAGCTTCGTAGCGCGCTGATGTTCCATACGGGGGATAGCCCGTTTAGGATCGATCTGTCAAAATAAAGAAATATGATTGGAGGTAAAAATTTAAAAAAAAACAAAGCCTCAGTGTTATCCAACCCTGCCATTGATACAACATGCAAGAATAGAAGTGACAATAAAATAGGGCGTACAATCTTGCCGTCAAGCACGTGCTCGCGCACCATCACGGCGTTCACACTCGCGGGGTCCTCAAACGTGAGGAAGGCGAAGCAGCGTGAGCGACCAGCGGCGTCGCGCATAATTGTACATGCGTCGACCTTGCCAAATTGCTCAAAGTATTTACGCAGGCCCTCTAATAGAGAAAGGAAATGTTACGATCCATGTCGGAGAAACAAATTGATAGGAGTAACATCTACCATCTGTGGTATCCCAGTTCAAGCCGCCGATGAACATCTTGCTGTAATGATATGATGGAATGATTAACATGTGATCTTCCATGACGCACAGAGAAAGGACAATTGAAGGGTGAGAGTGTGTGGGGCACAAAATAAATAAAAATAAAAAGGTTGAATGGTTGTGTGCTATTAGCATCTTTTTGTTTACCCTAGAACACAGGAGAGGTTACGATAAAAGATACAAGCAGATTTGGGACGCTACTGTCGTGGGATGTCTGCCTAGCCTAGCTTAGCCAAGGTAGATTACGAAGAGGTAGTCGACGAGCAGTAGCTAGGGTATTAAGGAACCCGACTACAAGTAAATGTGTCTGCCTATCTTTTTCATCAACGCCATAAATGTGAACGCGTCACCCTGTGTACTACTTAGGGAAGCACACCACCGACAGTAAACGGCCTCTGCAGAGAGAGAAAAAGGTGTTTTAGGAGTATTACATGACATCCAACTCACCCTTCGTCCTTCATTTCCGAAGGTCTTACGGCACGCTCAGGGGGCAGGTAGACACCACCTGGCCCACCCGTAGGTTGTTGATTGCCGTATGCTGGATTGGGCTCTTCATAGGTCGGTATTGATTGTGTTGTATATGTCGCAATTGGAGATGTCATCAGTTGGTTTAATGGGGTAGGTGTTGTCGTCACTGGTGTTGTAGCGGATGCAGGACTGTCAATTTTCGTAGTGGATGCTGGTGGAGTCGAAGATGTCGTTGCTACTGTTGTTGCAAGAGAAGATAATGACCTCCGAGGGTCTGAAGATGAAGGAACGGCCGAGGGAGCGGTAGAGGTCGTAGTTGTCACAGAAGGAGCCTCCTCGGTCTCTTCTACCCTTGTTTCCTCTTCTGTACCGAAGTTGTCGTTGTCGCCATAAAGGTCTAGCACGCAGGAACAAAAGCGAGACTAGTGTAAGAGATGCCATTGCTGGCTCTTTGTTAATGTCAAGCATATGCTTACTCACCTCCGTAAAGCTCAGAGTCAATGTCCGTCATGGTGTTCGTGGCGTGGTCGTGGTTCCAGGTCAAGGTGAAAGGAGCATGTGGAACCGCAACGAAGTCCGCCGGATCAATTTTGCAGCCAAATTCGAAACTCCGCTCGCCTCTCGTCATCACGGATGAGAAATGCAGCATGCAATCATCCTGAAATTACTCGCAAAAAATAATTGAAAGAAAAATACTGGATTACCCCGAAGGAGGGAGTATGCAACCATGGAAAATTTGTATAGCTGTAATATTCCTTAGACCTGATGCTGACTAATAGGCGCAAATATAGCCCGTGCAGCTCGTGGGTCGAACGGAGCGCAGAGCCGGAGGAGCCGGAGGAGATGAATGAAAATTATTATCTGCTTTGGCTGCATACAGCCTCCAGCATTTATCTCTCTCAGGCTCTTTTCGTGCGTCAGATAGGTCTTGTTATCTTGTACAGTCGCTGTCTATGGCAGAATCGGTGACGATTGGTGTCTTGGGTGCTTGATCTTTGTTTCTCTCTCTATTCGCTTGCATGAGTCCAAAACTAAAGTGATAATGATCGTCTCTGCCCGTCAGCCTTGCAAGGTGCATTCCTCGAACATCTCGTCCGTCTGCGCAAGTTGTCTGTCGGTCGCACGATCGAGACGATTGAGGTGCGCACGCAAGATGACCTTGCCCTATGCGATGCCTTGATTATCCCCGGTGGTGGTAAGCATCCATGTTCTGTACTGCCAGCGCCTATCAGTCTCCTGAGGTTCGATGTGTGATAACTGACGGGCCCTCTTGCTTTGGCCGTGAAAAGAATCAACCACTATGGCCGTCCTGGCCCGTGTCTCGGGTCTGCTGGAGCCCCTCCGGGCGTTTACGCGGGCGAAGCCTGTCTGGGGCACTTGTGCGGGCGCGATTCTACTCTCCCAGGCGGCAGAAGGCGTGAAGAAAGGAGGCCAGGATCTTTTGGGTGGTGTCGATGTCAAGGTGGCAAGAAACGGATGGGGCTCGCAGGTAAGTCGATTGATGGTCGTCACTCCGCCCACATTGCTTTGATGCACCAAGTTTTTTTTTAATCAACCTAACGGTCTTCATCACCGCCATCATTATCATTGTTAGCTCGAGTCATTTGAAGCGCCACTGGAGGTACAAGGCATGCGAGATCCCCAACGACCTTTTACGGGCGTTTTTATCCGAGCACCTGTGAGCATCAGTTATACTCAACAATGGGTTATATCTTGTATTGAGAACTGCTTCTTTGTTCATTTACCAGGTTGTTCTCGAGTTGCTGAAAAACCCATCATCGGAGCCGATAACCGTCTTGGCTCAACTACCGAAAGAGAGATTGCCAGCATTACTACCAGAGTTCTCAGCCGATGAAGCAACCCAAGCTATAGTCGCACTCAGACAGGGCAGATATCTATTCACAACCTTTCACCCGGAGCTAACCAAGGACGACCGGTTCCATGAGTACTTTGTACGCGAGTGTGTATTATTAGAGAATGCATAGATTTTCTGCCACCCCATTGTACCGGCCAGCATGCGCCTTTCTTTTTCCCTTTTTCAAAATACGCCTCGCATGGACGATATGGAAAGGCCGTAATAAGGCGCAGGGCCGGAGATTATGTGATGTCATCCAAGTTGGGCGGCATCGACTCCGCTTCTTCTTTTTCCTGTGCACCATATGCGCCCTTGGCCGGCTTGATCAATCATGTCTCTGTCCGGCGCATGGTATTCTTGCAACATCCGCGGCCACATGGAGCCTAGTATGGCACCTGCGATAAGCAATTCACCATAACATAATAAGCGGATTGACCTGCACAATATATAAGAGCGACGACTAGAACACCTCACGAGATTCTTTCTTCCACTCTGTCAGCGACTGCTACTGCTTAGTTCGAGTAGCCATGCGTTTGCAGTCTCTGCTCCTGGGTGCCCTCGCGCTATGCACATCATCTTCCGCCGTCCTTGCGCGCCAGTTCTCAAAGTCTGAACTCCATGCTCGTCAGGTCGAGGCCGCCAAGCGGATGCACAAGTCCGCCTTTACTGGACGCGCCGATTTGAAGACAAACTCAACAGGCTCTGGGTGGCAGGGCAAGAACATTACATTCTCGAACCCCAAAGCATCTGGTTAGATCATACCTGCTTATATTCAAGTTAAAAAGTTGAGACGAGCTAATGCCTGCTCTTAATGTAGAGTTTTACGTTGATGGCACGGTGCGCTTGATGATTAGGATATCTCGGTTTGATTGGACACTGAAGCATACATCCATCCATAGGCTATTCCTGAGGTCGATTTCGACGTAGGACCGAGTGAGTCAAACTCTCAATATTATGTGGAATGTCAAATTAGGGAATTAAAGATATTTCATTATTCAGGCTGGTCTGGTCTCTTGCCTATCAGCAGCTCACCCGACGAGACAAGAAAGTTATTCTTCTGGTTCTTCCCGCCAGGCCCTGAAGGGTCTCTCGACGACCTTATTTTTTGTATGATGCTCAATAATAATAATAATATTGCTTTAATAGCATGCTGATCCTCTTCTAGGGACAAACGGTGGACCGGGTTGTTCTTCTCTTGAAGGTCTTTTGCAGGAGAACGGAGTATGTCGTTATTTTATCTCTGGCTACCAAGACTGACTATGGTGAAAATGAAAGCCATTCCAATGGAGCGTTGGTACAGCCAAGCCGATCCAAAACGAGTGGAGTTGGACCAATCTCTCCAGTATCTTGTACGTTGAGCAACCAGTTGGAACCGGATTCAGTCAAGGTACAGTTGTGAATTTCGTGACCTTACTATTGATCTTGTACTTATATATGTACTTTAGGAAAACCAAACATTACCGTGCGTTTAGAGGACACACGATTCTGAGGTTTTGACTAAGCAATGCCTATGAACCCACAGAACGAGGACGAGCTTGCTGCTCAACTCTTTGGCTTCTTCCAACAGTTCTTCGATGTGTTTGGTGAGCTCAAGGGCAAGACCTTCTACCTCACAGGCGAGAGCGTAAGTTTAAATTCCTGGACATTATACTGATATATCTGATGTGTACTTTTTTTTTTCCTCCAGTACGCAGGAACATACGTCCCATGTGCGGCCCCGTTCGTATGTCTTATAATCCATATGCACTGACTTCTTCCCTATCCAGACATCGCCAACTACATCTACGACCACGAATCAGATTTCCCTGCTAACTTGACTGGATTCTGGGTCAGCGATCGTAAGTGATCGAATGCAATGCGATGTAACGCAATAATATTTATCTCATATAATTTTAAAACAGCGTCGCTGTCGTGGGATGTTGTCCAGGAACAGATCCCCGTACTGCAATTCGTGGAAAAATACAAGAATGTCTTCGCGCTCAAGTACGCAAATCCTCTTGTTTTCATTATTTTAAATATTCAAACCTTCAATGCATACTTCAGCGAAACTTTCATGGCGCAGATTACGGAGAAATCCAAGAGATGCAACTACACAGACTATTTCGACAAATATGTTACATACCCACCCAAAGGCATTTTGCCTCTCCCGGGCACGTCAATCGAGAACGATCCAGGCTGTGATATGTGGGATGACGTTTTCTATGCTGCGTTGCTGGTTAACCCTGCGTTCAACATATATCGGTCAGTTGTTTCTTTGTTAATTGAGCTCGGTCGAGGAAATCGGTTTCAATATGCTCATTCCATTTTTTTGTTCTTTTATTAGCATTTTCGACACCGTAAGTATTCAGTCACTGGATCGTTTTTATAATTGTTCACTCAATGCCTAATCATGTTTTGTGTCTGTAGTATCCGATTCTGTGGGATGTGCTTGGATTCCCGTAAGTTTACCTGGTAAATCATTTGAGGAAAAAAAAAGACTGATCATATTCAAATGGTTCAGAGGATCGTTCCCCCAGACGCAACTTTCCCCACTCTACTTTGACCGTGAAGACGTTAAAAAGGCCATCCATGCACCCCTTGATGTCGACTGGGGTATGTGTTGTTACACCCTCTTTTGCCTTATTGTAGCCCAAGCCTTCTGTTCTAATCAATGCGTCTACTACGTCCAGCCGAATGCTCTAACGAAAATGTGTTCGTCGGCCCGGATGGCGACACGAGTCTTCCGCCTGCATTTACGGTTCTGCCAACTGTCATTGAGAAGAGCAAGCGCAGTGTTATAGTGCACGGCCTTGCGGATTACATTCTCATTGCTGAAGGGTAATGTGACTTTTAACATGCGTATCAACTCGTACCATCTGACATTTGTATGGAAAAACAGAACACGTATTGTTATTCAAAAGTACGTCGTACCCTTTATCGGATCATATATTATGGGCGCTTTGTTAATCATGAAATAGCATGACATGGGGTGGTTTGCAAGGCTTCCAGACACCCATTCAGAACGATAGCTTCATTGTTGATGGCGTCGGCTCCATGGGCCAAACGCATACTGAGCGTGGTTTGACCTACTTTGAGGTCGTCCTCAGTGGACACATGTGGGTCTTTTATTCTTTCAATCGCTTTCCATTCCTCTTCTCATCAAATTTAATCGATCAATACAGGGTCCCGCAATACTCCCCAGTGGTGCGTGAACATACGCATATTTGATTGTTGATTAATCTTCTGATCTTTCTTTTTTGTTTTTTGTTTTAGGCTGCGTTCCAAATTATGCAATATCTCATGGGCTTTAGGTCTTCACCCTCAGGCACTGCATAAGGGCAATATGATATGCTAGACTCACATGGAACAGCGCTAGTTGTTGTTCATGAGCTTTGAGTACTGGGCAGATGCACGATTTACATGCCTTGAATAGTAAAAAAAAAGAAAGAGAGAAACTACGAATGGAAAGAAAATGAACATTCTCAATAGGATCTTTACTTTGTTCTCAAATCTAATGATAACTTGAAATGTAACCATTGAATACGACTGGCTCGAGGATCATGACAGCATGTATTACGCCAGGGTTTTCCAGAGAAAAGCGTCGCTTTTACCATTCACACTACCAAACATGAAGAGACGGTAAAAAAAAAAAAGCATTGCGTAATAATTTGTTGGGAGATAAAACCAATCGCGCGATCATTTTTTACTTTGTTTTACCAATTCTTTTACTCAAAGGTAGTAGGATTGCTGGAAGAATAGGTAACAGTTGCGCTGTCCATTAAGAACCTCCGCTGTGCATGATCATATATCTTGGCTTGATCGAGATTCGGGATGTTATCACATCCACCAATTGGTGCAGAACATTAAATTGCCCGTGCAAGCAAATTAGTTACATATTTCACAGTGAAAGTAAATGCATTCTTAGAGAGATGTAGAGTTTAAAAGTATACTTATTGTTCGTTGGGATGAAGAGGGTGGATAAGACGAAGAAGCAGATGTTATAGCAAGTAGAGCGAGAAGTGATCCAAAATAGGCTCTTCGCAGCGCTGAAAGTGCTTGGCACTCAATCTGTAACGCTCCGTCACTTCGTGACCGCATGTCACCGCGCCGCCATCCCTCTGGCATCTTGTTGTTGGTACGAACGATCCCGGAGGGGACAAATAAATGATATAATACTGTATAGTTCCTATCCGTACACATATAAATACGCATGTATCGTAGGAGGCGTAGTAGCTAGGCTTGAACAGAATCTACCATCTACACCACTTCTTTCTCTCTCGTGTGTTATCTCTGTGACCTAATTGTCACATTTTTTGAAGTCGGTGCTTTAACCTACCTCCCCCTTGGCTACAGTGACTGTAAGGGCTTGATCACCCCCAACACCAACTATGCCAAGACAGGGAACTGTTGAAAGATATGTATATTTCAATACATCCAATCTTTCTAAATATTCCAATGAACACTTCAATGAATCAGTTTATATCTCATCTATCACTATTATTTATTTCAAGAATTTACAACCATTAGTTGTGGAGATATAAAGCAATTATTCATTCACTTTATTCTGAATATTTCCGAAATATATTCATATTTCAATATTCATTTTAAATATCTTTTGTTTAAACAATTTACTTTACTTACTAATACACGATTGTAATTATAAATCAGCTTATAAATCACACAAATAAATTAGTAATCACCTTCAAAGACATTAGTAATATTTGAGATATATTACTAATATCACTTTCATATTCATTCAAATATTCAATTTGCTTACAAATACTATACTTAGCTTACAGAGTGGATTTGTCAGCATAAACCTTATGCTCTTTGCTTACCAAGCAGATTACTTAAGCAAAGACATTGCTTACAAATCCTTCAGAAATTAGAATATTTTGTAGTATATAAACCCTAGCTAAATCAGCTGTAAAATATAAGTTATTTCACTTAAAAATAGTGAGTTAAATAGTCTACAAGACTAGCTCCAAGAGTACTAACTTCACCCTAGACTTACCAAGTCTACAAGATAAGAGAATAAGCCTTTCCCAAGGGAAAACAAGTAGGTAGTCTCAAAGGGACACTGGCTACAGTCTTATCTACAGTATAGTATAGTTACTAATTGCTTCCTATCCTAGGAAACCTTGCCTAATCTTAGAAACAAACACAAGCCTGTACTTTTCTTACAAGTAAGTGTTTGCTTTATAATAGGTAACTTGTAAGCTAGTATATAGCCACACTATACAACTAAGAACTACCATAGTTCAATAGGAATACTAATAAAGCTGAGTAAAGCTACCCTCCTATACAAACTCACTATACTTGTTCTGTTATTGCAATGGCTCCTTCCTTGAGGAGTCAAACAAAAAATGGCATGCCAGAATCAATCACTGGCATAGCCACTAGGACAAGGACTTTGGGTTCTTGAGTACCTGTGCCAAGCCGTCACTAGGTGACAATAGAAGGTGCCACTGCACTGAACACAGATAGCAAAGGCAGTAGGGCTGCATAAGCAGAACCCACTGTAAGTAATCATAGCATTCCTAAAAATGAAAACAATACAATTGAAAATACAACTTTTATTGTAAATAAAGAAGATGAGGAATCAACCAGCAGTAAGTTGACTGCTTTGGCCAATGATGAACCGCACAAAGGGTGCACAAGAACCAGGGTCACCAAAAGGGGGACTGCTAGTGAGGCAATTCTAGTGAGCCGTAAGAAAAGGCATCACAGCCTCAATGTATTCAGCACTCCCAGCAGCGGGAGGCATATACATTGTGATGAAGCAATTGGCCATGCCAAAGAGTTATTGACTCCTAAGCAAAGAGACCTTATTGGCCGCCAGCAGAAAATGATTGGAACAATGCATTTAGATGTTCCAGACCAATCAATGGAATATATATCAGCCAAGATGGCAGAAGTGCCGGCTGAGTCAATTAGCAACCAAAAAGAAAAGGGCATTGACCCTAAGAATTGAGGGGCGTTCAGTAATAACAACCCTAATATGAATGTTGAAAGTCAACACATAGCATTGGACTCTTTTGCCTCACGGAGAGTAGGGGGTAAAATTGTTGAACTATTGTAGTTCTTGGTTGTATAGTATGGCTATATGCTAGCTCACAAGTTACCTGTTATGAAGCAAACACTTACTTGTAAAGAAAAGTGCAGGCTTTGAGTTGTTCCTAAGATAAGGCAAGGTTTCCTAGGATAGGAAGCGATTAGTAACTTTACTATACTGAAGATAAGACTATAGCCGGTGTTCCTTTGAGACTACCTACTTGTTTTCCCTTTAGGAAAGGCTTGTTGTCTTGTAGTAGACTTAGTAAGTCTGTTGATGAAGTTAGTACTCTAGGAGCTAGTCTTATAGACTATTTAACTCACTATTTTTGAGTGAAATAACTTGTCATTTCCAGCCGAATTTGCTGGTGCTTATATAATACAAAATATTCTAATTTCTACAAGATTAGTAAGCCAATCCTGTGCTTATCTAATCCACTTAGTAAGAAGGGTTGCTTACAAATCAGCTTATAAATCAGCTTAGTAATATTCCTATTTGCTGAATAATATGCTTGGTAAGCAATCTGTGTACTTAGTAAGTAATTTGTATAGTATTAGTAAGTAAAATATCTATTGATCTCAATATCCTATTATTAGATCTGTATTAGTAATATTTTATAAATATTACTAATATTATGAATTTGCTTAGTAAATATTTTGGTGATTTATAAGCAAGGATCTAGGGTGTGAAAAATCAATTAGTAATATTCACAATGATTATTTAGAAATGAATATTTAAATGGAATTGTTTAATATTTATGAAAAGGTATTCATAAATGATAAAGTCAAGTAACCTCAGATATGATAATCTTATCTCTGATAAGATTAGATATAATGAAATATTGAAAATATTAAATAAAAGAATATATGCATATTATTTCAATAAATATATGCATGTAAAGAATTGTTAATATCTCAACAATGAACAGTTGTAAAATCATGAAATAAATAATCATGTATGATATGATGTTAGATGATTATTTGAAGTATTTATTGGAATTATTGGAAAGATATGAAGCTTGTAAATATTCAATCTTTCAACAAAAATTAAAAGGAAAATTAACCAGGAGAAACTCCAAAATACTATTGCAGAGTATGAAATAGAGGACAATCATCTAATAGAAGAGCTTGCCCTCTGGGAAAGAAATTTAAAAGCTTGCTATATCCGGATAGAGAAACTCTGGGTGGAGGGCCAGCAGCTAGCCAAAGAAGAAGCTTGGCTTTGTGCAAACTATCAGGAAAGTGTCAAGAGCACACCTGACTCTTGTCACCAAAACTCAACTAAGGCCTACAAAAACCCCTCTAAAATACAGGGTAACTAGTAATGGTTGTTTTACTTCTCCCAAGGCTTAGGATGCAAGGGTGTACACTTTCCTGTGCACGGTCTTTGTTGTTACTCACACTAGAGCTCTTTAATCCCTAGGCTTTACTCTAAGTCTGTTAGACTTTCAAGCAAAGGATACTATCAAGACACCAATGATCTTGTGTGTACAAATATATGTTGGGGTATCTTAACCTTGACAAGTGCAGGGCAGAGCCTTTACTTGCTTGAATGTACTGAGCACTATGTGGTTTGTGTTGTTGCGGATGCAAATGGTCACTACAAGGGCTGGACCTATCTTATGCACATACACAGGAGTAGCACTGAGCTGACTCCTACTATAAGCAGCACTAAGTACGCTTATAACCCCTAAGCACAGATTAAAGAGGATTTTTGGGAGGGATAGGAGGAGATAGGGACTCTGAAGACAAAGTTTTATTATGTTAGTTACTTATTTACTACAAAGCACTACTGTACTTACCTGAAGACAAAGAGAATGAATCTGGGGTCTTCAGGTAAAAGCACTACAGGGTTATATACTAATTCTACCTAGTCTGTGCATCTGGTACATGGTCTGTGCACAGAGGTGCTAAGTGTGGTGTGATATTACACCATAATGAGTCTATAATGGTGTTATGTTCTAGATCTATGCTCTAGACTTGCTTTTATATAATAAGTCACATGACTAGTAGTTACATGATGGCCAGTCATATGATGACTAATCACATGACTTTGCTTAGTCATCAGGGTACTTATGTAATGTCTGCTTATGTAATATACATATTATAGATCAAAAATTAGAGAAAAATTGGAGAAAAATCAGAAAAATAATGAGAAATCTTAAATAAATTTATAGTACAGTGATTATCTTATAATAGAAAGGGCAAGTCAAAATAAGTACTTGTGTATGCATTACAACTCAGCCTTGGTTGTAAAAAATATGATGTGTCCAGCATTAAATGCTCATATTAGAACTTACAATAAACCAAGCAAACAACTTTTATCTGTATCATTTATAAATGACAAATTGAATAAATTAAGAAAAACCCCAGAGTCAGGTGACTCTGAGGATAACTCATCCTCTTTCTCTTTGTCCTCGGACAACGGATTATTCCCTGAATCTGACCATGGCCGTAGGAAAGGGAGAAAGAAACGGTCAAGGAATACCAAAAGGGTAGATTACCAGAAGTATTACAATCCGGTAAAACCAGATACGTACAATGGAATAGACAACCCGTCGCTATTATATAAGTTTGTCAGCTAATTGGTTGATTATGTGAGACACTGCGCAATTCCAAAAATAGAGCAGGTCACAAGTATTAGCAACTTTCTCAAGGGTAAGGCCCTAAAGTTTTATCAGCGGCATATTATGGCTTGCCGTCATGCCTAGTTGTCACGACCCCCTCCGCGCACAAGTGGCTCCCACTCCGACATTTCCGACATGTCCCCACTCACCCTCGCCCACTACCATCCAACAACCAAAGGCACCTCTCCGGCTCCCAACTTCCGCTCTCCGCCCTCCGCGATTCGGGCGTCGGAACCAGCGACCCCTTGCTCGGCGCCCGACCGGGGTCCCGGAGTCTTTTCCTCTTCTCACGTATCCTGTTTTCCCATCATTTTCCCCACACGTTCTGGTACCCTTGTTCACATAGATAGTTTCGGCTCATTCGCGCCCCGTATTCCGTTTCCCACTCTCCGTCTCACTTCATTTCTATTCCTCTTGGTATCCTCCTGTTACTATAGTATTTATACCGACCTAGCATGTACCTAGCTACCTCAGTTCGGAAATCGACTTAGTTCCCCTTCTCCTGTCTGACTCCTGTCCTGGACCGCAACTAGGCAAGGGCCTGACACATACGTCTTGGCCAAGTCCGGTCACCCCTCTCCTTTCCTATCCACTCTCCCATCTCTACTCCTGTTCACTCCGTCTCCGCTTCCGTTCCGCTCCGCCCCTTCCCTTTTCTGCTATCTCCGTCCGTCCGAGACTTAACAGTATTTCCGAACTCCAACTTGTCTAGTTGCACCACATGACGAGCCGACCCCGTGACGCCAATGGGCGTTTCCTACCATCTGATACCAACCAACTCTTCACAGGGTTTGAAGGAACGGCGGGAGCGTTTTCCGCCGCCCCCTTGGCCACCACCCCTCTTGACTCCGTCTCCACGGCCGCCATGGGCCGTCGCTCTTCCCAAGGACAACCTGTCCCCGAAGAATACCTTGACGACTTCCAGGATGCCAACGATATCGACCAACATCTAAGGGACCTCGAAAATGAGAATGGTGAAAACCCCCTGGAGCACGCCCCTATTGCCCAATCAGCCCCTGGCCTCTCCCAAGACAACGCATTCTTTGACCGCCTTATGCAAACCTTTGCCTCCGCTATTAACAACGCCCATGCAGCCCTGCCAGCTGGGTCAGAATCCCGTGGGTCAAAAATGCCATCCCCAGAAAAATTTGATGGGGAACACCCAGAGAAACTCCGTACATTCCTCCTGCAGGGACAACTCCACTTCCGCGATCGTCCCCGCGATTTTCCAAATGACATAAAGAAGGTTACATTCATGATTGCCCATCTAGAGGGTACTGCCCTAGACTAGTTTGAACCCCACCTCAGCAATCCCATTCCAGGTTATGAACCCGCCTGGCTCAACTCCTACCCCGCCTTCCAGCAGGAGCTCCGCTTAAACTTCGGTCCGCTCCGCCCTGCAGAGGAGGCGGAAGCAGCTCTCGAGGCCCTGGTAATGAAGAGCGACCAGCGCATCCAACTCTACATGGTACAGTTCAACCGCTGGGCAGCACTAGCTCAGTGGGGGGATCGCGCCCTTACCCGCCGCTTCTATGCTGGACTCCCAAATCGACTTAAAGACGCGTTGTACAGCCTCCCCAGTGGAAAACCCAATACCCTCGCCGAACTCCGACTACAAGCTATGATGCTAGACGCTCGCTACTGGGAACGTAAAGCGGAACTCGCCCAATCCCCGACAGTCCCTGGCAATACACCTAGCTCCGCTGGGATAAAAGTCACATCCCCTCGCACTTCCGCCTCCGCTACCGGGAGCAACTCCGCCCGCTCCTTCGCCAAGCCCGTTGCCTCACCATCGCCTATCCCACGGTCAATCCCCGGGATTGGCCCAGACGGAAAGCTCACAGCGGATGAGCGCCAACGGAGAATTTTAAACAACCTCTGCCTCTTTTGTGGTATTGCAGGTCATGCAGTCAGGGACTGCCGTAAACGTGCCTCTGTCATGAATGCACGCGCTGCAAGGGTCGATGAGGCAAGTGATGATGGATCCGAACAAGCAAAACAGTGAGCAGCCCTCAAGACCCCGTACAGGTTGAGGGCTGCGCAATTCCACCACGTACCCCCGTTATCATGAATTTACAGGCTTCCACCATAGAGCCGTCAAACTCCCTTGTCCTTTCATGTACTTCACCCGGAACGAGACATCACCTCCGTCCGCGCCCTCGAGTTCGCAGTCGACCTGGATAGCCTCCACCAGGAGCTCCGCACCCAGCTCTCCGCCGCTCAGCGCCGATACCAGGCTCCGGCAGACAAGAAACGCCTCCCGGCCCCCGACTTCAAAGTTGGCCAGCAAGTATTCGTCCGCGCGAAGTTTTTCCGCACCACTCGTCCGTCCAAGAAGCTTTCCGACAAGTACCTAGGGCCCTACGAGATCATAGCACAAGCCGGGTTGTCCTCCTTTACTCTCCGCCTCCCCGATTCCATGCGCTCGGTGCACCCAGTCTTTCACGTTTCCCAGCTCGAGCCTGCTCCACCAAACACCATCCCGAATCGCACACAACCTCCGCCACCTCCGGTGGAAGTCGACGGAGAGGTGGAGTACGAGATCTCCGAAATCCTGGACTCCAAGATCGACAAGCGCCGCCGTTGCAAGTTGATGTACCGAGTGCGATGGGCGGGTTATGAAGGAACTCCGGACGAAGAAGACTGGCTACCCGCAACTGAACTCGCACATGCACAGGAGCTCGTCTCCGACTTCCACTCTCAATACCCCGTCAAGCCGGGCCCCCTGGACAAGATCTAATTCCCCTCTCCGCTCCTTCCGGCTCCGCACTTTTGCACCCTTTTTCTGATTTCCATTTCTTTTACTTTTATTCATTCCTGCTTTCCATATTCTTTTACTTCTTTTCATTCCGACTTTCAAAAAAGAAAAATAAAATAAAACAAAAAGAAAAAAATTATTATCAACTACTGTACATATAATTAATCTTCCCCGTCCTCCGACTCCTCGGTTAGGTCCTCCGCCGCTCCGCCCTCAGTCGCGTCAATCTCCGCTGCCGCCTCGTCGTCGTCCACTGCTGCACCCACTTCGTCCCTTTTCTCTACTGCGGGTGTGGCCGCGTGACCCCCCCTCCGCTCCTCCGCGTCGACCAACCTCTCTAGCAACTGCACCAACAGCCCGGAGCAGTTCTCCAGAACCCTCCGGCTGGCTACGGCCTCCCTCAACAAGGCCTGCTGGACGGAGACAAGCTCCGCCAATCCCGGGACCTCCGCCCGCCTGCGCGTCTGATGGCGACTACTCCCCTCCGCAGCCTCCGCCACCTCCGACACCTCTGCCCTCGCCTTTTCCTTGGTTCGCGTGCCCGTGGTCCGCGATGACGCGTCGTCGTCCATCTGGCACACCTTATGCCTTTCGCGGCACGGCTGGCATGACCGCCGCGACCCCTCCACGTACCACATGCACGTGACACCCCTCCTCCGACAGGTCTGACACGTCCGCCCCTGTACAACAACATTAGTCGCAAGTCACCAAGGGGAGGAGTAACGTACCGGCACCTCCCTGACTGCAGTACCCGCAGCCTCCGTGACCCCAACTACCCGACGACGCTTGGCGGAAGACGCCTCTGGCACCTCTACATCGGACCCCTCCGACGCCCCCTGCAGTCGTCGAACGCGTTCCTCGCGCTTGCGCTCGTACTGCTCCCTAGCCTCCGCATGCGCGCGCTGCTGACGCTCCTCCCACTCGCGCATCTCCCTCTCCTCACGCTCGAGCCGCTCGCGCTCCTCCCGCTGGCGCTGCTCGCGTGCTTCCTGCTCGCGTCTCTCCCTCTCTTCGCGCTCCTTCCGCTCCATCTCCTCGCGCTCCTTCCTCTCGCGCTCCTCACGTTCGCGCTGTTCTTTCCGCTGCCTTGCAGCCGCCAGTTGGGCCTCCAGGACCGCGATATCGGCATCAAGCTCACGAGGGGAAGACATTGGCAAGCGAAGCTAGTAGGTGGTGGTAGTGGTGGTGTGGTAACAAGAGTTGGTTGTTGATGACCCTGCGCACGCGCGCAAATATGGACCCACACGAACTATTTTCGTACTCCGACACTAATACAGCCACTAGTCCTTCAAGGGCTCAGGACCTAAAGGGGGGACACTGTCACGACCCCCTCCGCGCACAAGTGGCTCCCACTCCGACATTTCCGACATGTCCCCACTCACCCTCGCCCACTACCATCCAACAACCAAAGGCACCTCTCCGGCTCCCAACTTCCGCTCTCCGCCCTCCGCGATTCGGGCGTCGGAACCAGCGACCCCTTGCTCGGCGCCCGACCGGGGTCCCGGAGTCTTTTCCTCTTCTCACGTATCCTGTTTTCCCATCATTTTCCCCACACGTTCTGGTACCCTTGTTCACATAGATAGTTTCGGCTCATTCGCGCCCCGTATTCCGTTTCCCACTCTCCGTCTCACTTCATTTCTATTCCTCTTGGTATCCTCCTGTTACTATAGTATTTATACCGACCTAGCATGTACCTAGCTACCTCAGTTCGGAAATCGACTTAGTTCCCCTTCTCCTGTCTGACTCCTGTCCCGGACCGCAACTAGGCAAGGGCCTGACACATACGTCTTGGCCAAGTCCGGTCACCCCTCTCCTTTCCTATCCACTCTCCCATCTCTACTCCTGTTCACTCCGTCTCCGCTTCCGTTCCGCTCCGCCCCTTCCCTTTTCTGCTATCTCCGTCCGTCCGAGACTTAACACTAGTCCCTCAAGGATTTTTTCAGGGCATTAATTGACCATTGTTTCCCATGTGATTTTAGGGATTCAATGTTACAAAAAATCATTGAAGCACACCAAGGCACGTATAATGTTAAGGAGTACACTGATTACATAGAAGAATTATACACAATTGTGGGCCCAAGGGCTATAGCCGTGAATATTACAACCATAGTTATACTATGCTATAGAAACTATAGCATTTATTTATGTTTAATAAGCATACATTCAGGTTTACCAAGTATACACTCATGATCTTTCAGTATATACTCAGAATAACCATGGAATTACTCAGGTATTTAATATTATTATTATCAAGCTACAAATCATGATATAGAGGCTATGATATATAGTATCTCATAGTATATTACTTATAAATCATAGCATATTACAGCAAACCATAGTTTATTATTTGATTATAGCTTAGTTCTAAGTCTAAGGCTTAAAAGAAGGTATATCATTGTTTCCACTCCCTTTTACTGTTGCACTGGTTGTGATATGTTATGCATCACATCATACAAAAGAGCGTAACTTTACATTTTCTATCTTCTAGGCACTATCACAGTTACATAGGAACCATAACACATCATGATAATTACTGAAACAATTAAGGAGGATCCTAGGAGTTATATTGGAGTATTTAGTAAGGGTTAGAAGCTAGGAGAGCATAGCAATCTAGAGAACAATAGTATACCATTATGTATTTAAACCTTTAAGGTCTAAGAGATGTTCCCTATCTCATAGACCTCTTTTGTCAATTCTATTGTCTTTTCCCTTGTCTAAAGTCCCCTCACAAGCCACTACTAGCTCTAAGAATATTTCCTTGTCTCTGTATTATTTCCTGCAAACCCAAGTTATAGTCAAAGCTATTATAAGTTATAGTTCACCATTCCATAGTTAACCCCAGGGTTGGAAACCCTGAGAGCATCACCTCTAGCCTTGGATTAGGCTAGAGAAATCATAAAATTTTACTAACAATTCTATAGGAACTATTCATAGTATTCATAGTATTCATAGTATTATTCATAGTATTATTGTTTATTGCTATAGACCTATGACAGTGAACAAGGAATTTAAATTCTTTAAGGGGTTAGACCCCAAGATACAGAGCATGCTCTTTGAGTATTGCTACACACTAGAAGACTGCAATTTTGACAAACTAGTTGAAGCAGCCACGGCCATGCAAGTAGCAATTTCAATTTGCCAAAAAGGGAATAAATCTTGAAAATCAATTTCCTGGTCAGGCAATTATAGCCAAAACAGGAAGGATGGTAGAAGCAAAAAAGGCCACATGTCACATGGTTATGGAAATAACGATGGATATAAGGGCAGACCATCAAACTTACATAGCTATAATGGGAATGGCCCCCAGCTAGATAGTCACGCAATTGGCACACACCACCCATATGGCAAGTCTAACTACTCAGGCCAGCATAGGTCTTACCCAAACTCCGGGAAGAGATGTGAGCTTGCCAAGAAGGGACTTTGCTATGTCTGTAAGAAGCCAGGGCATCTAGGCCAGAACTGCCTAAACTCTAATAGGGTACAGAGTAGTAGGTCTAAGCTACCTGGCAGTACAGGACCAAGCACGTCCCGGCATATAATGAATGCTAGCATTGGTATTAATTACAACACAATTGAGTGCCAGCAAAAAGCAGCTGAGGAGTCCACAATGGAACTCTATACCGTTGGGTTTGATTTATTAGAATCAGACCTAAATGAAAATAAAACAGAATTTTGCAAAGACACTACAAAAGAGCTATAACTAGAGCTCTGTGGTGTACAAATTAAGCAAGGGAATTATGCTACTATATAGCATAATGCGTTTAAGCCAAGTGACCCAACTAGATGCTTACCTAAGCCGCTGGTCATTAAGACTGAAGTTAATGGCCATATATGCCAAGCCCTAATTGATTTGGGCTTGTTAGCCAATTTTATGTTGTTTACTCTAGCCAACCAGCTGAGAGTGAAACAGTAAATATTAGCTAAGCCACTGCCACTATAGTTGGCCATACAAGGGTTGTGCAGTTGCATTAACGCGGGCTATACTGTGTGTTTTAAATATCAAAATATTAATACTGAGAAATATTTTGATATTGCAAATCTGCAGTCCTATAACTTAATTCTAGGGACTCTGTTTTTATTCCAGCACTATGTGTAGTTTAGCTTTCATCCAGCTGTAGTATACATTGGAAGTAAAAAACCCCTGCCACTTGAAGGTGACAATGTGACTATAGTTGAGTCACACATAGTAGAGCTTGTTGAAAGATTGAATATTTACAGGCTTCATATCTTTCCAATAATTCCAATGAATACTTCAAATAATCATCTAACATCATATCATATATGATTATTTATTTCATGATTTTACAACTGTTCATTGTTGAGATATTAACAATTCTTTACATGTATATATTCATTGAAATAATATGCATATATTCTTTTATTTAATATTTTCAATATTTCATTATATCTAATCTTATCAGAGATAAGATTATCATATCTGAAGTCACTTGACTTTATCATTTATGAATATCTTTTCATAAATATTAAACAATTCCATTTAAATATTCATTTCTCAATAATCATTGTGAATATTACTAATTGATTTTTCACGCCCTAGATCCTTGCTTATAAATCACCAAAATATTTACTAAGCAAATTCATAATATTAGTAATATTTATAAAATATTACTAATACAGATCTAATAATAGGATATTGAGATCAATAGACATTTTTACTTACTAATACTATACAAATTACTTACTAAGCACACAGATTGCTTACCAAGCATATTATTCAGCAAATAGGAATATTACTAAGCTGATTTATAAGCTGATTTATAAGCAATCCTTCTTACTAAGTGGATTAGATAAGCACAGGATTGGCTTACTAATCTTGTAGAAATTAGAATATTTTGTATTATATAAGTACCAGCAAATTCGGCTGGAAATGACAAGTTATTTCACTCAAAAATAGTGAGTTAAATAGTCTACAAGACTAGCTCCTAGAGTACTAACTTCACCAACAGACTTACTAAGTCTACTATAAGACAACAAGCCTTTCCTAAAGGGAAAACAAGTAGGTAGTCTCAAAGGGACACTGGCTATAGTCTTAACTTAGGTATAACAGAGTTACTAATTGCTTTCACAAATAGGTTTTATTGCCTTTAGATCTATAACACCACAGACCATTAACTTTTTAAACAAGTAAGTTAGTTGTCTTTTAAATAGGTAACTAGTAGATTACAAATAGTCTATATTACACCATTACCACTAACTTTTAATAGAGCTATACCAGGAAGGTATAGAAAAGGTGTGGTAGGAGCTTATTGAGTACTGTAAACCCCTATGTGCTAAAGCGGAGGAAACCAAACTTCCTCTATTGCACAACATTAACCATATCATCCCACTGATTGATAAAAAGGCTATTTACCCTTGAAGGCCATTATGCTGCCCTGATGCATTTTGTGCTTAGTGGAATACTAAGCATAATGTTTACTTAAGATCTGGTCATTGGAAAGTCATGACCTTGGGCAATACTGTGTCTATGTTATTCATTTCCAAGCCTCACAAGAAGGGAGAACCCACAAGACTGCAAACAGTTGTAGACTTACGGACTAGAAATGCCAACACTCATAAATTGAGTGCACTATTGCTAGATATAGAGGGCATATTTGTTAAGTCTCAAACGGACAGAGATAGCAGAAAAGGGAAGGGGCGGAGCAGAACAGAAGCGGAGACGGAGTGAACAGGAGTAGAGATGGGAGAGTGGATAGGAAAGGAGAGGGGTGACCAGACTTGGCCAAGACGTATATGTCAGGCCTTTGCCTAGTTGCGGTCCGGGACAGGAGTTAGACAGGAGAAGGGGAACTAAGTTGATTTCCAAACTGAGGTAGCTAGGTATATGCTAGGTCAGTATAAATACTATAGTAGCAGGAGGATACTAAGAGGAATAGAAATGAAGTGAGATAGAGAGTGGAAAACGGAATATGGGGCACGAATGGGCCAAAACTATCTATGTGAACAAGGATACCAGAACGTGTGGGGAAAATAATGGGAAAACAGGATACGTGAGAAGAGGAAAAGACTCCAGGACTCCAGTTGGGCGTCGAGCAAGGGGTCGCTGGTTTCGACGCCTGAATTGTGGAGGGCGGAGAGTAGAAGTTGGGAGCTGGAGAGGTGTCTTTGGTTGTTGGATGGTAGTGGGCAAGGGTGAGTGGGGATATGTCGGAAATATTGGAGTGGGAGCCACTTGTGCGTGGAGGGGGTCGTGACAATATTACAAAGGGCATCATGCACCTGCTATAGATCAATAATCAATGGGCAAGATGCTTATGAGTAAATCCGGATAATTCCAGAACATGTAGATTGCTTGGCTATGATGACTCTAGATGGGAATATAGTTAGCTTAGTCATTCAGCAGGGTGACTGCAATGCACCTGCTACTTATCAAGTGTTGATGAATCACATATTTGGCCCTTACATTAGCAAATTTATTGCAGTGTATTTAGACAATATAATTATATATTCTAATACACTTGTAAAGTATATTGAGCATGTTAAAATTATAATTGATATATTGAAGAGGGAATGGCTTTATTTGAGCCGTAATAAATTACATTTCTTAGAACCTAAATTAAGAATACTGGATTATATTATTGACAATAATGGTATTAAAATAGATCCATATAAGGTGGATGCCATTGAAAAATGAAAAGTCCCAACTAACAGGGACTTATTGAGGGGCTTCTTAGGCTCAGTAGTATTTCTGGCTGGTAACCTAGCAAATGTTGTGTATAATATGGCAACGCTTAGTAAGCTGACCAATGATGCATCAGTATTTTACTAGGGTGCCACTGAGCAAAGAGCCTTTGAAAGTATTAAGTTTACAGTTGGGGTAATATGCGAACATTATTGCCAGCCTCTTGATTACTCCACAGAGGCATTGCCTATTTAGGTTGCTATAGATGCCAGTGCAAAGGGCGTATCTAGCATGGTTTCCCAAGGTGCCAACTAGAAAACAGCTACAGTGGCTGCCTTTTTCTCTGCAAAAATAACATCTGCATAGGAAAATTATCCTGTGTATGAGCAAGAGCTTTTAGCTGGAGTCAAGACAATGTGGTGGTACTACGATATCTTGCGTGGTGTATTTTTTATATGGATCACAGACTATAAGGGTCTAATACATTTATTCACTCAATCAGACTTGTTAGGCTGACAGGCTAGGTAGATGGAAAAATTGAGTGAATTTAATTTTGAAATAAAATACATTCCAGGCAAGGAAAATATCTTTTTGGATGCCCTATCAAGAATATATACGGCAGATATACTGGATATGGTGTGTCACGCCTCAGAATATACCTGTCACAACCCTAGTTATATCATATTATAGACACAATAGTATTTACTCATATCTACCAAGTATATACTTAGAACAACCATGCAATTACTTAGGTATTTATTATTTATTATATCAAGCTATATATCATGCCATAGAAACTATAGTATAATTTATTTCACAGTATAATATTTATAAGTCATAGTATATTATAGTAGGCTATAGTTTACCATTTAGCTATAGCTTAGTTCTAAGCTAAGGCTTAGAACTAGGCTACTCCCTTACTATCACTATTGCGCTGGTTGTGACATGTCACGCATCACGTCACACAAAAGAGTATAACTTTACAATCTCCTATCTTCAGGTACTATCACAGTTACACAGGAACTGTAGCATATGTTACTAGACCTTGAAACAATCAAGGAGGAACTTAGGATTATTACTGGATTATTTGGTAAGAGTTAGAAGTCAAGAGAACGTACCAAAGTAGATAACAATAGCATATAAGCATGTATTTAAGCTACTAGAGTCTAAGAGATGTCCCCTATCTCACAGACCTCTTTCGTCAAATTATATCTTTATTTTCATAGTCTTTAATTACTCTGCTATACTATTAGGGTCTGGATTGACCCTAGTTATCTTATCTCTCCATAGTGCACTCTGTCCATAGACCTGTGACAATACCTACTCTGATTGGGAAGCTGTTGAACTAACTACATTGGACCACACCCTTGTGACTATACCAGTCTTTGTGGGAGAAGAAGGACATTGGTCCTTCTTTTGGTTCTAAAATTAGTCAGTAGACACAAAACTGTTGGAAGTAAAAACCCCAACTCCCACCAGAAAGAAAAAGGGTTGCGCCAAGAAAGGGCATACCACCCAAATTAAAGAAGATCTGCCTCAAGCACATGATCAGGCAGTTCAACTTAGGAGGAGAAAATCAATTCCCAGTATAGCAATTCCCCCTGCAGAGATAGGACGACCTAAGACAGGATGCAAATTTACAAAGTGAGTTTTAACTCATAGTAAGTTTGTTCTCTATGGCCCTTACAGGCCTAAAGAATAAACAAAGGGCAGGATAGAGAACATCAAGCCCCCAATTGTAAACACTGATAATTAGGGTTCAACGGAGCCAGAGGTGATAAGAAGAAATATGGACAAGGTTCCATTTCAAGAAAATAAAATAAGTAAGCAAGAAGTTTGGCCTAATGCAAAAGCGCAAAAATTAACTAAGCAACTGTAGGAGGTCATTGTATCCAATAATCAGACAACTAAAGATGATAGGCAGCTACCCATCAAGTACCCAGAGAATGCACTTCTAATGAAGGGCATTCAGCATAGATACAAAAATGATCCCTTCTTTAGAGACATTGTAAAGAATTCTTTGAGTCACAGAAATTTCATTGTAAACAACGGATATGTTTTATTAAAGAATGACAGAAAAAGATTACTATGCATTCCAAATGTACTCATTAATGGGAGAAGCATACACGAAATTGCAATTTCTCAAGTGCACTCTCTCCTTGCATACCTCAGGGGGAAGAAAACATTGGCCTTCCTCCGAGACTATGTCTGGTGGAAAACCATGTTATTAGATGTTAATTTGTTTGTGCAATTGTGTGAGATGTGCTGAAGGAGCAAACTCTCCAACTAGAAACCAGCGGAGTTACTCAACCCCCTTCAGATACTTTCCCTTCCATGGGAAGCTATAGACATAGACTTTATTGGTCCATTACCTCTGTCCAGGAACAGAGATGGGGAGTTTGACTCTATTACAACCATAATAGATTTGCTAACAGGCATGGTGCATCTGGTACCTAGCCGCAATAACTACACAGCTAAAGATGTAGCTGAATTAATATTTGTAGAAGTATATAAATATTACGGCCTACCTAAGTCAATTGTTAGTAATCAAGATGTATTATTTATATCAGGATTTTGAACCCATTTAAATAAATTAATTGGCACTACATTAAGAATGTCTAGTACCTATCACCCTGAGAGTGATGGAAGTACTAAGTGCACTAATAGAACTATTGGCCAGATGCTGAGGTCTATTATTAGTACCAATCATAAGGATTGGGTAAGTAAATTACCAGCCATTAAGTTTGCAATTAATCTGGCAAGGTTGGAGACAATGGGATATTCCCTATTTTTCTTGAACACTGGCCGCACCCCAAGAACCCTGGTATGGGACTTGATAACGCCTAATGAATTTAGAGGCATTAAAGCCTTTGCACAGAGAGTGAAAAGCAGTATAATGGCTGCCCATGACAGTATTATTGTTGCTTGAGTAAAGCAGACAAAGTACACAAATAATAAAAGAACCAACACTCTATTTATAGATAGGGACTTAGTGTATATTTCTACTAAGAATATTTATTGGGAAAAGGGGACCACTAAAAAATTCATGCCAAAATTTATTGGCCCCTACAAAATAATATAGGACTATAGTAACATGTCCTACAAAATTGATTTGCCCACCAAGCTAAAAGCTTGTAGCATGCATCCTATATTTCATGTATCCCTCCTCCAAGTATATGTCCTAAATAATAATAAACTATTCTCAGGACATACTTTCAAGCAGGTCACTGGTTTTACAACTGGATCAGTGCGTGAATAGGATATTGATCATATTGCGTCACATATTGGAAAGGGTGCAATGAGTATGATGCAAGTTTTCTAGAAAATAGGCAATTCCTCCTGGATAAAGGCTAAGCAGATCAAAAAAATGAACGCAATAATGCAGTACCTAACTGTGCAAGGCATTGAGAATATTCTGGATCTGCCTCAGGACACTGGCAAGGCGCCAGACAATCTACAAATATATATTGGGATAATTAAAGTGGATTTTTCAACCACCCAACCTTGTAGAAAAATGCCTGTAGTTGCTCACTCACTCAATGACCCTCAGCCAGGACTGGCCAATGAACTCACACACATTAATGCTTACATCAATTGGCTTGTATTTGATGTATAACACTTTAGATACAAATTTATATATTCTAGTACACTAGAGTACCGCCTAACTATCAAAGTCACCATATTGTGGACGTATATGCTCTTTGATAGTGAAGTGAGGAGCACCATCCTTAAGGGTGATGCCATGAAGAATATTAAAAAATTAGAAAAAAACGCTAATATTATCTTGCACCTGAAGAACATTACAAGGCCTTTTGGCTACAATGATTTTGCGCAAATGTTTAATACGTTGGCATTCTCCAATGGTTACACCTTCATTTGTATAGTGCTCACTTGCCACCATATTTAAGACACCCGCGCTATTGTTACATACATGGGTGGGATTGGCCTTCATATTCCAGTCTACCCCGCTTGTCACCGTGTCACTAGGCGGGAGCACACACTATTTGTTACTAGCCCCTTGGGTCTTGGCTCTGCCACCGCATACATCTAGCAGCTGCCACCTAATCTATACGCATATACTTAGCTTGCTACTAATGGAGAGCCCGAGATCCCTACAAATACCTACCTAGTTGATGCCAGGGGCTTCTCTAGCATACGTAGCAACCTTAATGGCCAGGGCAGCTACTTGTACCACTAGCATCACCAACTGCATCAGGGCAAGCAATAGATTGTGTATTACACCAACTTACCCCCACCTACCACTACCACTCACAGCCTTGTGAACAATATTTGTCACTAACTCAATGTGGTATCTGAGGACATCAACTGGCCTACTACCATCCTAACCACCATGGACGTTATGCCAACCACCAGTGACTCAACCTGCCATAACCAAAAACACAAGAAGAAGGGCAAGGCGGTAAACCCCACTATCACCCCTAAGCAGAAATAGACAACTGTTGCCGCTACTAATAAGCCCTAGAAAATCAAGTTTGAAAAGATTGCAAGACTATAGTTGCCGCAGGTAGAGGATGTTGACCGGATGAAGCAAGCTGAAGTTAGTTCAAAAACCAAGCCTTGCATCAGCACTACCCACTCCAAAGGCACAGCCATGGAGATTGACAAAGGGATAGTGCAGTCATTTGTTGAAGAAGATAGAGAGAGGATGCAGGACAACAACAATAAAGAACTAGTTGATTACAACAACCAGCCAACCCCCACTGCTTAGCGCTATAGCCCGCTTATGCATGCTAGAAGGGCAGACATAATGCTCTGTCACTTTGTGACTGTATGTCACTGCACTGCCATTCCTCTGGCATCTTATTATTGGTACAAACAATTCCGGAGGGGACAAATAAATGATATAATACTGTATAGTTCCTATCTATATACATATAAATACGCATGTATTGTAGGAGGCATAGTAGCTAGGCTTGAACAGAATCTACCACCTACACCACTTCTTTCTCTCTTGTATATTATCTCTGTGACCTAATTGTCACACAATCACTGTAGGCGTCTTTATGTACAGTCACTGCACAAAAAAATGTCTAATTGAGGTGGTTTCATAGCTACATCTGCTTCCTCACAACACTTTCTGTTGAAAGATATACATATTTCAATATATCCAATCTTTCTAAATATTCCAATGAACACTTCAATAAATCAGTTTATATCTCATCTATCACTGTTATTTAATTCAAGAATTTACAACTATTAGTTGTGAAGATATAAAGCAATTATTCATTCACTTTATTCTGAATATTTCCAAAATATATTCATATTTCAATATTCATTTCTTAAAAATCATTTAAATATTCATTTTAAATATCTTTTGTTTAAACAATTCACTTTACTTACTAATACACAATTGTGATTATAAATCAGCTTATAAATCACACAAATAAATTAGTAATCACCTTCAAAGACATTAGTAATATTTGAGATATATTACTAATATCACTTTCATATTCATTCAAATATTCAATTTGCTTACAAATACTATACTTAGCTTATAGAGTGGATTTGTCAGCATAAACCTTACGCTCTTTGCTTACCAAGCAGATTACTTATGTTAAAAGTTAGTGGTAATGGTGTAATGTAGACTACTTGTAATCTACTAGTTACCTATTTAAAAGACAACTAACTTACTTATTTGAAAAGTTAATGGTCTGTGGTGTTATAGGTCTAAAGGCAATAAAACCTATTTGTGAAAGCAATTAGTAACTCTGTTACACCTAAGTTAAGACTGTAGCCAGTGTCCCTTTGAGACTACCTACTTGTTTTCCCTTTAGGAAAGGCTTGTTGTCTTATGGTAGACTTAGTAAGTCTGTTAGTGAAGTTAGTACTCTAGGAGCTAGTCTTGTAGACTATTTAACTCACTATTTTTGAGTGAAATAACTTATTATTTCCAGCTAAATTTGCTGGTGCTTATATAATACAAAATATTCTAATTTCTACAAGATTAGTAAGCCAATCCTATGCTTATCTAATCCGCTTAGTAAGAAGGATTGCTTATAAATCAGCTTATAAATCAGCTTAGTAATATTCCTATTTGCTGAATAATATGCTTGGTAAGCAATCTGTGTGCTTAGTAAGTAATTTATATAGTATTAGTAAGTGAAAGTATCCATTTATCTCAATATCCTATTATTAGATCTGTATTAGTAATATTTTATAAACATTACTAATATTATGAGTTTGCTTAGTAAATATTTTGGTGATTTATAAGCAAGGATCTAGGGCGTGAAAAATCAATTAGTAATATTCACAATGATTATTGAGAAATGAATATTTAAATGGAATTGTTTAATATTTATGAAAAAGATATTCATAAATGATAAAGTCAAGTGACTTCAGATATGATAATCTTATCTCTGATAAGATTAGATATAATGAAATATTGAAAATATTAAATAAAAGAATATATGCATGTAAAGAATTGTTAATATCTCAACAATGAACGGTTGTAAAATCATGAAATAAATAATCATGTATGACATAATGTTAGATGATTATTTGAAGTATTCATTGGAATTATTGGAAAGATATGAAGCCTGTAAATATTCAATCTTTCAACAACTTAAGCAAAGACATTGCTTACAAATCCTTCAGAAATTAGAATATTTTGTAGTATATAAACCCTAGCTAAATCAGCTGTAAAATATAAGTTATTTCACTCAAAAATAGTGAGTTAAATAGTCTACAAGACAAGATCAGAAGCCTTTCCCAAGGGAAATTAAGTAGGTAGTCTTAAAGGGACACCGGCTATTATCTTATCTTAAGTATAGCAAAGTTACTAATTGCTTCCCACCTAGGAAACCTTGCCTATTCTTAGGAAACAACCCAAGCCTGCACTTTTCTCTACAAGTAAGTGTTTGCTTCATAATAGGTAACTTGTGAGCTAGCATATAGCCACACTATACAACCCAAGAACTACAATAGTTCAATACTTTCAACCCAAACAAAGTATACCGTGTCATAGTAGACCCCTGATAACCCCATGTACATACCCAAAATATTTTCTTACATCAAATAAACAATGTGTAAGCAAGTACACAAACACCCCCATCAAGACCTATCTCTATGATTATCTACTCTGAGGGAGAATGAGTTACATCCTCAAAAACTAGATGAAATGCAAATTATTTTCCAATTTTTTCTTGTATGAAAAAACTATTTAGTTGTTGAGATATAAACCAGGTGAACCGGGGCAAAACTGTCTAACTCCGTGCTAAAAGCACAACATACTTCCGTAAAGTTAACAAAATCTCTAACCACCTCACTTTTGATAGCTCAACTCCTCAACAGTCACATAGTCTTTTTATATAAGAAAAAATCGGAAAATAATTTGCATTTCATCTAGTTTTTAAGGATGTAACTCATTTTCTCCCAGAGTAGATAATCATAGAGATAGGTCTTGATGGGGGTGTTTGTGTACTTGCTTACACATTGTTTATTTGATGTAAGAAAATATTTTGGGTATGTACATGGGGTTATCAGGGGTCTACTATGACACGGTATACTTTGTTTGGGTTGAAAGTGTTGTGAGGAAGGAGATGTAGCCGTGAAACCACCTCAATCGGACATTTTTTTTGTGCAGTGACTGTATGAGCCTCTCGTAAAGTAGCCGACATGTATGTGGAGTCAATGAGTACTATTAAAAAGTCAGGGTGACACGTTCAATTCTCATGTGTTTGCTATCATTTCACTGCATCCATTGCTTTTTTAGTTCTCCCCCTCTCTGCTATTAATCTCTTTGTAACCCACCTTCGGTCTTATGATACACATGTTAGTACAACGCATATAAACCTTTATTCGTTGTTCATTTTACATAGAAGCGATGAAGGATTGATGAAGCAAATAATATTAAAAATAAGAGCTCATAGCAAAGCATGGTGTGTTTCCGCTGATACGGTCGACAAAAAAGTATTTGATGGCACCCAAAATGGAAGGAAGAATGTAAAGAAAATGTTCTTATGTTAATAATGAGATTCAGGAAGCCACTGATCCGGAATTTTCAATGTCTCTGATTGTCATATTCGGACATAGCTCGTTCAAGTTGTGGTTCTCGACGACCTGAGGCCATTTTTCCTTATCCGTGAGCATAGAGGATGCCAATCCTCATCGCAAAGCCTCTATCTTGGGATAATTGCGATGGAAGACGTCTTCGGTAGCACTGGATCCATAGCCTGAAGCGTGCAACAGCTTTTTCCAAGAAGCTTCCTCTTCCTCCTTCACCGGTCCCCAGACTCGATGGTCAAGGCCAGAAAAGTAGAAGTCGTAAGCCGTATAGACATCGCGTATGTCATTTTCCGTAGCTGAAGTAGTCTTCGTGAGGTGTTCCTGGACGACAATGCTATCCTGCGCCTGATTTGAGTCACGATCCTTCAAGAGCTGCAGGGAATGAGACGACTCGGATATCGAATGACTTTGCTTGCTTTCCTCTATTTTTATCGCATCTGGAACATTCTCAAGGTGACGCTCGTTGAGCTGAGGACAGTTAGCAGAGAAGTTGATGATGATGGATTGAGATAAAGCGGGGGCAACGACGATTCGGATAATTGGCACACGTCCTACAGGGTGGTCTTCATCTTCAATGGTGAACATCCCAAGACGATAGGGGTTCATGACATCGAACAGATCTGCATGTGTATTCAGATCCCAGTGATGCTGCGCGTCGCTCAGAATGCGAATCATTATCGCGCATACATTCCAGCGTCCCACAGGCTTGTCATAGTATGTGAATAGGACGACAAGATTCGCGCCCCATTTGTCTTCTGGCAGCTCTGCGCCCGCGCAACGAACGATAAATCGCCAGAGATATCTTCGATTTAGGATAATGGGAGATTCAACCTTTATGAAGTGATTAATGTTCATCTTGCAGCCTTTGAACGCTTGTTGGAATCGTGTATTCAAGGCAATTCCACTGTTGGGATGAACACAAGACGGCAGGGCGTTCAAAATATCATAAACGTCGGGAGACGGGGGACCGCAAAGCTCCTGAATGAATGAAGTGATGTCCCAAAGTTCTGGCTCGTTTGCTCTGGGTACCATATCCGAGGCAAGGGTCAAAAGCAATTTCACGATTGCATGACCTTCTGGCCCTCTTTCGATTTGACGCCGTTGAAACTCATTAGCAAGGAATGATGCAGCGTTTAGCTGGATCCCTTGCATCACCCATCTCGCTCCTAAAGCAAGAATAGGCTCCGAGGGCGGGATGCTATACATATTGTTGAACAAGGGATCAACTTGGACGCATATGCGCATGTGACCTTCGACATGTGCCATCTCACGTCTTTTGCCTTCCGGCGAACCCAAATCAAAGTCAAGACCCAACCGACACATGAGACAGGCAGCCAACGCTTCGTTATATCGAACAAATATAGGATCGATATCCCTCCAGTTTCATTCTTTCACTAGTTTCATGATCGCAAATCCAATGATAAATTCCCTCGTGTCGTAATCTCCTACTCTATAATGCGCACCAAACCTATGATTGAGGAGCTGTGTTACTAGCAAATTCAAATATATGGAGATTCTGTAAGCGACATACAGTGGCCGACCCAATTGTATCAAGAAGCTCGTTCTGGTTATTCTTTCTATCTTTAGGCTATTCTCAGCGATGCGCGAGGTAAGAATGTCAAATCCAAGATCAGAAAACGGTTGCATCAGCTACATGTCGCTAGGAGGCTTGAATTGAAAGGCGCGACCGGCGATTGACAGGAAAAAGGAAAAAATCCGACTATGTCGTATTTTTTGGAGTAAATCGAGTAGGCAGGAGAAGTTAGTGGGGTTGGAGCTACAAGCACCATAACAGCTATCCGCATGCAACTGCTGATTAAGCGAAAGTGCTGCGTCAAACGACAGGATGACAAGCGGAGAAGAGCATTCGGGTTCCTGGTCTGGCACAAAGTCAAGGAGAGCCTGCGTCAACATTTCAGCAGCTCCGACAACAGTCATTTCTGATGGCAGCAGTTTGAGCGGCAAATAGCCTTTCCCTTTGGGATTGTTTTTCAATTCACCGTTTAAGAGCACAAGGACGTGTACTCACCGGAATATGCCCATGTGATCAGACAATCGTGTGGTTCTGTCTCCGTAGACCGAGAACGGTGAATAGCATTATATTGTGATATCAGGTCTGGGGAAAATTCCAGGACACTTGAAAAGAAATCTTGTCGTTGTGCTCCATCATTGTCAAATGACATATCTTCGCTCATAAAAATTCGGAAAGCTGATGAGATCTGACTGAAAGTGGTATCTTTTGAAGGAAAGTTGGTATCAATCCATTCTGTAGTTTGCACAAACAGTGACATTAAGCATGCTTGAGTGTCTTTATTGGCGTAGGCATGACTGGATTTAGTCGCAAGATATGTCTGAACGCGGTTGTCTGCTGGGGGGAATCCTAGAATATATTCTGATCCATAGCGCTGCCCAACATCAGATCAGGCTGACATACCTGATAAATTATTTCGCAGGCAAAGTGGAATGGTGAAGTGGGACTTGCTCATTTCATCAACCATCCTTGATTTCCCCGTTCTGAATGATGGGGAAGTACTTGGTAAAATACTTGTTTGGATGTTAATCAAAGTCCTTGCAGTTGGTAAAAATCCGCCTCCAGAGGCATTCGTGAGCAGGGCCAACATATTCAGTGTTCCAAGCTTCCAAAGTGACTATAGGGGCATTAGACACTTTGGATGCTCTCTGAAGAAACATGGTGTATATAACCTGCTTGGAAGACATCTAGAAGTACGTCATAAATATTTTGTTTGAGTATTATACGGATCCAACGTTCTTGAAGATAGAATTATTCTAGCTCAAAGATGATACTGAAGAAATACTAGCAGTAGTAGTAGTAGTATGTGACGTCCGACTAAGGATGTCACGAGAGAGAGAACTGGTATAAGCCTATAAGGTGTCGATTACTTGTCCTACTCGACTATATGGTAACTACATCCTCTGTGGAATGGAAGTCTGTCGTACGCTAATACCAAGAAATGAAAGAAATAAGATATATTGAACGGGACGTGACAGGTGTCATCAGGGAGCTTTACTCCGAAGACTCTTTAACGCGACGATCCCCGATTTTTTTGCGGCGTAGCCCTAGTAGCCCAATAGCACACTCAAAAGACCCCTCTTTGCTACCTTTCTACGTGGCTAAATTTTATTAAAGAAAATCTCCGTGTGGATCAGGACGTCGACATATGATTATACGCACGTGGAGGACATTACAGGAGCAACAACTGAAGACCGACACGGATAAATGAAAGATATCCGAGAAATGATATACTAAGATGATACAAATCCAAAAAGAATGAAGAGTAAAGAATGTGTAAAAGTGGTATTAACTCAAACGGAGAATGTGTATACGATGGAAATTTGCCAGGCATTGTTGCCATTGTATGCCACGCAGAAGAGAGAGAGCGAAAAAGGGCGTGATGTCTTTGATGACAGAAAAGTCCCAATAAAAATCAGTTCTTAAGCGCTAAGCGCTGAAGGTTTCCGGTAAGTGTAAATGTATTGACTATACCAAGAGAGATTGCACAATGTGGGTGGGACGAAAGCGCGCAACGCTTTTCGAGCCCTGCTGAGCAGCATATGGTGAGATTGAGGTAAGCAGCGATGGGCGGGTGCAACCATCACCGCCTTGTTTATTGTAGTCTGTTACCACGCCGGGCTAGATGTAAAGAGGAGAGGGGTTGTTGATGCACCACTGGCAATCATCAATAATAAAAGGAGCCCTACACACAAACGTCAAGAATTAGATTCCGTCATTTAAAATTTACTCAATCACTGTTTGTTTTGGTTCCGTAATTTAGAAATTTCGTATACCGTTCAAGTTTCAATGTGTCAAAAATCATGTATCTGCACCCACCGGGCTGTGCAAAGCACGGCCCATAGTTGGCGGAATATCGAGGTAAGCAACGGTAGACCTACAGGGAATTTATCATTGTATTTATTTGGTTTTTATAATACAGTACAGTATCATGTTGCTGCAGGCCTGAGAAAGGTAGTTATTTCTGAAATCAGATCTTTATCACTTATAATATTTCACATGCAGCTTTCTAGCTAGGCCCCGATTTCCTTATTGACAGTATTTGTTCCCCTCTTGCCCCTGTCTGTGCAAAGCACAGGTTGCTACTAGTCAATAATAAAAGGAGGCCTACACATAAACGTCAAAAAATTAGATCCCGTAATATAAAATTTTACTTGCTATATTTGTAGTATCCTCATTTAGCTACCGCTGTACACACAAACATCATAAATTTAGATCCCGTGATCTAATTTTTCACTTCTCCTGTTTGGATAGTCATTCAAAATATTAGTTGTTGAAAAATTAGATCCCGTAACATAAATTTTCACATGCCCTGTTTTGTCTATCCTCATTTCGTTTTATTTCTGTATTCTTTTAGTCATGAAAAAATCAGTTGTCAAAAATTTGTCAATATTTGAATATGAGTGTCTAAGCCGCTTTTGTGTAGCATCCAACCAGGGACGTCACGAGAGGCAAATCAAAAGAGAGAGAGAGACTTGGAGCTGGTATAGTGTTGATTACCTGTCCTACTCGACTACATACATAATCTATATTTATACCTATCCTAAGATAAAAATCACGAGTATGAAAATGTAAGAAAACCAACTGATGAATGTAAACATATTCATTGCGGAATGGAAACCTATTGTAAGCTAATGCCAAGAAATTGAAGAAATAAGAAATATTGAAAACAACGTAACAGGCGTTATATCACCAAACTGGTCAGCCTCACTCCGAAGGGTCTTAATCCGTTACACTTTGCAAGTGTTGTTGTTCAATCTGTATCTTGGGACCATACTCCGTTTCCTTTTCTCATTGCGAAAACTTGAATTTTGCTATTTATTTGGTGTGTATAGAGGTAGATTGTATTTCTCTACCCTCACACACAGCAAATCAAGCGTTTTGATCATGTTAGGCTGTTTGCCAGTGCTATATGAAATTTTAACACAATGATTTGGATTCAAGGTAATTTGACCCGATAGAATTTGGTTTTTATTTTTTATTGCGTGCGGAGCACGAGTAATGCTAGTAATCTAAATACGATGCGCATACACGTCTTGTGTGTCATGTCTTCAATGCCAGTAGGTGTTTTGGTACACGTCGTGAGCAGAGCAGTTACCTAGAATAGCATTTGAAAATTTATATACATTGGAAACAGATGAAAAAAAAAGCAGAAAAGGGAATTAATGTGTGCGGAGGTTGGAGGTGGAGAGGTGCTGCTGGTGTAGCTGGTAGGCTTGGCTCGGCTATCACCACTCGAGCTGTAGGCGAGAAGGTATCTCGACACCCCCTGACTAACTGCCTGCGCTAGTGTACCCACTAGGGGAGGTGGGTGGGTCGAGCACAACTTCACGCTGATTGTATGCGCTATGCTCCTAGCTGTCAGAGAACAAGCCGCAAACTGTGCAACAGCTAAGCTGTGCGGGCAAACTCCACGGAGTGGAGTCAAAGCCTGATGCCTCCGGCCTGTCCTCCCAACACCGAATCCCTAACCTCCCAAGCTCGGAATTGGATTCGGTGACAAGGTATGCAAAAAGATATGTCAGATGTTCTGAATTAATGATGGCGCTTGGGAATGTAGGATCGGAGTCCAGGAGATAAGGGAAAGATGAGAAGAAGGGTATGAGACAAGGGAGCTGACGGTTTCCGAGAGAGATGGTGCAATTGCCAATAGTACATGTATTTTAAGTGACTTGGGCTCTGCCACATTCAACCACCGGAATCGTATGCAATTTAATTGCGGTGCTACCATTTTTGACCTACCAGTTGGAATCAATCACTTCTTTTGATTTTCATCAGAATCCCAGATTTCAGAACGTACGGGTCATTAGTGAGGTAGGTTTCGATGCGGTACTACCTCAGACTGCAATCCCAGTCGATATACATGTATACTGCCAAATACATTACTAGTAGCACTTCTCTCACTCTTCTCAAGTTTCCTGGTGCTGTTGATATAGGATGAAGACGACTGGCATTTCCTGGTAACCCAGAGGAGACGACCTCAGCTCCTTTTAATCATTGCCTCTTTCTGATTTCTCTAGAAGAATACCTGGCTTTGCGGTGCATGGAATCATAAATCAATATCTATCTTTCCACCACTGCCTTCCTGATTAATTATCACATCATTGAAGCCGGGGCTATGCATTAGCATTGTTTCCCAGCATACACATATGCCTACGGTATAAATTGGTCCCTTCTGTGTATTCCTCATCGTCTCCTCGACATAAAACCTCGTCAATCATGCCTCCAATACGTGTCCGTGACAAGAGAAGACGTGTTCTTACTGGGGGGCTGGGCAGAGCAGGCCGACCCCCAGGCCCGTCACCGAAATCTACACTGTATCGATTGAATACCAGGAAGCTCCCAGAACCTGGTGATAAGTCTTCGAGATTTTCTTGCACAAAAACAAAGATATTTGTAACTCTTCCTCGTATATACCGTCGACTATTGGTCGCAATACGTACCCGAAGGAATCAAGAAGTTCCTCATTCGAAATCTTCTCCCATGCAACCAACATTTGAACGAGCGATGCCCGTACCATTCCAGGACATCCTTCAAATGTTGTTACCACCGCGGCTAGCAAAATCAAAAACTACCTCTGATCCGCGTGTGGCAATAAAAAAACTGAAGCAAATAGGAAAAACAACCTGGGTTGTCTTCAAATTCGTACTCAAAGTGGTCAAGGACGTCTCGTCTACATGCCCTATCCTCCAGGACGCGCTCAAGGGCCTGTTTGATGTATTGGATCAATTGAAAGTTAGTCATTCATTCCTGATTCCTGCTCTGATCAGATCTTTACATTTGATTCAATAGATGGCGGATGATGCTCAAGATGGGTTCTTTGAAGTTTCCTCTAAACTGGCTGCATTACAATTCATCCTTGCTCGGCATCGTAATTCGTCAGGTGACCACCAGCGGCTCGAAGGCCTAGCAAGGTTAGGCTTCATGAGCATAGAGATCAAATTTATGATTTTGCCTCAGCATATTTTTATAGTTGGGTGGAGTCGATAACAGTCTTTATTCGTACACAGACTGATCAGAATGCTGTGGCGAGCCTGAGATTCTTTCGTGCGCAAGAAGATTGCAAAACGGCAGCGGATTTGCTAAAGTCAATAGAATCTGTTATTGACTTCTTGATGGTAAATGCATTGAAACTTGTACTTGTATAATTAGCAAGAAATGTTGATGATTCCGTAGCTCGACATAAACATGGACGTTAAACGCCATTTAGAGCGACTTGAGATGGTATGCAAAAGTGTCTCTGACTCAGTTTGAAAGACTCATTCAAAATGCCTACTATAGAAAGTTGATGACTTATGTAAGGCATTGCATGTAGATGTTTTCATCTAGAGCGAGTCGTATTAACTATGGATGTGTAGCTAACCGCGTCCAACTCAAGGAGTTGAACCACGTTGCTGTAGCCAGCTGGAGCGCTCAAAAGGAAGACAAATGCCTTGCCGGAACCCGTTGTATAGTCATGTCGAACCTCATCAAGTGGTGCAACGATCCCTCCCAGCCTCCTGTTTTCTGGCTCAGTGGTATGGCTGGGACAGGGAAGTCGGCCATCGCACGGACACTCTGCGATTACCTCCATCGAGCCCATCTTCTAGGTGGAAGCTTCTTCTGCTCTAGGCGTGGTCCTGCTGAGCAACGGGACGTGGGGCGCATCATACCCACCCTGTCGCGACATCTAGCACGACTCGATACGGAATATATGCGTAATGTGGTTAAGTGCCTCAAATTAGATGCAGATATCGGGTTCTCTGCGATTGACAGGCAGCTTGAAGAGCTGTTGACCAAGCCTCAGTCCAACGCTTTCCGTGCACTTGATACCCCATTGATTCTGGTAATCGATGGCCTTGACGAAGGTGCCGAAGCCGAAGACACTGCGCGCCTCCTCGAGGCTATTTTCCAGAGGGTGGACGACACGCCGTTTCGGTTTTTTCTCACGAGCCGACCCGAAAGTCACATCCGAGAAAAGTTCCTGCCGTCTTCGCCATCGAGACAAACGATCTTGCGGCTTCATGAAATAGAAGAAAGTATGGCGAAATCCGATATCGAACTCTATGTGAAACACCGCCTCAGGAAAATAAAAGAGGAGTCAGTCCACCGGCTGCCCAGGGATTGGCCACTTAATGACCAGGTACAAAAGCTGGCCGTTCGCGCCGATAAACTTTTCATCTACGCCTTCACCGCCTGCAACTACATTAGGCGTAACCCAGTCGAACGACTGAACAAGATCATTGAGACGACAATCGTGGATGAGCGCCCGTTGACTCAGAGATTAGACGAGATGTATACAGTTATTCTCGATGAAGCAAAAAGCTCGGACAAAGTCGACGATGACATCATAATTGACATTCAAAAGTGTTTGACCGCTCTTATCTGCATCCCAGAGACGCTATCCGTAGTTAATCTTGCGATGCTGGTCGATACAGACCCAGGACGGATTCGAGTTGTTATAGACGACCTTCACTCGCTGATTCTTGTGCCAGAATTGAACGACGATGGGCCGGTAACAACACTCCACGCATCATTAGGCGACTACCTCAAGGACGAATCTCGCTCAAAACGTCATGCCATCACGAAAGACACGGCTAACTTGATGATACTTCGTCGCTGTTTTCATGTATGGGAGTCGGAATTTTGCTTCAATGTTTCGGGAGCCTACACTTCATTTCTTAGCAACGAGGAGCAACAACTTAGGCTCCCCTATTATCTGCTTTATTGTGCTGCTAATTGGACTACTCATTTGACACAAATTTCGCCGTCCATGAAGCCACTGAAAACTTTTATTGCATGGGCTCGTAATACTATGATACCTAGGTTTCTCTTTTGGCTTGAAGTCATGAGCGTTGGCAAGATGGCCGATAAAGCTTCTGAGATGTTAGTTGAAATACTACCGCTTGTTAAGGTTAATTTCTTCCATCGCCATTTACATTCTTGAACTAGACTAACACGGCTTCCCTATGAATAGGCTGAACCAGACATTTTTGAATTCTTGAATGACGCACTTTCCTTCATCAATGGATCAATAGACGCAATTCGACATAGTGCACCACATATATACCTTTCAGCCCTTGCCCTCTGTCCACAAGAATCACGGATCAAGCAAGAATTCGAGACGCAGTATCCTGGGCTACCAATCGCACACCGGGAAGGGATATGTAGGTCACATGCATGTGTATTATGCATAAGCGCCCTTGTGGCTGACACTTCTAACCCGGACGCTACGCCTACATTCGATGAAGGGCACATAGAATCTAACTTGAGACGAAGTACAGAGCATCTACGGAAAGCACGAGAATATGGATCCGGTCCAAAACTATCGTCTGCACACACCAGTTGGGTCAATTCGGTTACATTCTCACCTGATGGCAAGTTTTTGGTCACCGCCTCACGAGACAAGACAGTGCGTATATGGGATGCGCAGACCGCCAGAGCAGTCCTTGAGCTGCTAGGACATACGAACCAAGTCAATTCTGTTGCATTTTCGCCGGATGGTAAAATAATTGCTTCTGGCTCCGGTGATAAAACAGTACTTCTATGGGATGCGAAGATAGGCAAACTTGTAACACAGCCATTACGAGGTCATACAGGCCCAGTGACCTCTTTCTCTTTCTCACCGGACGGAAAAAACATTGTTTCTGGCTCAGCTGACCACACGATCTGCATATGGAATGTACAAAAAATCAAAACAGCTATGGTGGCATCGGTGTATTACACTCATCCCATCAACGCCGTTTCCTTCTCGCCAGATGGAAGGTATATCGCGTCTGCGTTGGACGATAATACAGTGCGTCTCTGTGATGTAAGAACTCCACATGCGGCTCTACGGCCGTTACGTGCACATACTGCTCCCGTAACCTCCGTCGCATTTTCTCCAGACGGCAAGTACATTATCTCTGGCTCCAATGACCATACTTTATGTTTGTGGATTGTGGCAAGTTGACGGCTGGCTATGAGTCGGTTGAGAGGACATCATGATTCAGTTTTTTCCGTCGCATTTTCACCAGACGGTAAATATATCGTCACCGGCTCATGCGACCAGACAGTGCGTCTATGGAATGTGACCACCGGAGAAGTGGCAGTAGCACCGATGATAGGGCACAGTGCGTGGGTCCTATGTGTCGTGTTTTCTCCGGATGGCAAACGGGTTATATCCAGCTCATATGATGGTACAGTACGCTTTTGGAACGTCCGCACTGAAAATACAGAGCCACGGGCATCGCCTGCACAACTTAGTTGGCACAACATGATTAACGACGACCATCTTATCTCTTGCTCAAATGACAAAACATTGGGTATGTGGCATGGCCATACTGGCTGGCTAGACTTTAAACCCTTAAGAGGACAGAACGATTCTATTCTGTCCGTTGCATTTGAGCTTGATTCTTCCCACTCCTCCCCCCGACTTGCTTTTACTTTGCCCTCGCCCGTTGATGGGAATAATACCCAAGATGAATTCTTCTTTGATCTTGACACTGGATGGATTATCAGTACCTCAAACAAGCTTTTTCTGTGGATACCCGCAGATGTTCGATTCTCTCTTTGGTCCCCGAGCCCTTCAATAACCCGTGTTATCTCTAAAAGGTCATTCTATCTCGATCTATCTCGGCTTTCGTATGGATTAAATTGGATGGCTTGCCGACGTCCCTTAAACCCAGACTGAGAAATTTTGGACTTATCGGGATTGTAGAAGAAACTGGCTTTAAATGTAATTTTGGCTTGCATCTACTTCAAAGGATTTATCCAAAGAACACACAGGTGATGCACATAAAGATATTTAGAATAACAATTTTGTATTTTGTCGTTTGCTGAGCCTAAAGATTAATGGGATTAAGTCATTTATCACAAATTATAATCCTGTTTTTATATCTCGAAGCATAAACACGACAACATTTTTACGATATACCGACAGTGATGATTTACAGATAGCCTGAGGAAAACTTTTCTATTTCGCGGAGACCTCTGACCTTCAATTGTGCGAAGCCTACGTAAAAATGCTCACGTGTGAGTCATACGCATATTACTCTGATAACTACATAAAAGCCTACAATCCTGGCATAGTATCGTTCTCTAACTGAGATTATAAATCAGCAAATATCGTAAGTAGGATACACATCAGTATATAGCTAATTAGCAGAAAGCTCAATAGACGTTGGATTGTAACCGATGTGCACATCATCATAACTATGTTTCTTTTATGGCCAGTGAACGGGGTTCCAACTAATGGCTCCCTCTGCGCCACGATCAAGCTCATTTAGGGTGGACATATCGCTATTGTCTAATTCAAAATCGTACAGCTGAGCATTCGAGGCTATGCGCGATGGATTTGCCGATTTTGGCAGAGGCGAGAACCTACAGGAAGAATACAGTTACAGGTTAATCCAATGAAATGGTTGCAAAGGGAAATATGACAACTCGCCCGTTCTGTAAAGACCATCGGAGGAGGATCTGCGCTGGATCCCTTTGGTGCTGAGCGATGATGATCAGATTATGCTTATTGAAGAAGTTTCAACGTTGCTCACCTTTCTTGCTATAGCTTGTATGACTTCGTGATCCATCTGTCCGCGTATGATTGGACAATATGCTTGCACGATGATATTATTATCACGACAATATGCAACAATCTGGCGTTGTTGGCAAAATGGATGTAGCTGTAAAGCGCAACAGGAGGATTTAAGTTATATTACGACCAAAGATGCATGTAAATTGGTTTGAAATAACTAAAGCCTGTTGTGACCACTACGAACCTCGATTTGATTGACAGCAGGCATTTCAAAACCTGCAGTGCGAATCTCCTCTAAATGATGGATTCCGCTTTATTGATGGTACTTGATAGCTATTCAGAGCAATAAAATAGAGATATCGCGCTTACTAGTTGGAAACGCCCACACTTCTGATCTTCCCTTCCCTTCGCGCATCCTGTAGCGCGCGATAAGTTGCCAATCGACGGTCTGTGCCGGACATAGGATCGTGTATGAGGAATAAATCAATATAACCTATAAATCTTCGGCATGAGGAACCGAATTCCATTCATTATAAAAGCTATGACTTACTTGTCCTAAATTTTTGGAGCGATTGATCTACACCCGCAAGCGTACTGTCGTATCCGTGTGTCTTGTTTATACATTTAGTTGCTACAAAGTGCTTCATAAGACACATCCAACAAAGATCCAGAAAAAAATGCACAAGGACTTACTTATAAATACTCCCTCTCTATTGATACTGCTGGCGGCCAAAGCCTCGCCGACATGAGCCTCGTTCCGGTATGCTTGAGCAGAGTCGATATGTCTATAACCAACACGAAACGCTTCAAGAACTGAGTCTTTTGTTGTATAATTCTGGTACACTCCAAATCCGATTTGGGGCATTAGGTAGCCAGTTCTTAGCCTTAAAGTGGTTGATAATGTCAGCATCTTATTGGATCCCGGATAGGCAGAGATTGCTATTGTGCTTGCAGACATGCTATGGCGAAGTTCACGGAGGGACAAACACAACAAGCATCGTTAGACGCTTGTTTGCACAAAATCAAGGCTATAAATCTGTACCACAAATATTCTCCTGGAGTGCTGTTTTAATTCTTTTGTAGACTGCAATGGAAGTACTACCATTAGCAGTGAATGACGCCAGCAGTAGTCGCCGGTCAAGATAACTGTGACATTCAAATCGAGTCACAGTCACGATGACTCCGTCACGTGACATACTGCCGTATGCTCGTGGCTTTCTACAGACCCGGAGATCGAACAATGGCTTTAAGTTCCTGGCTATTTGCAATAATGTGCTTGAAGCTAGCTCAACTGCGACCGAAGATAGCTTATTTCCTATAATCCAGTCGGCAATCAACAACCACTTCTATGCGCACACGCTAGCGTATGAATTGTCTGGTATCCTCTGTAACGGCTCAGGCCGCTACACTCTTCGATGACGGATTTAGTCTTGGGATTGGGCTCGGTAGCTTTTTTTCCCACAGGGTTTTTGACGCACCCGAGCCCGGCTTGATTTCAGCCGTTACATTACGTAATGTAGTTTTTAGCTGGTGGCTTCATGCCTTGTCGTTTCTTTTCTCTTTGTCAAACCAATGCCAGTAGCGGGCGTTCTTTGCTCTTGCTTATTTGCACATACTCTCTTGCTTAATCCAATCCTCTTGTCTATTGCCATGCCCATTACATCTTTGACTGCTTTGGCTCAGATTGGTGCAATTTGCCATAGGCTATGTTGGTATGTCATAACTTCAACTTACCGGAATCACTGAAGCGTGGGGTGTGTCGCTTAAGAACGCTCATTCAAAACCAGAGTTAAAAGACATAATAGGCGAGGTCAGCGGGACAGAAAGATACGGCATTGTCATTTTCACCTTGTCTTGTCCAAATCCTCATTTAACTCTTTCAGGCTTCTGTTACTACCGTCATCCTTATCTTCGAAATCATTATCAACATCCCGATCGTGACTGACGTCAAACTTGCTAAAAAGATCGTCCACGTGCGTACTGGAAATTTCACTCTAATACTCGCTTTCTCTCGTGCTAAAAATAATAACTTATCGTTTTCTCTTATCTTAGTCTGCCATGAGTGTCATCTGTGATGCGCTCAAAGACCACAACACCAAGCCCCATCGTGCCCGATACATAACTAAGAACAGAGATTTCAACCTGCTCGTCTCAATTACTCAATTTGACCCGAACTGCTACTGTACTGCGCGCTAGTAGGGAGGCTTCGGTAGCTTTATTCATTCCCTATCGCCTCACTGTGATGAAGACAATGTGATTTTAGCCTATCTTCGAAAGTAACCTTTGATCTGACGATACTAAATATTACAATTTTGCTCTGGAAAGTATGTAATTGTATTCCGCATTACCAAAAACTGATGGGTTAACAGGCGGTTCGTGTTGGGCTTTATTATAGACCAACTCAGCTGGAAATCCTTCCGTCTCTGTCGTTGTCCAGTTCAAGTTGAAGCTTGTCATAGACATACGACGCATCGGTCTAGTCCGCTGACCAACTTGTAAGCCCATCCGAAATTCTTGATTGGATCTGAATAGGCTGGTCCTTGGGCTTAGACCCTATGTATGATTTAGTCCATCAAGTCTATTCGATCATAAAGTTCGATTAATACACTAAATTAGTGATTAGAGGGCTGATAAGTTGGGTGATTAAGCCACGTAATCTATATGAGATACCAAAGTGGAGACTTAGCGCTTAATACTCGCCAGCATCAAAGAATGTGATGTATCATGTACTGGGATAGGTAAATCTCGTCTTCGTTGCAAATACCTTATCTTGGGCTTCCATCATGGTCGCAATCCACTGTAATTTCAAGCATTAAGCCTATAAGGCCTCGGAACTTATTCAGTTTGGTCGCCCCCATAAGATGGCCAGACCTATCATCACCGGAATCCGATTCAATCGCATTGTTTAATTCTTCAAGATATAATCCGATTACTCGGCAAAATGCTATCGCGACGATCCTCGAAGCTGATTTTGTCAATTTAGCTGTTGTCACTAGAAATAGACACAACAGAGATAGAAATGCCCTTCGTTCCTTGTCGTTCAGTTACTCAATGACACGCGATCGGTCACTATTAATTCTGACTTTCCGGGCTGACATAGTGGATCAGGTTGTGATTACTCAGTACCACGCTCACCTCGGTACCGAAACGCAATGCAAATAATGACGTTACCTCGTGAAATATTTTCCCCAATTCACTCACTGTATGCGTAACGAAGCGCACTCAGATATGCTTGGATCTCACGGATAGGGAAGTCTATTGTTCCTTCACACTTGGCATTCGTCCAAGCTGACCTGGCACATATCACACGATCCACGGTTCTCGTTTCTGATATATATGAATTCCAGGAATATTATACATATAAATTGGGTACAAAATAATCATTTTTGTAACTTCAACCAATATCTTTAACACCGCCGAAGCCCTTCCCTTATGTGGAAAGCAACTAAATAAGAGTCATGGAATCGCAACATGATTAATAAGGTTATAATGCGCTGAATTAACCCAATTTCATGCCCACCTTGTCATTATGAGCAGTCAGTTGGGAATGGCCCATAGTAGTTGGTATAGGTTATGTAGTTGGTATATGCGCCTGTCTCACCCTCGTATGTCCACGCTCCAGACTCGGTAGAGGTAGTTAGGGGGTAGCTGACATCGGTCAACGTTACTGTTGTTGTGTATGGGTATGTTTTTCCAGGTGCGATGACCTCGCCTGTATATACTGAAGTCACTGTTGATGTAACGGGGCATTTAATTGCGGCAGATGCCTGAATTTTAGAGAGTCACGAGTTGAGCTATTCGGAAAATATTCTGAAAATGGACGGATGTACCGTTGCTGCTGGCGCCGCGTTTATCATAAGGGGTACTGAAAAGAAGAGGATGGCTGCAGCGTTCCTAGTTGTGGTGATCATGGTGCTAAACGGACTGAACACTAGTTGAATTGATGGAGACGAGAGGGCTCTAAGGTTGGGAGTGGAAAGGGGTATCGCACTGGTTGACTCCCTACAGCGTAAACTCAGGAGTCCTTTATATGTTTTCTCGTAGGTTCATTGGCATGTTTATGTACTGGTAAAGAAGCCGGAGGAGAGCATCAGACCACTAGTGTGTAATTGCCCAATTCACCCAACCGTGGTTGGTTGTTGCTGAGTTTTTCCTGCACGACTTCCATTTCAGTCGAAATCCTCCCACAGAGCTTAACGGATGGTCATCTAGGCTGGCCCACATGATGAAGGTCTCGGACCGCATGTGCAGGTGCGATGTAACGCTCTTCGATTATGGAAGGCAAATTGTCAGCGCTATGTCATGATGGTGTGTTGATGCTGACGTGAATGCTTAGCGACTTGTCCTAAGCATTGCTTTCGTGGAATAATAGTGTGACGTATTTGGTTGATTCAGGCATCTATACAAGATCTTGTGCTGAAATGCCGGTGCTAAAACATTGGAGTTTCTCCATGAAGTATCTTGGGCTGACCCCATGGCTGGCTACGGAAAAGCCACAAACCGATAACAATCCGGCACTGATGCGTCTTGATTATGAAGTAATAGACGTTGTTGCCCATGTTCTCATCCGTGATTTCATGCGGGAAAGAGAGTCTTAGAAATCTGACTGTTGATAGCGTCAGAATGAGATCGTCAGCTTGTTACTAAGGGAGGGGGATGACAGAGAAAACAGGCACTATATTTTAAATGAACTAATTTCCGCATGGATGTCGGTTATCTTAGCATGCAGTCCTCCTATAATAAGCCAGCAACCTTGTGAAACATGTCCTGGGTGATGTCGTCGTAAATGAGACGGATGACGACGACACAAAAAAAATGCCTCAATAATGCCTTCTCGCATTTACGGTGGCTTTGACTCATGGTCATACAATTATCCTACCCCCTGTTGAAGTGAATGCACCTGGGTGTGGAGAAACAATGCCAAGGGCTCGCTAATTCCCGCACTCGAATGCATTCACTTTTATTGTGAGCGAAAGTGTCCGATGATTGTCAGTAAGAGCCACCGCCGAGGTGTGTGGAAAAATTAACCACATAGCTTCTATTATCAAACTCCGCTGGCATCAGGGGCGCTTACCTTTCGGAGACAACACAAGCAAAAATTTGGAATGGGCAGGGTGACTGGCTGTACGTACCAATACGGCAATGCCAGCAGTATTTACCAGCCTAGAACACCGGCCGCGTAGTACAAAAAAGCAAGCGCTTTAATTTCTGTTCCTAGAAAGGTTGCAAAATTGAATATCCAAATGATCAGGCTAACTTGAACGGTAATGGTGAAAGAATGCACGATTTCACATGGTGGACAAAATCTTTTACCCGCCTCGGACGATCGCGGCTCGAGTAAGATAGCACTAGTGATCCTGAGGACCATGTGCTAATAAGATATGCGACTGACACATGGTTTATGATAAGGAGGAGTTTTCACGAGCGGTGTTCACAGACGAAGATCATTCACGGCACTAACACTCCGCCCTAGTCGGCCTGAGGTATAAATGCGAGTAACGCATAATTGGAATACCTAGCTCAAAAGTTCGGATAATCCACTGCAGAATGCCTTCAATTTGCTTGCCTATAAAGCATGAAGCGGCGAGTTATGAAACTAATGAAGCTCGGATGAGATGGGGAAATCAGTCTTGATCTAGATCCAACGTGCGTGTGAAGCCTGTTCAATTAATTTCAAACAGGCGGCCTCAAATTTGCGTTTCTATCTGTGGACTTCGTGAATGGAAAGAGCTAGCTCTAATTTATTGAAAAAGAGAAAATTATGTTGTAGCATTTGAAAGTGTTGAATCAGGTTAGAGCATTTGATCTGTGATCGCCGTGACCTTTCGCTCCCTACCGCCCACCAAACTTAGCCTCCCCAGGCAGGCGATAGTATACACGTGATGATAGTCGATGACATGTTCCAACACCAAACTTGCTCGGTTCCACTTTCAAGTTAGCGGTCATCAGAACATGCACACCCGAAGCATATGAAACATGAATTTAGAGATGACTGGTATACAAGCTTCGCCCCCTCCGAATCGATACCCTGTGCGACAATACCACCTTTCAAACACGCGATCACATCGTCAATAGTGCATCACTGACTACCCTCCTTTATGATGTTCAACGACACTACATTGTCAAAGCCTCTAATGGACTTCATATTTCACTAGTCCTAGGCACGCGCAAAGGCCTCAGCGCTCGCAAATTTTGTTTCTAGCTCAAATACTTTGGCGAACCGGCTTGGTCCCTCTCGACCCTAACATTCCTTTATCATCATGCTGAAGTAATAGATACCATCTTTGTTCTCTCATTCTCTTTGACACCGCTTGCCTTGTTTTCTTTTCTTCTTTGTTACTTATATCAACATAACAAACTCATAAAATCACACTAGCTTGTAGGAAAGTTGTCGGATTTATAATCAAATTAATTGTACCATGTTGTTAGCTTTGACGCTAGAAAAGTGGGAGAGGAGGGGGACCCAAAGGGCAACGTGTTAACACACCATTCCTGCGAAGCCTTTAATCAAAGCAACAGTTCTAGTGTCAATGGTCGCTTGCAAAAAGTTTCTTTTTCCCTTTTCCGAAAATCGCGGATCTTGGCACGACTCCCGTTCTCAAGTCACTGAATGAAAATGATTCATTGTGATTTCTATTGTTTGAATTACTGTAAAGTATATGATTTTAGAGTATGCCGAATCTGAAAATCGTTCGAGTCAAACTGCTGGTGTATAATAGAATTCACTAGAAGCGACCCGTGCTTCGCACAGACCAGGCGTGAGGATGGAATAAATACCGCCTAATAAAGATATGTTTTTCACAGTAACCGGCGCCTTTTCCTGCAGTAGTATGTTATTGTATTATAAATGCTGCCATAAATTCTCTGCTCTACCACTGCTGACCTCAGCACCCTGGCAACTATGGGCCGTGCGAAGCACGGCCCAGTGGGTGCTCACTGGTAGCGGATGCATGATTTTTAACATGAATTTGACATTTTATTGAAACTTGAACAGTATGCGCAATTTCCAACTTGAAACCACGGAACCAAGTAAAATTTAAATGACGGTATCTAATTCTTGACGTTTGTGTATAGGCCTCCTTTTATTATTGACTAGCATTACTTGTGCTCCGCACGCAAAAAAATAAAAACCAAATTCTATTGGGTCAAATTACCTTGAATCCAAATCATTGCGTTAAAATTTCATATAGCACTGGCAAACAGCCTAACATGATTAAAATGCTTGATTGGCTGTGTGTGAGGGTAGAGAAATACCTAGCATGCATCAGGTAAAATCTACCTCTATACACACCAAATAAATAACAAAATTCAAGTTTTCACAATGAGAAAAGGAAACAAAGTATGGTTCCAAGATACAGATTGAAAAACAACACTTGCAAAGTGTAATGGACCAAGACCCTTCGGAGTGAGGCTGACCAGTTTGGTGATATAACGCCTGTTACGTTGTTTTCAATATTTCTTATTTCTTCAATTTCTTGGCATTAGCTTACAATAGGTTTCCATTCCGCAATGAATATGTTTACATTCATCAGTTGGTTTTCTTACATTTGCATACTCGTGATTTTTATCTTAGGATAGGTATAAATATGGATTATGTATGTAGTCGAGTAGGACAAGTAATCAACACTATACCAGCTCCAAGTCTCTCTCTCTCTTTTGATTTGTCTCTCGTGACGTCCCTGGTTGGATGCTACACAAAAGCGGCTTAGACACTCATATTCAAATATTGACAAATTTTTGACAACTGATTTTTTCATGACTAAAAGAATACAGAAATAAAACGAAATGAGGATAGACAAAACAGGGCATGTGAAAATTTATGTTACGGGATCTAATTTTTCAACAACTAATATTTTGAATGACTATCCAAACAGGAGAAGTGAAAAATTAGATCACGGGATCTAAATTTATGATGTTTGTGTGTACAGCGGTAGCTAAATGAGGATACTACAAATATAGCAAGTAAAATTTTATATTACGGGATCTAATTTTTTGACGTTTGTGTGTAGGCCTCCTTTTATTATTGATTGTATGATACGGCTAGTCGTAATATTGCAATCGACGGCTGGGTTGCAATCCATTTACTTCATGAATGAGCTCTAGTTATTTTGCAACATTCTTCCCTTAATATACAATCGCTGCCAATTATAGCGACAACTTTCAACTTAAATGTTGCATATTGCAAAATCCATTCTCTACGTCAATATATGTTGGTACAGTACACATAAACGGAGTAATATACAAAAAAGTAAATGCAATAACTGCGTTACAAATGACTATTGCTCGGCGTAGTGGATTCATCCTCATGCAAATCGCACTGAAGCACTGTTCTATATCGCACCGAGCCAGATGAGAGAGCATGGAATGCCTCCTTTGCCTTCGACATAGGCAGGACATCGATCCATGATTTGACCCCTTTCTCAGCAGCAAGGCGCAACATCTCCTCTACTTCGGTTTTGCTACCCAAATGCGAGCTTGTTAGTGCCGAAGCATGATAAACCATGTCGAGCGGATGAACGTCCTTCCACGGATCGTTGGCATGTGGCAAGCCAACAGAAACGAACTGTCCGCGTACAGCTAACGTTCTCAAAAACGTGGGAATGGACAAATCGGCATCGCTTCGAGTGGAAATGATCACATCGAAATAGAAGCTGTACTCTTTTGCCCATTTCCCTTTGTGATCAGCAATGACAAAGTTGCTCGCGCCCATCTTTAGTGCATCTGCCTTTTTCTTGTCGTTATGCGAAATGGCTGTCACTTCTGCGCCCATCGCTGATGCAAACAGGATCCCAAAGTGTCCTAGGCCACCGATACCGACGACAGCAACGCGAGACCCTGGCTTCACTCCAGCATTCCTGAGTGGTGAGAACATGGTAATGCCGCCGCAAAGCATAGGGGCAGCGATAGCATCCTCGATCCCATCAGGAATATGGAACACGAATTGCTCATGCGCACGAATCCCGGTAGAATATCCACCATAAGCAACCTCGCCGTTGGGATACTTCTCGTTGTAGGTGTGAACCATGGCTTTTGCACAATAATTCTCATTACCGCCTATGAAATGGAATAAATATTACACTTAATTCAGGGTTAAGAAATGAACGCTCACTTTTGCAGACACGACATTCTAAACAAGCAAAGACTTGGGCACCAACTCCAGCGCGATCGCCAATTTTAAATGTCTGTACTTTTGATCCAACACGAGTGACACGCCCGACAATCTCATGTCCAACTATGACGGGATAGATTGTGGGCCCCCATCCTAGAGGGAAAGTTAGCAAATTTATTTCTAGAAACATGGACAAGCCGAAAGCAAAAAAGTACCGGATTGCGCTGTAGTGACGTCAGTCCCGCAGACACCGCAGTGAGATATTTTGATTTCAACGTCAAAATCTCCGAATTCCTTGGGTTTAAAATCCATGACCTCAAACTCATCCCATGTCTGGGCAGATTTAACTAAAAGGTTATAATGAATAGGCATAAGGTGCGATAGTAAGTGAAAATAAATAGCATACCAGCATATCCTCTAAAATTGAGCGGCGAGCTAGACATGATTCAAAGGCCGAAGATAGTAATTCTTTCGCTGATTTAGATTTATGAGAAATTAATAGAAGAGCAGGAGGAATGGTGACCTGGATAGGACCAGGAAGCTTGTAGGCTTTATACCCACAGAGCCAAAGAGCTACTATGATGACAATATTCTTTTCGAGGGCTCAAGTAAGCATCTCCCATCGAGCTGTAAGCATTGAGAAGCACGGGCCAAAGAAGAGGCTGAGGCGTGTTTTGCCGAATTTGCCGAATGGTTCATTACATTCCTCATCGATACCGTTGAGACCGACTCTTCGCTAGATGAGCGAATTGGCGCAAAATAGAATTTTCCTGATTTATATAGGAATATAGGATCATATGAGCAAAGGTTCTGGAGAAAATATCGTTCATCACTCAAAAAAAAAAAGACAATCTAGGAGCTGCCATAGATAGAGCAGATAAAGGCTCATGTAGAAATGCATTGTTGTAGAGGCCGATCGAGTTTCGGCATTTATTATTGCCGGTAATGCTGACTGTGGACGAAGCACCACTGCGGCCATTACAAAGCGTTACAATGTTTGGCGGGTAGCGCGCCCAAATAGTAGAGATGAGTAATGTCTCCGAATTGATGACAAGAAGACCAGCCATAGGCTACACTTGGATTCACAAACAAATCTCAAGTATGGCTACCATCAAAATCAAATAATGCTAGTGTGCACACTGAGTACTGAATACGTGCCGGACGTTGTTTACATCAACAATGATAATTCAGTTACCACCGCCGGCGGACCAGACAAAGAGACGCGTTGAGCTGAGGAGCTTCGAGGGGCCCGATTCATATTGCAAGTATGGGCACAACAAATTTGTCCATTGAAGAGTCAGTTTCTCCACGTTTGTGTCGATAGCTAGTAGCTGAGGCCTGAGGTTCGCGTTGTTGATCATGTCAATTGTTCAGTGTGCTCAGACCTCCGAGTCAGAGTGCACAATCCTTGGTTACGATTCAATTGCCATACAGCCCCTGTCTTCTACTAATTCACTCGGGCCGCGTTCTCCGCCGCCGGCATGTTGGATCGGCTATGTGACCATTGGGCGTGTGACTCGTTATTTTTATATTATCTCTACTTGTAGCTGCCCAAGTGTGAACTAGTATAAACCCGACGACCCTTGTACAACTTTGTGCACCATACCTCTAGACTCAATCGTATACGCCAGTTGAAATTATACATGAAGACTACTGTAGGTGGATGCACTTGCTTCCCAGAGATCTTCTGTCACCCCGACGCAGGCGGTGTTCAAGTTCATGAACAATGTTTAGAAAGCATATGCACTAGAAACGAAAAAAAAAGAGTTTGAAATGCTGCGAGAGAGTCAAATAGTCAAGATTACACCTAGCTAGGATTCTTGAATCCTCCAGAAAAGATTAGTGACACCTAGTGAAAGCCCAACGCTTGCTCATTTACTCGACCGACATTCAGTATTGGTGGGGGACTGGCATAGCAGCTGAGTACTGCCACCGATTCTTAAGAAGCAGATCATTTAGACCCCACATGATCATTTCAATACGTTCGTGGTCAAATTTATAACCATCATCTCGTGGAGTATCTATATAAGCCTTACTTTCCCAATACCTTAGCGAGTACGCAGGGAGCGGGTTTAACAACAATGTCTCCCCAATCTGCACTCAGGCTTGCAAGTCAACTTTGGCTCTCTGTAATATTGCTCTTATTGCCTCTGAATGTTGCTGCCACGAACACTACTGCACCCGTTGTAGATCTTGGATATGCCCAATATCAGGGCTATTGGGATGAATCGTTGAACACAACAATTTTCCTAGGAGTACGCTATGCCGCTCCTCCCACTGGTTAGTCCATCCATACTTTCATTGACACCCTGATGAGAGACCAGTGATTTTTAGGCACACTACGATTTTCGGCCCCTCAAGCACCGTCTACTACGTCCGGCGTACAGCAGGCCACTGCCAATCCAAACTACTGCTACCAGACGTCTACATCATTTGGCGAATCGGCCACGAACCCACACTTTACCGATAGCAAGAAAAAGCGTGATGCTGCGTCGACTGCTATCACCAACTCAGAAGACTGCCTCTTTTTAAAGTGAAATCCTTTCTCTCCTTTTTACCAACCGCTGAACCTAATGCAATCGACTATGAAGCGTTTTTACCCCGGGCACAGATTTGAACACAAGCCTCCCTGTCGTAGTGTGGATTCATGGAGGAGGGTAAGTGGGATTTCTGTGCGGAAATTGATTTGTATAATAACTATTTGCTGGAATTGTAGATACATCCAAGGAGAAGCGCAATGGTAGTGAGTAATCGATGTGTTTTTTTTATAAAGAAAACCAAGTCCTAATGAGAAACTCAGTGACGGGGCTGACCTGGTTACCGACTCTCTGGGCAACGTTGTTTCCGTCGTTATTCAGTATCGCCTAGGAGTTTTCGGTAAGTGTTATAATCACAGTTGTATTGGGTCAATTCTAACAATCTCTTCTTTGTAATATATAAGGTTTCTTGCCCGGAAATGTCGTGTACGAAAATGGAAGTTTAAATGCAGGACTACGTGAGTTATTATCTGCTCGTATTCTCTTTCACCGCTTGAATGTTTGACGCAACACGCTACTCAAGTGGATCAAACATTTGCATTGAAATGGGTTCAGGAAAATGTCAGACAGTGTCATTCTACATTATGCGTCTCATTTCATGTGCTCAATATTGGATGTAGATTCACAAATTCGGAGGTGACGCTAGTAAAGTGACCATCTGGGGAGAATCGGCTGGTAATTCATTATTTCAATAGCTTACTTCATTTTAATAACCGGGCTTCAGGCGCTGGATCCGTATTGCAGCATGTAGTTGCAAATGGTGGTAACACCCAGCCATCACTATTCCGGGCCGCCATAACAAGCTCAACATTCGTCCCATCCCAATTCTACTTCAACGACACTATCCCGGAGGTTCGTTGCTTCCTTTCTTTAAAATTACCAGGTAGTTGATTGCATTATCAGGAGTTGTACAATGACGTGATCAAGCAAGCCAAGTACGTATGCATGTACTCACCATAACGAATTCTTTTACTCAGAGGAACCATGAATGGTAATTAGTTGCTCCACAACGGCGGACAGCCTTTCTTGCCTTCGTTCCCTCGATTCGGAAGCTCTGGCAGCTGTCAACTCGGTAGTAGCTGCGGCTGGTTTCTACGGCACGTACCGGTTCACACCTGTCATTGACGGGTCATTTATTGTAGAGAGTCCCACCACAACTTTGAAAGATGGGCGTCACAACGCGGTATGATTTCTCCGAATTTCACTGACCCTCACTTTCTAATCATAACCAGGAGATACTCTTGTCGGTGACAAATGAAAACGAGGGCTATATCTTCGTCAACCAATCGAATACGAACTTGACGAACTATGTTACGAATCTGTTCCCACTTCTCACGTCGAAAGAAGTCGAGAAAGCAGTAGAACTCTACTCTTCAGTCCCGGACACCTCGGTTGCGGAACAATGCAATCTGGTCATGGGAGAGTGTCAGTAATTCCTATATATTCTTTTAAAAATTCGAAGATGATAATCTCAGGATATTAGCCATCTTTATCTGCCCAACATATTTACTACTTGGTGCCTTCGGTGACGCTGCATACAAGGTGATTCGAGCTATACAAAGATGGTACCTTATATTGACAAATTTATAAAGGGCGAGTTTGCCGTTCCGCCAGCAGATCATGGTGGCGACATAACCTACTATTTCGCAAGGCAAGTTTTTCTTTGACTGAACCATAGCCGTGAACTTACTATTTGACAGTATGGATAAATCAGTAGAGGGCGCTTTCCAGGAAGCCTTTGCGGAATCATTTGCTTCTATGATTATGTATCTCAATCCGAACGACAAGTTAAACAAAACAAATCCTGTACCATCATGGCCGGTTTGGGCTAAGGGACATACCGAAATGCTCTTCAATGTGACTTCTTCTGGATCACCCAATATTTATACTATTCATACAAGTTCGACTTTGTCGGAGCGTTGCTCGTAAGTAAAACAGATTCATTATACAATCCCAAGAAATGATGTATCTGCTTTCAACTAGATTCTGGCAAGGCTTGTACAAGACCATCGGACAGTGATCAGTTTCTAGTTGTATTGCGGGCCCCGAAGCAAGAAGGAACTAGAATGATAATGATGTAGGAGGGCCTTCATCATTATATTGAGAATAGGAGGAATAGGTAGTTGTATTATGATAGTGAGAAGATTGGATGTAGGATACAGGGATGATAAAGATGATAAAGATGTACTGTATGAAAACGACTACTGTACTTATATTGCATGGAACAAAGCGGTACGAAGGGTGGTATGCAATATAAGTGGTTTGAACAAACAATAAAAGAAAGAGAAAATGAACCGAAAAGGAAATCAAATGACTGCTTTGTTTCTGTCCAAGCGTACGCAATTGTGATCGTGTTTGTTCCCTCAACACATTAATTACTTAATAGTATATGCCACAATCCTCATGTTATACAAGAAAAACAATCGATGAAGGGGAATGAACAACATTTTTAACACAGAAGAGGTGCGAATCTAATGGCAATGTCACCGTGAACGCGATCCTGGCAACGAAGGCTTTCTGCCGCCGGAATTATGTAAGCGTCATCTTTGGCGCTGCCGAGACGCTGGGCGGCCGCGCCTACTCTTGAGCTTGACCCACCACTGGCAGGATCACCTTCTCAAGGCGCTTAGAACATGATTTTGCATGCAATACGTGGATGTTATAGTAAACACTCAAGTAAAGGTGCGAAGATGATTTAATTGCTCAAGTATAAGTGCTTCTTCTGCTATTTCCCCCTGATTTTCTTACAGCGGTCACATGTTCATTTTTCATGCTTGTTATGTGCCTCCGGACGCTGCTATTACTGTTGTTCTGACACTATTATTAAACTGCTGCTTCTCTCTCATTTCTAAATGGCTCCGAATATTGGCTCTTTTTTCTGCCCAACTTGAGGGTGCCATGGGTATAATATGGATTTTTGCATACGCGGTGGGATATTGCCGCCGCTGCTTTGTATACCCTGCAGTGGATCCTTTGACGCCAGTGGGTGCGCTACCTACACTGTGCTCAATATCTGCGATTATAACCATTGCAACAACCATTATCTAGCATCCATGCAGAAGGAGCCATGCAGCTTCATATGCAAATGTCTATCGGTGACAACAGTCACTATTTAATGACTGCATCCCCCAATTTTTGTGAGGATCAATGGTCGTGCAAAAAACCAATTCGCTCCTACATTATGAAGGACCTATGCTAATCTCTTCTCTCATTCTTCCATTAAGCCAGAGCTGAAAATCCGTTTTGTGTTCTCCTATCTCTACGCTTCGCTATCCCTAGACGCAAGAGGTGCTATATACATGAGCCAATGAGACGGTAAAATGGATGAAAGTTCATGAAATTTTTAAATATTTACTGTCGTCGTACTATTGTTCTAGTATCCATCGATGCATTTCGCGATGCTTATAAGTTTGCCAAATTGTCATGGCAGTCATGTGCATAATCTGTTTAACAAGCGGGAGAATGCTACAGATATAGAGTCACTTTTTATTTTACGAACTAAATCGGACGGGCCCAACGCAGAACATCGGACAATGTTGTCCTTTCTGGATCGGATAGTTCTCATGCTACGAAGCATTTTTACCTGCTGATCGGCTTATCAAGACGGGGCCATCATGATGCAGGCAATAATCTTTCTAGAAATGGTGAAAATTATGTATCCTCAGGCTGGTGGATTTTTTGGTATTATACGTGAGTGTTGATAACTCGTGAGTATAAACAACATGAGTATCTGGACCTTGCAAATGCAAAGCTGGCTGTTGCTTGCTCACCTGACTATATAATACTCGATCAATGCTGGCCACATCATGATGCCAGTGGAATTGTATAGCTGCCTACAACCGCCGTTTCTCGGCAAGCAGATCATTTGAACCCCATGTGATCATTTCAACGCACTAATCATTAAATATGCAACTTCCCGCCGGCAGGGTATATAAATCGTGCTCTCCCAACGGTTTAGAAAGGACACAGTGAATATGCCTCTTGGATCTACATTTGCCTTTACAACTCGATCCTGGCTTTCTTTGGTCTTGCTCTTGTTGCCTCTAAGAGCTACAGCAGCGGAAAATACCCCCATTGTAGATCTCGGATATGCTCAATATCAGGGCTACTGGAATGAAACATTAAACATAACAAATTTTTTAGGCATTCGTTATGCTGCTCCTCCAACTGGTTAGCCTACTCAAGATGTTACTGATATCCTGGGTAAATTAAGCTTTTTGTAGGTACACTACGATTTTCGGCCCCTCAGACACCATCTACGACGTCCGGTGTACAGCAGGCTACCGCCAACCCGAACTACTGTTACCAAACTAAAAGTAAATTTGGAACATCGGCAATAAATCCATATTTCATCGATAGCAAGAAACGTGATACCGAGGCTACTAATATTACCAACTCAGAAGATTGCCTCTTCTTAAAGTGAGTTCCCGTTTCTTTAAAACAAAACGAAACAAAAAATAAAATCTTTCCACTAACCATTGAATCTAACATACCAAATCGTGAAGTGTTTTCACCCCAGGAACGGATCTGAATACAAGCCTTCCCGTTGTAGTGTTCATTCATGGTGGAGGGTAAGTCAAACTCACCTGTATCTCAGCTCATATACTGATGCTCTCCTATTATCATAGGTATGCTTCAGGATCAGCACAGAAATAGTGAGTGTTTGACTAGTCAAATTACCAAAGAAAACTCATCAAATACAATTAAAAATTTAGTAATGGCGCAGATCTGGTTACTGATTCTCTAGGAAACATTGTATCTGTTGTTATCCAATATCGTCTAGGAGTCTTTGGTACGCTTTACTCTACCAGCTTTATTAAGCAAACCTTGATATTAAATTCGTTTACCTCCGTATAAGGCTTCCTACCCGGAAATGCTGTTTACAACAATGGCAGCCTTAACGCAGGACTATGTAAGTAATCAGATCGTTCATCTTCTCCGTCATCTGCAGGGCTTTTAACATGGAATGAAAATCAAGTGGACCAGGCGTTTGCGCTGAAATGGGTTCAAGATAATGTAAGGCCGCAACACTGACGCACTTTTGTACGTTGCATTTGCTGAGTATCGCATATAGATTCATAAATTTGGCGGTGACGCTAGCGATGTGACCATTTGGGGGCAGTCTGCTGGTGTGCTGATTACTGTATTATCTTGTTTCTCGTACTAGTACTAACGAGAGCTCAGGCGCTGGATCTGTATTGCAGCATGTGGTCGCAAACGGGGGGAACACCCAGCCACCACTATTTCGGGCAGTAATTACAAGCTCAACATTTATCCCTTCCCAGTTCTACTTTAACGACACTATTCCTGAAGTTCGTCGTTGCCTTTAAGTAATTTTTAAAGTCACTAAAAGTATGATTAGGAAATGTACAACGAAGTGGTTACACAGGCCAAGTACGTGCACATGTATCCATTATACAAAGAACTTTATACTGATAAATAGTGATTAGTTGTGCCACAGAGGCGGATAGTCTGTCTTGTCTCCGTTCACTCGACTCCGCAGCTATGGCAGAAGTAAACTCAAGGGTTTCCGCTAATGGTTTCTATGGGACGTATCGGCTGGTACCTGTCATTGATGGAACTTTCATAATAGAAAGCCCAACCGCAACTCTGCAAGATGGGCGTCACAACGCAGTATGCTAGAAACAACTTTCGTCAACTTCAATTACTGAAAATAACTAGGAAGTCCTTTTGTCTACGACAAATGCAAACGAAGGGCTTAGCTTTGTTAACCAATCGAATACGAACCTGACAAACTATATAACCAATCTGTTTCCACTTCTCACATCGAGCGAGATCGGAGAGGCTGTAGAGCTCTATTCGTCCGTCTCGGACACCTCAATTGCGGAACAATGCAATTTAGTCATGGGAGAATGTCAGTAAATTCATAATTTGCTCGAAAACTGGAACTCTGAGATAATGAGAGTTCTTTGACAGCTATTTTCATCTGCCCTACGTACGTCTTGCTTCACGCATTTGGCAATGACGCATACAAGGTAATTATGATTCAACTGGTGCAGAATTTTGGCATCATACTGATATTAAGTCATTCAGGCAGAATTTACTGTACCACCTGCATATCATGGTAATGATGTACCCTACTATTTCATCAGGTAAGTGCTCCTTCGGTACCGCTGTTACGATGAGCTCACTACCCGACAGTGAGAACAGGGTGGCGAAAGGTGCTTTCCAAGAAGCCTTCGCAGAGTCATTTTCATCAATGATCATCTCCCATAATCCAAATGACAAGTTAAATTCGACAAACCCCGTGCCATCATGGCCAGTTTGGGCTGACATACACACTGAAATGATCTTCGATGTGACTTCTTCTGGCTCTCCCAACATTTACACTTCCAATACAAGTTCGACACTGTTACAGCGCTGCTCGTAAGTACATTCCAATTACGTGAATACACCAATATTTGATATTCATCTATATCCTTTTAACAAGGTTTTGGCAAAGCTTGTACAAGACGATTGGACAATAATTATTTTCATTGCTATAAAATCATTTTACTTACCTGACCCGAGCACCGGAATTATACAAGGGCCCACTTGTTAAACAAACTTAAGTACCTATGTTAGTAGTAGTCTGTAAGACCTGATGCAACCGAAACCAGATATTCGGAAATGATATAGTATCTCCAATATTCATGTCAACGAGCGGTAAGAGATATGTGCATTATATCTAGATTTAGGGACAACTCCTATGAGGTACTAAAAGTCCAACGGAGCAACGCTCTCTCCCTCCCAGCTTCAGATCAAAGTACCACAGAGACGTGATAATATTAATAATGATGATAGATGAATTAGCCATTAGTGCATTCACGTAATAAGAATTTGGCCTTGCTACTTTGCGCTAGTATCATCTATGGATAAGTCGGCTTGCAATTCTGGTGGCTACTGATTGTTTAGGTATATCAAGTGAAGTTACTGCGCTAGTTGCTGGTAAGTGCATACGGCTATAGAGGTTTCGATTAGGAACACAGCAGGAGTGACGAGGAATGCTATGCGGTTGTAAGTGTGCCTTGGTCACATGACAAAGGTCATAACTGCGATTTTGCCTCATATCCATACTGCTATCCGATCACTTACAAAGGCCACTTTAAGTAAAGAAGTCATAGTGTGCCGATGTAACTTGAGATCCCGCTCCCGATCAATACAAACATACACCATCATCGCGGGTAGTTTTCCTAGTCAAGTGTAGGCAAGAAAAAACAATGAGACATCAAACCTGTAACATAATGCATTCAGTGCATCATAGCTTATGGGAGGTTCCTCTGATAAGACGTTTCAGCTTCATCTCATGACCTGAATAATCAGGAATCCTTCATAAATCAATGAAAAACCAACTAGAATCCCTTTGAGCCTTCCGGTGCTGCCTACGCGCTACTGCTGTATCCTGTACCCCAATAACCAGCACTTTGTAATTGGCCTGCCTATATATCGCAAGATGGTTGAAATTGCATGGCTACTGGGAATATTTACTCTAGGATTAACTCAGGCTCGTGCCTTCTATATTAATGAATGCAACTCTTCCGCTCTTAGTTGGTATATCAATGCTACAGGGGAAACTCCTTGCAAGACGTATGAGCGCCTGCGCCAGCTCTGTGATATTCAGTGTAAGCTCCCACATGCATACATTTCTGGACTGACGACAACTTGAAGTCGGATACTTATGGGTCTTCAGACCAGCTTCCTCAGTTCAATCTTATCCTACCTGGAGATACGTGTAACAGTCAAGTGAAATCCTGTTGCTGCAATAGCATTGCATTTGACCTATCTATGCTTTGCTACAAGTGAGCCTGACTTTGGCTCCAGTCTTCCTAGTTTTTGTGCTAAGGGATTATCTTAGTTGCCAATACAATAATAACTCTACTGGTATTGGATTTGATGCTCCGAACGGCACCTACGAGCAATACTCAGATGGCTGTACTCCTTTACTCAATGGGACGATCGATCCTACAGTCCAGAAAGCTGTGTGTGGTACTTATCTTGATCTTCCGTCATGGCTTTACACCACAGGTTGGTATAACACTGGTGCTTGGTATGTCATGGTCCAAGCACTCATAAATTATATGCTTTTATGCTTACAGTAATCCAGGTTTTATGAATATTTTATGAACAATGCTGCGTTGAATATCAACAGTGGCCAAGTCCAAATTTTTTCTAATTGTGCCTCAGGAACGCATTCATCATCTGTGGCTCTACAGCCGTCAATTACGAAGTCAGGAGGTGCAACAGTAACTATAAGTGCTACTACTAGTATCAGTAGTAGTACTATCGATGCGAGTCAGTATTTACGACCTCCTACAAATGTTGGAACAATAGTTGGGGGAGCAATTGGAGGTCTTGTGGCCATTTTGATGGTTTTAGTAATGGTTACTTTTTACATGAAGAGGCGTAAAACCAGGGCCAGAGTAGTCGCCCAGATGACCCATCGAATGGCCGTACCATTTAATAGTAGGGCAGAGTCTCAAAGAAGGGAAAGATTACCCAGACCAACACCACCAGAAGGTATTTTTCATTTTTGAGTTCATCTTTTCTACATTCTAAACCCAAGCTCATAATGTGGCCATCTTATAAAGTACCAAAAATCAGAGATGACTATTGGAATTATAGTCCTAGTAAAGAACTTCCGGCACCGAGTGCTGCACTATCTCGCCTGGATGCAACCCGTTTCCTACCTAACGATAGATGTTCCGTACTCCGCTCTGCACCAACGGAGCATGGCCTCACCAATTCTACTATGACTTGGGAAGTTGCGAATCCATCGCAACACCTGCAAATATTCTCTTCTGCTTCCTCCTCAAACTATTCCTGAATCTAGTGATAAAAATGAAAGGAACACACATATATAGTCTGTGGTATTTATATTATTTATTCAATGGTAATCGCTAAGTAATCAATATTTATCGATGCAAACTCAACTGTGGGCATGATGTATTTATATAGCTCGTGCATATATTGAGATCAGCTATGTAAATTGTATCAAATACTTGGAATAGAAGGATGGAAAATAATCAATACTCGCATGACACGTGAATGTGGTCCATAGATCCTACTGGCCAATAAGCTGATACACGCTGTCCCAGTATCTAACACCATCGTCCTCCTGGTCAACGACTGTATCCATTTCATCATCAAGAGACTCGACCTCGCGCGCAATGCTCCAACAAGGCAACATCGATCACTGTTGTGTAGATGTTAGGCAAACCGGACTCTGTCACATCAATAATAAAACGACACCTACACAAATGTCAAAATATATGAGATCGTCATTAAAATTTGATCCCATAATAGAATTTCATATCCGCTGCATGAAAATCTTACCATTTTCGTTTATATCCATCGGGTGAAATAATGCATTTTTTGTAGCTCATATTTGCGCTGCGTCGTGATAAATTGCGCATATATCCTATTTTTATTAAAATTGGCATCATTTATAGTATGCGACCGTAATGTACTTTGGTAGCTCTCCAAGTCGATGGTATACATTTGCTCAGATTCTGCTGTGCAACTGGAACCATGTTCCGCACATCCCATTGTCAATATTTGAATCCGAGTATTTGAGCCGAGATGTTTCAGTTGTGCAGATGCAGTTTTGCCTGTAGCTCAACCATATATATACATTCCAAATTTCTCTGACCAGATTTATTAGTGTATTCATTAAATTTAGATTAGTATTTCTCTCGAGCGCGGTGATAAATAGCGAAACATCTGAGTTGTGAGTGTTTACAGAGATGGGGCTGTCGTTTCGGAGCTAAAGAAAACTAATCACGTGCCATGCCTCATTTACTTCCGACTTGAGCGGGAGCAAATTGGCATTAGTGGTGGCCCTGGGACTCTGCACTGGCATTCAGTTGGTGTTTCAGTTTCAGTGCCCTTCGCTGTAGTCACTGAGTAGTCCGTCTCGATTTTTGCATCTGCAGCGTCGACTAGCTTTGATGCTTACACGCCTTTCCTGGGCTCCTAGGACAGTAGCATTCAGAAAGCCTCTATCCACTTGCACTCGCTTCCTTTCAACTCGTCGTCCTACCCAAACTCCCAAGACCGCAGAGCAACCTACCCGCCCAGGACTACTCCGGAAGTATGAGAGCGCTCAGGCCCAGCCAGCAGGCGTGCGGATCAAGCGTATGCTCAACACAACAGACAGACTTTTAAAGAGTGGCTTGCGTCATGATGCTATATTGTATCTCGAGTTCACTATCGACCGGGAACTGGCCATGGACAAAGAGACTCGCGCGAAGGCCCTAAACAGCTCCATTGCGCTCCTCCTTATGCATCGCGAGTATCAATATGCATGTCGACTTCTGGACCGTATCGAAAACGAACATCTCCCCATCGACGTCGGTATCCGAGATGAAGTTGATGCCATGACTCATGTGCTGTCTGAACCAGTTGTCGGCAAGGCAGAAGTATTTTCACGTCTGCGCACCGTGTTCCAACGTCCGTCACTCCGTGAGACGGTGATACAAGGCATGCTTAAGCTCATGTACAAGGACCTGGATCAGTCTTTGTCCCGTATTCAGGATATCTTGCGCATCTACATAGACGCACGGGGACCAGACTACATACCATCCTACAAACTCGTCAACGACATTGTGTCTATCTGCGGGCGCACTGGTGACTTTGAGGCCGCCTTTGTCTGGCTGCGTCTCTACTCCCAGCGGTCCCCTGATCACCGCTACTCTGTGCCATACACCACACTCATGGAAGCCGCCATTGCGCGCGACCCAGAGGATAACACTGACCTGATTGATCGAATCATTAGCAAGATGGAGATTGATGGTGTCGCGCCGAATGTAACCACGTATAACGCTCTCCTCGCGAGTGCCCTTCAGCGCGACGACTTTGAACGCGTCGCCCAGTTGTATAACATCTTCATGGCCAACCGCTCCGCTCAAGCTTCGTCCATGCCGAACAACGTCACGTTCAACATTATGTTCCGTATGCGCTTGCGTGTGCTGAAGATGGACGCATGGCAGCAAAGGAAATACAAGATTCCGCCGAGCGTGACGCAACTCCCACTACGTAGGCTGTATGGCGACTTGGTTGAAGCGCTCATGATTGACAGCAGAGGCAGGACGTCCCGTAAGAGCTCTGTCGTCCGGACGTCGACACTCAACATGGCACTGAAGACGTTCCTCGAGGATAAGGACTATGCAGGCGCGTTCCTTGTGTTACGCTCATTTATCGTATGTCGCCTCGACCCGGATACGTACACATACAACGTTGTTGTACGCAGTCTATGGAAGCGGCTCAGGAGGGACTGGTGGTGCGTCTCCAATAGTTATCGGAAACTTTGGGCGGCAAGGTTGCTAGGTATTCCGGAAAGGACGAAAGGGCTTACTCTCGAGACCCTCGAAACCATATATAAGTCTCTTCTGGACCAGCTGTCCATACATGACCCCTCGAAAAAGACATCACCAGCGTCTATGTCGCCAAAATTTGAACGTACTCGTGTTATGGGTGTCCGGACCGCGTCGCTCAGCTTGCTGCACAAATTCTCCCAATGGAACGGCGAAGAGGAGAGCGACAAGGACTTAAAGTTGTTCAATCCCATCCCACTCACACGGATCGTTAAGCGTGCGGGCTTGGCTGCCCTCGTGGACAAGGTCGGGCGCAACGATTCGTCTGTAACGGCCGTCTTTTCCCGGGCTGTTACGGAGGCAAAGCAGGAGATGGTTCCCCGCATGCCCCTCATGGCTATCAGGAAGAAGGCAATCGATCGTAGAGGGGCGTTTTCCAGATTGCCTAGCAAGATGAGGGAGGGTCGTCGACACTGATCATCGGTGGCAGCTGGGATATTAGCATTGCATCCGACCATGAATGTATAACTCCCACCTAGGTATGTTGAAGCTCTCTCTGTCCTATTAAAGCGCCTTCTAATTTCTGTCTTGATTGTGCTACGTAGCCCTCCGGTCCTTACCGCACGCGACGTCAGGAGTTCTTCGTCGCATACCAAGAGGGTCTGGTGCCCACTTCATGTTCTTCCCTTCGGTCCGTCGGAGAGTTTGTGGGCACCTTCCGAGAACACGGGCCTCCGTGGATCCCCATCATCGTTCCTTGGGCCTGGAGCTGCTGAATCTATTAGAGGATGTTGACTATTTTCACGTCACATGAAAAAAGTCGGTGGCGTCTTTTTAACTACGAACGACGCCTATGCCGACAAGTATCATATTCCCATGCAAACACGTTGCATATAGTATTAGAGTAATAATTTTTTTTTTAAATCACAAGTATCCAGTTTAGGTCGCTCGTCCACCCTTCACAAGCCACGTGAAAAGGAGTCGATAGTTTTAAGCTATACTGTGTCCGGCCTACTGCGGTCCGACAGGTTAAGTGCTGCGGACCGTCGCTCCGGTGAAATGATGACTTCAACGCTCAATCAAAAATGACGATGACAACGATAGATGAGCTCTACCCAGCTAAGTAAGGGCAGCAGTAGCAGCTAGTTCTGATGGTATGGATACCTGATCCTGAGACGATGAATAGGGGGATAGAGCAGATAATCGATTGCGACCACCTGGCTCCTGATTCGATGAGGTGATGATGGGGATAAACCAAATTGGGAGATTTTGGGCGGGCGCAAAGCCGTTCTTTGGCTCCGCGCTCGCTGTTTCATTTCCTCTCTTAAACCTCAACCACTACTACCACCAAACACCATCGTCAAATCCTCTTAACTCGACATGGGTCTCCTTGAAATTGTTCCCGTATGTGCTTTGCTACAGGCTGTGACACTCTGATCGCTCGACGCGTCTCTAATCTCTCTTTTTATCAGGCTGGTGTTTTGACTGGCGACAACGTTCGCAAAGTCTTCGAATATGCAAGGGAGAAGCAGGTGCGTTTTATACTAGTTTTCAGTTGTAAATATTCTCTTATCTGATCCGTCTCCGTTACTCTAGTTCGCCATCCCGGCAAGTATCTCGTCTCCTAAGAATCGGTGCATATATGCTGATCATCGAAACCCTTCACCTCTTCCCATTCAAACTTTCCGATATCTAGGCGATCGTAAGTCCCATGTCTAATCCCCCTCCTACTCTTTCTATTTCACAAGAATCCTTCCACTTAATCTCCACCCTCTTTTTAGAACGTCACCTCCTCGTCCACTGCTAATGCAGTTCTAGAGGCCGCCAGGTGCGGTTTTACGCTTTTGATCTTTCTCGATCTTAAATGATTTTTTTTTTCTTCTCTTAGGGACATCAAGGCTCCGATCATCTTGCAGGTTTCCCAGGGTGGCAGCGCCTACTTCGCTGGCAAGGGTCTTGCCAACGACAAGCAGCAGGCCTCCATCACGGGTGCCATCGCTGCTGCGCACCACATCCGTACCGTCTCCAAGGCCTATGGCGTGTACGTACTAGCCTTACTCTTGTTTTCCTCAGAGATGTCGATTCAACTTGTTTACGAACTTTTACAGTCCCGTGATCTTGCACAGCGACCACTGCGCTGAAAAACTTCTGCCATGGTTCGATGGCATGCTCGCTGCCGACCAAGAATACTACAACCAGCACCAGGAGCCACTGTTCTCTTCGCACATGCTTGACCTTTCTGAGGAGCCCAAGGAGCAGAACATCGCCACCTGCGCCAAGTACTTCGAGAAGATGGGTCCGCTTGGTCTCTGGCTTGAGATGGAGATCGGTATCACCGGTGGCGAGGAGGATGGTGTTGACAACACGGGCGTTGACAACGCTTCGCTTTACACGCAGCCCAAGGACATTTACGATGTTTATAAGGCACTTTCGAAGATCTCACCCAACTTCAGCATTGCTGCTGCCTTCGGTAATGTTCACGGTGTCTACAAGCCAGGTAATGTCAAGCTCAGGCCTGAGCTTCTTGATGAGCACCAGAAGTATACGGCTGGCCAGATCGGCAAGGAGAAGCCTCTGTAAGTCATACTCACTCTGTGGCGGTCAGGCTGTCCTTACACTCTGCGGTGTTTAGGTTCCTCGTTTTCCACGGTGGATCCGGCTCGACTAAGGAGGAGATCAAGACTGCTGTGTCCCACGGTGTTGTAAAGATGAACGTTGACACTGGTAATGATTCTTTCCCCGCGGTAGCTACGTCATAACAATGCTAAATTTTTGCCAGACACTCAATTCGCTTACCTCGCGGGTATCCGCGTATGTGCCCTCTCATTGATTCTAATATGTGTACATCCTATTTACTCAATTTACTATTTTTTCCTGCAGAACTTTGTTGAATCCAAGAAGGGTTACCTCCAAACCCAGGTAGGCAATCCTGAGGGCCCTGACAAGCCCAACAAGAAGGTACGTCTATATCTCACATGGCCCAACCCCGACTCGTTGACTAACTTCCTTGTACAGTACTACGACCCCCGTGTTTGGGTCCGTGAAGGCGAGAAGACTCTTGTTGAGCGCGTCAAGGAGGCTTGTGCCGACCTTGGTAACGTGAACCGCCTCTAAAATAATAGCTTATCACACATAGTAAGATGTTTGGAGAAAACGGGAGAAAACGGAAGCATGCGATATCTACTATTACCCAAACGACAATGTAGCAGTACAATAAAACGAAATTCTGTGAAACATATATAGAAGAATAACATCTATCCTTTGTACAATTGACGTTTACTGTAAGCATGGTGCCCGTACATTATGTTTGCCAAACTTCTTGGATGATCCATGAGCCATTCCGTCCACCTACGACGCCGCCCCCCTCATATCGAAGACTTCTTCCCCCCAAAGACCCATCAACATTCCCAAACGAATATACCGGTTTCCCTTGCTCAGTCCTCCACGCCCAATCTTCCCCTATGCCCATCATATGCGCTCCGATCATACCGACGAACGCCTTTCCGTCCTCGCGCTCCCAGAACTGTACCATCGTGCCAGGCGGGAGGTCTTCGTCCACCCAGATTTCTTCGTGTGACTCAATCTGACCGGTTTTCGGATTCAGCATCATACCGTGCTCTATGCAGCGCAGAGGGTTGGCGGGGTCCATGTAAACCGTGCCTTCATCTTTATCAGAGCTATGAACGAGTTTCGACTTATCCGATCCAAGAAGATCGGAAGAGCCAGAGCGGTGCGAGTCAACAATATGACTCCATGTACAATGCGATTTCCCTTATTTTCGATAAATGAATTGAGATCCAACAAAGGAAGAGAAGAGAGATGTAGAACATGCGCTATATGCACACATAGGCATCGTCTAACCTTGCTCATCCCCTGGTACACTCGTCCTGGTTCCCGCAAATGCCCAGTCTAGCTTTCCTATCTCAAGATTAACTCTGATATCAAGAAAGTAACGTTTCCCCGTGAGAACTAGGACATCACAGTCCTCGCTGGCGGCGCCCCCATTCCATGCGATGCTGATACGTCGGGAGATAGACATGATGGTTGATGCAACAATATTTTGCTGTGTTTAAGTTAAAATTAATACATCACATCGATGCAAACACCTGTGAAGTTCAATGGAAAATAATATTATGTCGTTCAGCACGCCAGATGTGACCGGATTATGAATAAATTCCGAGGATAAGTCATTTCAAATATGAATGGCTGTCTTTTCAGGGTTGTGCAAGTATAATCAAATAGATCTACAACTTTGATTTATACGCAGTAAAGACATGAAATGGATGTGAAAAAGGGGCTGTAGGAGGCTAACATATCAATAAGTACTACTTGGTACTGGTGGGATGTGCGACGTAAGCCTTTGTACATCAATCCGAGGACAGGTGTCGGATCAGCGAGTAGATTCAGTTGGGACATCCCTGGACAGTTGGGCCTGGGTCTGTGGAAATGAGTCAAGTAACGATAATTTACCATTCTTGGAGAAAAGGGGATCAAACTAACCAGGCTGTGAGTTGTAGGTCACTTTGCTGAATCTTTTGAGGGATAAACCATGATGCGAATGGATGGAATAGGATTGTATATCGTGGGGCGAATATAGTCATCTGGCTCTACGGGCCGATCAAGCTGATGCCTAATTGAAAAATACCTGCTAGGAATATGTCATCTTTGCAGCGGAATATTGCTTACTTTCTACGTAAGTGGTCGCCTTTACCATGGAATGGTATCACGTTATCGCAGTATGTGCACCACATATCAACGTCAGAATTGTATTCTAAGGAGCTTCTGACTTGCGCCATCTCATCGTTATCCAGCAACCGAAAGCTAAGCAATCGGTCAGTTTCCAGTAATCTCCATGAAACGTAAATCATGCTCAGACCAGTCATGCTGATGGTTTATCTGTTACAGAAATAAAATATTGGCGTTAAAGAAACATAGATCGAAAAGTACAGCGAACCATAAGTCGCCAGTTCCTAGCGGCAAACATTCCCTCACTATCGCGCTGGCAAACGTTGGACTCGAACCATGGATCCAATGGATCCATTTCATCAATAGTTGTCGTGGCCGGATCGAGGTTGCACATAGATACAACCCATGCTGCCATCTTGGAAATGTGTGGACTGTAATAAACATCAGGGAATCCTCCATGAGGGACGTCGCAGAGCAAATCCCAGGGGCTTCGTTGAAGTGGTAATAAGCCTTCTCGGGGGCTCTTGTATGCATGCTGGTGTCTAGCCATGCGACGAAAATCGATAGCATCTTGGCATCCTTTGCAACAGAACATATTTGTAGCGAGCATGAGATCGAAAGGCTCTGTTGGGATCTGGATTCCTAGGCCGCTAAAGTCATCAGTGACTTGGAATTGGATCATTCTCAAAGCCAGTATTTCCTGCTCTTCCATCCAACTAACGAGAAGCGCCTTCAACCCGGACATTGCATCGTCAAATTCTGCAATAGTGACTCCAGCCGCAATAGATTTGGGGTTGCGATTGATCACCTCTTTAAATGATGGGAATTCCATGATATCTTCGAGATGAGGAAGCCTATTTAGACAGTATAGACTAAACCGCTGTTTGCAAAAATCCCGATATCGCTCCGAAAATATCTCCTGGAGAGAATATGCCTTTTTCTATGGGCAAGATCAAAATGCTTTTGTTCGAGTTTCTTTACGACATCGATGATTGGAGCTTTAATATCGTTCCAGGCTGAATGTCTTATAAATTAGGACGGGATATTTTGACAAAACAGAAAGGTACGTACACTCTTCGGTCAAAAGCATTGGTTCGTGTACCAAGTTGTGTCGTTTTAATTCTTTTTTAAACGCCGTACTACCGAGAGTGTCCTTAATATCGAATTCACATGGTAGTTCTTTCAATTTTTGAATGATACTGGTAAAATAAGTTCAAGCCTGATACATCATTAAATATCCCTTGCGTGGGGAACTTACAATCTTAGTCTTTGGGATCGAATAATACCCTTCCTCTTGTTTTCTTCCTTCAAATATTGTGTACACCATGCCCTGCATTCGGGTACAACCTGTGGTATGAAACCTGAGTAAATCAACGAAAACCCCCAAAAAAGGAAAAGGAAAGCAAACTCGTTTTCTATTGTACACAGACTTGACTCTGGAACCGATGTATTCTACCAAAGCTGGATCATTGGACTTCAATGATTGAATATGTTGAAGAACTTGATCATATTCCTTTTTTAAGCAATATAATCTCCGCACTATGATAGTCAGTCGACCCAAGAGAGGATGAGGTGTATAAAAAGCGCTAACTCTTTTTGAAGCATGAAACAAGGTTGTCCCAGTGGCAGCCCCATACAAGACTACAACCTTCTGGCGGTATTAATTTAATTCTACTGAGAAAAGAGTGAGCATATTTTAAAACGAACATAGATGTTATCAACATGCTTGCTATGAAAACAGTTGTCGCAAACTCTTATTCGCAACTCCCAGTTGATATTATTAGTATCCTCTGCAAAACAAGTCTGGAATGGAGGGAAACATATTGTTATTATTCTGGGAACACCCAAAGAAATCGACCGACATGACAATAAGAAGAGAAACATAGATGAGCCCACGAAGGTAGACTCATTTCCTGCAAGGCCAATAAAACGAGTAAACGATCTATTGTTTTGAAAAGATAATGCATGTATCTAGATACCTCTGGACAATTTGGTAGGTTTGGAACAAGATTTAAGCTTTCTTTCCAAACTCGAGCTGCTGAGCGACTCAATAGTATGCATCTGACCGATTTAGTGGACCTTGAGAGATGAAGCAGGTCAAGTGGCTCCAGCAAACAAAATATCTGGACACTCTCATCTCAGGATATGTCTATATCAGAAAGGTTTTCCAAATACAAAATTCATATAGCACATCCAAAGGTAAGCCGGAGAAATCAAGCTTCTTGTTTAGCGCATTGTATCCATCGCTGTGATCTTACCCTTCATGAAGGTATTTGTGCTTAACGTTTTCGTTTCGTGAAACCTGAATCCGGCTTCCGTTCATGACGAATGAAACATATAATCTCTAATTCATGCAAATATCTCCTTCTAGAAATGGGAGAGGCAGGACTTTTGACTGTTTCGGTATCTTCGGTGTAGCTTTAAGTATCATGAGAGTTGGAAGGGACAACGTGGTGGCCACACGTGGTGCAGTCATAGCGGAGTTTCGGCAGCTTCCATCCCGGTGGCGCCAGTAATATTTAGTATCTCATTAGTATTATCATACAACAGATCCGTCAAGTTCAGTGTACACTACCCCTAAACTAAGAAGGCGAGATCTTAGGATGAGAACATGTTATCAAGAATGGAATCATAGTCATTGAAATAGCAATTAATACTAGTAGCTTACTTATGATGGCATCGGCCATGGTCAAGCACCTGAAGTGAAAACCGACTAAAGTGTATACCGCTAAAAGCTGTTTTGAGAATTGAAATATTGGACAAGTTTTCATGCCAAATACACTGCCAGCACCTATTTTTACTGTAGCTATTCAATTTGAGAAGACGGTAAATTACAAACAATAGTTACAATTATTCAAGAGTCTCCAGCCCATTTTCTCTGTCTACTACATTTCTAACAAGATGACAGTCATGGCATACAACTGGGATTATCAGTACGATAAGTATATTTATAGGAACATAAAAATGTAATTCCATTTCCTTGTATACAGCATCGTCCTAACTTTTAGTACCGTGAAAACACCTTGCAGATTTCCTTGGTCGCAAAATCACGGTATCTGAATATAATCATGTTATGTCTGTTGTGGTATAAAAATGGAGAGAGTGTATTATTGCCAGTAAACGGCCTTTTCCACGATGCAATCTTAATTAGTTGTTAGTAAACTTACTGCAAGTAGTTGACTCATGAAGTCAATCATTTTGAAATCCCGGGTTTTGGCTCACATTGAATTATTCATCATGAAATGTCTGTCACATAATTTCATATAGGCACATAAACACAAAAAGGTGCCTAGAACCTATAAAGTATCTAACCGGAGCCAATGCTTTCTGGGATAGTAGTAGTCTACCTGGTCTTCAGTATACAAAACAGTCTATAGGCACGCACCTTATAATTTGTCAGTTCTGCAATGCGGAATGAATTACAAGTTATTTGCAGTGCCGAAATTGAAGGGAACAGAAGTAATAGACCTTTAAATCAATAGCTAGGTTATGACTAGCACCATGAAATACCTCATGAAGACTATTTCATGGCGGAACATTCATGATTGACAGTGCTTAAGCATGTGTCTTTGGTCCATGCTAGGGTGCTAAGCAGAGAGGGTGTGCAATGTAGGATATCACGCATATTGGAGCGAAAGCGTACAGCGCTTTTCGAGCTCAGCCGGATAACGACCTATGGGGAGATTAAGAGAGCAGCAACGGGTGGGAGCAATCCGCCTTGCTGCCTCATCTCTCACTGCAAACTACCAGGCCATGTTAAGTAGAAGGGAAAGAAAAGGGGAGGAGGAGATAGGGAGGTTTGAAGTAGCTATTGTGTTAGGATGATGTAGTGCTTTGCGAGGCACATGCTTGTCTTATGCATTTTAAAAATAATTATACCTGATGTCTGTATAGTTCTCATCTTTTTCTGTTGGAAGTTGACTATCACAGGACTAATAATTGATAGAATGACAATACATGATGCAATGATGTACAAAAAGAGAGAAGGTTTTGCGGTAAAGGAAAAGTCAATTTAAGAAACGTGTTAGTTATGATAGGAAAATGGTCCTTTTGGTGATGAAGAAATAACAAAAGAGACGAGCATGACAAGGGTGCAGTGGGTGAAATTGAATGAGCACAGTTCGACATTTCTGTAGGTGTCGTTTTATTATTGATCAATTACAACTAAAAGGACTTTTTTTGCCATGTGAAGTACGGGTCCCTACTAGTATTAATAAAGTAACGTTTTCTACTGTCCTTGCTTGCCATGACCCCATTCCATGCAGTACTAGCACGTCGGGAGATGTACATGATGGTTAATTCAATCTTCTGCTGTAATCAATATATTACGTAGTTATACACACCTATGCAATATAATAATACAAAATAATTCTTCGTTACTTAGCACCTCGGATTCGACTCAATTATGGACCGCTGGGAAACCCGAGGAGAAGATATCCTTCATGTAAGCCTAGGCTTTGTGGACTAGATGATATTTCCTGAAAGATTCAGAATCCATTTTCAAATAAGGATAGTGATATTTTCCAGGCTATGCAGGGAGTTAAACAAATGACAATGTCTTCAAAAACGCTGATACAAAAATGGCATGATAAGGTTACAAGAAAGGGGATACAGGTAAGTCAACATAACATGGATACTCAGGTATGAGTGGCGACGCGAGCCTTTGTATACCAATCTGAGTAAAAATGCTATAAAGTAGCAAATCAAGAGTAAAAATTCAAAATAGGGCTCCTTGGGAAGCATAATCCATGTCTAAGAAAGTAAACAAAATAACGATAAATTTTATAATTTACTATCTTTTTAGAAAAGAGGGTTATACTCACTAGGTTGGTAGATCACTTCTGAAGCGTAAACTGTGACGCAGGTAGACGGAATAGGACTGCAGATCATGGGGCGGATATAATCTTCTGGTTCTACAGGCCGATCAAGGTGGTGCCTAATCAGAAATACCCTGCTTTTGAGTATAACATAGTGGCAATAAGTTGTTACTTACTCTATATTTAAATGATCACTTTTATCATGGAATTGCACTACATTATGGCAGTGTGTGCACCACATATCAACGTCGGAAGTGTCATTGAAGAAATTTCTGACTTGTGTCATTTCATATTCATCCAATAACCGAAAACTAGAAAATGGCTTGGTCTTTAGCCAGGGATTCTTATGAGATGTAAATAATACTCGGACCTGTCATGCTGATGATTTATCTGGCATAGGAACCGAAAAACATTGATACTCGAAAAAAGTCAAGTTAACAATTACTACATACCGTCAGTCGCCAGTTCCTAGCGGTGAACTTTCTCCCATCCTCGCGCTGGCAAATGGTACACTCGAACCATGGATTCAATTCATCCATATCATTGATAGTTGTTGTGGCTGGATCACGGCTGCACATGAATATAATCCCTGCTGCCACCCTAGACACATTTAAGTTATAATAAAAATGGGGAACTCCTCTGTAAGGGGCGTCGCAGAGTAACTCCCAGGGACTTCCCTGGAGTGGTAATGAACCTTCCCCCTGGCTCTTGTATGTGTGCTGATGTCTAACCAAGTGACGAAAATCGATAGCATCTTGGCACTCATTGCAACAGAACATGTTTGTGGCGAGCCTGAGTTCAGCCAGTCCTCTTGGGATATGTATTCCTGAGCTAATGAAGTCGCCAGTGACTTTGGATTGTATCGTGCTCAGTGCCATTATCTCCTTTTCCTTCATCCATACGATGAGAAGCGCCTTCAAATTAGAAATTGCATCATCAAATTCTGCGCCGCTAACTGCAGCGACCATAGAGTTAGGACCACGGTTAATAACTTCTTTGAAGCACGGGAATTCCATAACATCTTCGAGATAAGGAAGCCTATTCAGATAATATAAACCAAACTGCTGCTTGCAAAAATCCAGATATCGCTGCGACAATATTTTCCGGCAGAGGATGAGTCTTTTGCTACGGGCAAGCTCAAGGTACTTTTGTTCAAGTTGATTTGCAACTTCGATCATGGGAGCTTCGATATCCTTCCAGGCTGGATTTCTCATAAATTAGAATTAGATAAAGTTTTTTTAGTCTAAGGAGGTTTACGTACACTCCTCGGTTAAAATTATCGGTTTGCATACCAAGTCGTGTTGTTTGAAGTCTTTTATAAACGCCTCACTGCTAAAAATGTCCTTAATGACAAACTCCCATGATAGTTCTTTTAATTTTCGAAGGGTGCTGCCAAAATGAGTTCAAGCATAATATGTCATCGAAAATGTCTTGCGTAAAGAGCTTACAATCTTAGTCTCTGAGATCTGATAGCTTCTTTTCTCTTGGACTCTTCCTTTAAGTATTTCGTGTACCATTTTTTGCAATCAGATGCGACCTGTTATACAAGAAATGGGTGAAGCGATAAATACTCCAAAGACATGGAAAGCAGACCCTTTTTCTGTAATACACAAGCTTAATTCGGGAGCCAATGTATTCCATCAAAGCTGTGTCGCTAGACTCTAAGGATTGAATATTCCGAAGAACTTCATCGTACTCTTGTTCCAAACAATATAATCTCTGTCCTGCGACAACGAGTCGGCCCAGGAGGAGATTAGATATACGAAAAGCGCTCACGCTTTTTGAAGCAGGAAATCAGATTCTCCCAGCGACAGTCCCAAGCATAACTACAACCTCCTGATGGCAGTCGCTTGATTCTATCAAATTAAGCGTGAGCATATTTAGAAATGAGCATGTATGTCATGAACATGCTTGCTAAAAAGACAGCTTTCGCAGGCCCTTATTCGCAGCTCCCAATTTATACTTTTGGTATCCTCGGTAAAACAAGTCTGAAGTGAAAGATACTCAGATACTAGTCCAAATACATCTAAACGAGATCAACTGACGTGAAAATAAGAAGAAAAACAAAGATGAGCCCACGAAGGCGGACTCATTTCCTGCGAGGCGATGAGGCAACTAAATGATCTTTTGTTTGAAACAGAATTATTCATATATCTACCTCGGGATATGGCGGTATATTGGAGACACGAGCCAAGCTTTCCTTCCAGACACCAGCTGCTGAGCGACTCAAAAGCACATATCTGATCGATTTAGTGGACCTTGAGAGATGAAGCAGATCGCTAGGCTCCAGCAAACGGAATATCTAGATACTGTATCTCAGAAAATACCTGGATCAAGAGAAATTGTTGACCACAAACCTCGTACAGCACATCCGGGGGCAAACAGGAGAAATCGAGCCTTTTGTTTAGTATATTCCATCCGTTGCTGTGATCTGGTCCTCCATGAAGGTGTTTTGGTTTTATGCTTTGGTTTTGTATAATTTGACACTGGCGTCCGTTCATGACGAATAGACCGAATTGTTTTCGAGTTTTTAGCTCTTTCAAGCAGTATATGCAATTTGATTGATGGAACTTGCGATGTTTTCTGTATTGTCAGTACAGTATAAGGTATAGTGGGGAGGGCAGCATGTGCTGTGCAGGGCCACAGCGGAGTTTCGGGCATCTATCCTGGTGGCGCGAAAACGATCTGTTGCACCGCGGTGTTATTGCCAGCAATAGTCTAGCATCTTAGTCCTTATCAAACGATAACTCCTACTTCATCATGAGGGATTACCATACATTTCTCCTCTTCTTCGATTCTGTCGCTATAGTGTCCACTTCTCATCCAAAGCCCGTGATGAAAGGCAGTGTTTATACCGGCCAGCTCGTTACTGTCTCCTCTCCCATCTAGGATAAGCTCAAAACTGTTAAATTTGGCTGGTACGAGTTGGAAGTTCACTGCACTACATTTAGCAAAAGTCCTGTTGTCCAAGATTCTCAGGGACAACACTACGTTTTTTGTTCAGTTTAATAGCACCTTTTATCACGGCGCTTGAATTGACGAGGATCCTCCTAGTAGCCAAGTCTCTAGGGGCCCTCCGGCCTTAGCAAATGGGATTACTGCTAATCTTTCTCGAAAGACTAACTAAGCGAGTGTGGCAGATAGTTTTCCCATCTCCTCAGTGAGTACTAAATCCTGATCTTCACAGTTCACAATTGCTTGAATTGTGATGGAATTTATGATGCATATCCATTGAATTCAGAATTGGTGAATATTGTCAATCTCTTCTCTGACAAGGGTAGATTGCGGCGGTCAGACAAAAGTTGGCAACTTATCCTAGCTATTTCATTTTGGTAGGGGCTAGGAGGTCTTTAAAGTAATTATTGTGCAATTGTCCACGTGCGCAAAAACCTGTTGTGACCTCTTATTACTTCCGTAATTTACTTAGTTCTTAGGTATGATCATTTTCACCAGTTTTTACACTTTCTGCTATTTTGTCGCGGTGGCGTAACCGTGTCCAAAGCACTTTCCATCTGGAAGGCACCTGATAAGCAGAATATTTACCACCTCTTTCTTTCAATCCTAACCTGGGATATGCTGAGTGATGCTGCTCGTGGCAAGTGGCTCACAGGCTCGGTTCTGCATATTCGTCGCTATCCAAGAAGCATATATGGCTCTTCAATCTATGTGGTACATATACTGGTCAAGAGATCTTCTATATATCGCCGGGGCTAACATATGTTACGTTGCACAAGCCTGAATAATAGCCTCCGCCTGCATCTTCTGTTTGGGTGGTTGCAGTAAAGCAATCAGCGCCTTTAGTCAACAACTCTGAATCATCTTAAGGGTACAAAAAAGCTCATGTCAACGCAGTTACTGGGTTCTACGATTAATAATACAGAATCTCTTCAACCTTCCATCAATAACCTTTTTCCATTATTTTTCATCGCTCAATGAGCGGCTATCCTTAACAATCAGGAATTTTCAACTTTCAGTGCACAGCACCTAAAAACCTCGACACCCCGGTTAAAGTTTTTCGACAATGGCGATGCAAGGATCACTCTGACTTCTAAGATTCAGAACGAAGTTTTGATTTTATTTCCAAGTGCGTAAGATCTCTGCATGAATGGCACAAATAGAGATAAAATGCGGATTCTGAGTACCACGACTTCAAATCCCAACAACCCAACAGATCCGATCGAGCGGTTTCGGGGACCTTACAAATAAACTTGCTTATAACACGTTGAGACTGTATCAGCAACATTTATGTTCAATATACTTATTTGATTGCAAAAACATACCCTTTCCACGTTATATCCTTGTTCCTGATCGTGCACAGGGAAGACCGTAAATTATAAATTTCATTTAACACTCCCAGCTCGAGAGTATCTGGGCTGGTGCTTTAATCTCTAGCAAGGCGGTAAGCACAGTTTTGACTGGCTGACTTTCAATATAATAGAGGTAATAAACAACGCCCCTATATAGAATTAAACAATTAATCGAGGGAACAGGTGAACTGTCAAGCCCAATATACGGACACGGAATTAAAATCCGGTTAATCAGTCTCAGCATAACCGGTCCCACTGGAGAGACAGACTCGGATATCATTTGTAGCTCCCATTGAAGCATTTTATAAATGCTCTACGACACCTACGGCGCCTATGTGGCCACCCAGGCAGCTTAGTATTATGCCTATATCAGGTATTTTAATTACTGTTAGCACCTAGTGAAAGGTATAACAATGTGCATGATACCTATCATAATTGCCCACTCCTTTTTGAAATCAGTGCTATTCTTTTCCCTTCCCCCCCCCCCCCACTTTTGCCTCTGCTTATAATGTATCTACTGATGTAGTCATACGGAGACCAGGTAATAGCTTTTTTTTGATTCTATGTAGTGCATGGGTATCACTATACCCAAACATATGCATATACGCCAGATTTTCCTATAAACTGCAATAGACTAACTCAGCAAATTATTGAGTTAGCATATATTTGATTTCTCCGGTTGAGTTAGTAGTAGAACTCCCGGTGTTGGCCATGCGGAGCACGGGTCCCATCTAGTCATGTGTTAAACCAAGCTCGCGCTAGTGCTGTGCAAATACCTTGGCGTTTTGTCTTCGGCTTACATACTTCCCTAGTTAAAAGGCCACATGTACCTAGGCAGGGTCATGCTCGTTGTAGCAGTAACAGCAACATACATATTATTCACGAATTACCTTATCCACAATGTAAACCCATTGTGTGAGCTGGGGCACAACAGAGTGCCCCAAATTGTGCTTATAGGACCAGATACAATGGGTAGATGCTTCATTATAAGCCAAAATCAAGATATCAAATGATGCATATGACTTCACCAGTCTATTATGTGCGCCTAAGTGCATTAATATCCAATTTTTCTACTATATATAAGTGGCTTTAGGCTTTCTGGGATATTCTAGCTTATATTGGGCATATCGAACATGCGATAGGCACGCAACTTGTCATTTTGAGAATTCTAAGCGCTGTGGATGAAAATAGGCCCCCGAGTTCTTCGCGATTGATCACCAGTGCAGGAACTGAATGGAAAAAAGATGATACAAAGTTACATGAGCCCTTCATAGCCGAGCTAGTGCTGTGAAATATAGTGGAGGCTATGTAACAACAAAACATTATATAACTGTTGGTAGTAAAATTACAGAGGTTATTTATCTGAAGGTATGGTTGTTCTGCAGATAGGTCATGGTGATATAATAGAAATTGGTAATGATAAAGGCAGCAAGGTAGTAAATCAGTATGAATTTCTAAAAATACAATCGGGGGACAAAGTGAACATTTTGATTCTATGTATTTCCATGCGTATCAAACCGCCACGGTCTTGTGTTCAGGAATTAAACAGGCAAGATGATTCAATCGCAGAATTGTTGAGTTCTTTGAGTTGATTTCGCCTTTGGTTAATTATTAAGGTTCAATATTGCTTTGAATCTTTGAGGGTAATAGTTATATAAAATTTTACATCAGACGTCAATAGAAAATGAATAAATCAATAAACTTCATTAATACTCAACTCGAGATTCCTGAAGAGGAACAAAGATTTGAAAAGAATAAATAATGAAATTTCATGAAAACTAATCACTTAGATATAGTAGCAGGGATCCTTCATCAAAAGATCATGTAAGCTGTGATGATGCATTTTGCAATTATAAGGGATGAACATACTAGCAGCCTCAAGCTTTGCATAAGAGAAAAAAATCTTTCTGCATGCTAAGGAGCTAGGGATGAGGGGGCAAACCAAAGATCCCACAACTGACTCATTGGCAAGATCTACGATAAAAATAGTCAGAACTTATCGCACAGTACTCAGTACCTAGAACTTGGTTTTTTCGTTATCAAATTTGGTTTAGAATCGGAGTAGTTCATAAAAAGGAGACTCGATGCTTGACGGGAGATGAGGCATCACTGAGGTTTAAGCATTAATAGTTTTAAATTTTGAATGCCACAATACAACCCCTCCTGTTGTTGGCACCCATTTGGCTGCAGGTGGGCATGTGTTGATTTACAGAAATGGATCAGATGGTGAACGCAGTTTTATTTGTAGCGGCTGTTGCAATGCTGGCTGGTCATCGAAAGTAAGGTTTGTAATCCCAAAGAAGGACGGCTCTTTTGGAAATCTTTGGGTCGCATAAGGGCCAGCAACCTGTCAAGTAATGCGCGGCGTCCATCCTGTCAACTAGGCCGTAAGTAAGTCATAGGTAACTTGTCGACTCAGGTAGGACAAAGAGAACTTGACTAAGTCCAATGCTTCCAACTAAGCCCAGCCAAGTTCACCCTGTGCCTTACTAGCCGGTGAATGAGTTGACAATCTACCTAGGATCCAACCTAATTGGCAGGACGGATGCTGCGCGTCATTTGACATGCTTCGCCGATGACGGAGCGGAAGTCGGGATATGGAGCGTGGCGGGTGGCTGTTGGGCCTGCCAGTGTGGGCGACTCGGGCGTGATGCCACCGCTTCACCTGTCATTATAGCACAACCCCGGGCTACACATCATCAGCTGCCACTGTAATCATTGGAAGCATCTGTTCATCCATCTGAGCACCATGGCGATAGCTATGATCATCTGCAAACACACTCTGTCCGGGCCGCTATATGTTAGTGCCTGACTAAAATATTACACAGGATGGCCGAGCCTCGGTGAGACTAGTGAAGAAATCCATATAAACTTGCCATCATCAACCCGATATCGCGTATTCATCTGTTTACAAATATCATGTCCACGTCTGAGCCTCAAGTATGGCTGGTCACTGGTATGAAATCACTTGTATGTTTCTTTGCATAGTATCGTGTCATCATAGTATCCACGCAGGTGCTGGCACAGGTCTTGGTCGTGAGATTGTACTGGCCGCCCTAGCGAGAGGAGATCGTGTTATCGCGACTGCAAGGAGCTTGTCGAAAGTGCAAGATCTTGCCGATGCTTATCCAGAGTCATGTCGTGCAATCGCACTAGATGTTACCGATACGTTCGATAATATCCAGCAGGTAGCTAATGATGCCTATGGAATTTGGGGCCAAATCGACATCTTAGTGAATAATGCGGGTCATTTCTACCCTGGGTCTATGGAGGAACTGGGGTAGGTTATGTAAACGGTTACATAAAAGCATCCATTATTGCTGATGCACTCTCCCCAGCGCCAAGGTTTATCAAAAGCAATATGAAGTCAACGTATTCAGCGTTGTCAATGTAACCAATGCTTTTTTACCCGAGTTCCGTACCCGACGGACTGGGACAATTGTCGTCATCGGTAGTCGCTCCGGAATTCAATCAAAGGCCCCAGTGAGCATTTAATACCTTTTGATATCTTTAGACTCTAACAAAGCGTGTTTCTACACAAACAGCTAACCGGTATGTAAATTTTCATGAATCTAAGATGCTATACATATGAACAAATATAAAGGACTATACGCGAGCTCTAAATCTGCACTTCATGGTATAGTCGATTCATGTTATGATATGTTATTATGAGCATGCGTTCAGTAGTTTATAGGTGTTACTGAATCAATGATGACCGAACTTACGCCATTCAACATCCGGATCCTCCTTGTGCAGCCTGGAGCTCTTCGCACTCCTGGTTTCGACCACGCCCTTGAAATTGGCTCAGCACCGAATTTCCGCACGCAGGAGATAACCGATTATGAACCTATGCGAAATGCCGTGGAGTCTTTCTTGCGTGAGAAGAGCGGAAAGCAGCCGGGGGACACCAGCAAGGCGGCAAACGTGATCGTGGACGTTGTTCGAGGTGAAGGTCAAGCGCAAGGGAAGCCTTGGCCTCAATGGCTTGTTCTTGGTAGTGATGCTCGGAAGGATATCGAGAACAAATATCTTGCGATGTTAGAAGAAATTGCTCGGTGGAAAGATGTGACCGACAGTATTGATTACTAGAGCGTGTTGTGAGTTCAACGTTAGTAACCACAGGGACTTAAATTTTCAGCCTAACCTTGAATCCTGAAAAGAACCCGGTCGAGCCCTATTGTAAATCCGTGCAGATTAGAAAGATTGAATCAGAAAAAAAAAGTCTTAGTGCTATAAACTTTTTTTGTGCCCGATCTCTCAGGCGCTCGTCCAGATTTGTGGCAATCTAAGCGCCGTGCGTATCGCCTCAAATTATACCGCCCAGCTAATATCTTTTTACCGATGTTGCTGCCAGCGCTGTGAGCAGGTAACAACACCGGAACAATGGCAAAAAGAGCTAGATGTATCGCCATCCGGATTCCATGAGGAGATGAGCTGTGCACGTGGCCTAATAATGTAAGGCGGCTTCACAGCCCGGGCTTCGATAAAACCTGTGCATATCCTGTGCATCGACTTGACTTATCCTGATTACCCTCTCCTCATCTACTCCAACAACTAGGTATTAACAATGTCTCCAGAACAAGAATTGCTGCTCTCGGACAGCTCGGGACATTCCACCTCGAACTCTAGTTATGGCTCGTCTTGGTCGCTTAGACCACAGAGTACTTCTTCTACGCAAAGTAGTCAAACGTCAAGTGATACCCTTTTTGATTCCGAATGCCGTTCCCCCAAGCCAACTTGTTGTGAAACATTAAGCAATATGTCGGTCGATTCCAAAAATTTCCCCGAAGGCAAATACGGCTGGGTCTGTGTTTTTGTTTCATTTGTTTTTCATTTTTTTGCTATTGGGTAAGCTATCGAGTGCCTGCAAAACATTCGAAATAGGCAAAAAGAGTTAATCTAATTTCTAACATATTGCCATAAAACAAGAATTGAATGCACTTGGGGCATTTATCAGAGGCATTTTTTCAACGAGCAAATATTCATCCATGCTGAAAATTCTCAGCTAGCTTGGGTAGGATCAATTCAAGCGGCAGCGCCATCTGTCAGTGGCTTGTATGTGATAAAGCCACTCAAAAAAAAAAGCCGGATATATATATATCTTTTGATCCTGCAGGCTCGCGGGTCATCTTGCAAATTATATCGGATTTGCATGGACTAGTATCATCGGCATTGTACTTATGGCATCAGGGCTTATTTCTGCCTCGTTCAGTACACAAGTCTGGCACCTATACCTGACTCAAGGTCTGATCTTGAACAATTTGGATTTTAGAGTAGAAAATATCTAAAGTAAAATGCACTTGTGCGATTTATTGCTAGGTTTGTTGTTTGGCCTTGGCTCTGGACTTGCTTTTATCATGGCACTCACGATAGTACCGCAATGGGTTCGTCAACAATACATAGCGATGTGGATTTATGCTTATAATATTATAGTTCCAGAAACACAGGGGTAAGTATGTTTGCAACTATACAGGTTATTGCCTACTTCATAGTAGTATAGGACTTGCCACAGGAGTTGGAGTTAGTGGAAGTGGCATTGGTGGACTTGTGCTAAATCCTATTACACAATTCTTAATTGACCACCTTGGTTTCCGGTGGTCACTAAGGATAATTGGCATAATCACATTTACCTGTAAGTATCTCATTACCCTATTTTGTATATTCAAAGTAGCTTGTATATACTAATCATCCATTCCCAGCCCTGATCACAGCATCGGTATTTCTTAAGACACCCAACTCTACCCAAAATAAGGATGAGGACATAAAAAATGATGTTAAGGAAAAAACAAACCTCTTTAAAGATAACGGATTTTTGTTCCTTTTTGCTGTTGGTCTATGGAGTGGGTTTGGGTTTTACACCCCTATTTTCTATGTTCCTGGTAAGGTTTATGACTTGTAGAAGTATCCTCTGCTCCATAACTTAAGATATTGATTCAAAAACATAGATTATGCAACAAATAATCTTTATCTCACACCTCCCAATGGAGCAACATCTACAGCAATTATCTCGGGACTATCAGCTCTTGGCAGAATTGTTGGTTTGGTTTTTGAAGGAATCATGTTTAAGTGCTTATAGACCCTCTAGCTCTTAGGCATTTTTGGTGATTACTTTGGCCACTTGAATGCATTGATAATCTGTCAAGGTATGGGGGGGCTGGCGCAATTGGTCTTTTGGCCTACCGTGAAGACTTTCACCGAGTTATTATTATTCTGTGGAGTTTATGGGTTTTTCTCCGGTGGATTTGTTTCCTTGGTACGTTTTGCTTCAAATTTACCTGGTTTTTAAATCTAAGTCTGGATTTATAACCATTCAAAAATGTCTAGTACCCGGTTGGTAAGTCGCTTCTATTTTGATTATATGTTATTTGCAAGGTGTAACCTCTATTTCATATTAAAGTTGCAGCAGACCTTTTTGGTGCTAATCGTGCAGCAATCATCACGGGCATACTCTTCTCTGCATACATTGTACGTAAATATCTTTGTTTACTCTTAATTTCTGGTTTTACTTCCTTCTACAATCCATAGCCGGGTACACTTATCAGTCCACCTATTTATGGTGCTATCATTGACAAAGATGGCAGCCCTGGAGAAAAGCTCAACTTTTTACCTGTACAACTTCTAAGTGGAATGGCTATGCTTTTTGCCGCGTTTTCGGCCCTTACTATCCAATGCATTAGATCAAAATGGTGTTTAAGAAACTGTGAGATAGATAATGATCAAGACAACGGAGGATATAGTAGTTTGTAACTTAGACCCTTGGGAAAGCTTATGGCTATGTTTGTAGTTTTCAAGTACATATCTGTAATAGCATCGGCTTTCCGAAGGGTTGCAATCAATCGGCTTAATAGCCCTTAATATTATTTTTATAGTGGTGTAATACTGTGGTACAGTATTGATTTGCCACAATCTGCCTCTATACTAGTCTATGTTTAACCAAAGTCTTATCAATGACTTCCGGTATAGCTCTATTAAATACTTATTGGTGGAATAAGGAATACTATTTCTATTTAGGAAGGGTTATTTAATAAGTGCTGTGATTCATATAGAAAACTGTTCTATACCAACATTAGTTACTAGCACTTAACCCCTCTAAAGGTGAGTAAGCATGCAGGAATACTACTATAATAGTATTGCATAGGTTAAGCTATTTCTTAACCATTAAAAATAGGTATTTTAAGTGTTATAGCTTACTAAATCTAGCTAGACCCTTAAGATTTTATTTAAGACACACTAAGTATATTTTCCATAAGCTGTAAAAATATCTAAGAATTATCTTAAGTATTAACTAATTAATCTAGCTAACTAGTGTTTAGTAATATTATAACTTACATTGTATCATGCTATAGCATATATATGTTTCTATGGTATATATTCAATATATACCATGTTATTGTCATGATCCTGTCACAACCATAGTTATACCATGCCATAGAAACTATAGCATTTATTCATGTTTAATCAGCATACATTCAGGTTTACCAAGTATACACCTATGATCTTTCAGCATATACTCAGAATAACCATGGAATTACTCAGGTATTTAATATTATTATTATCAAGCTACAAATCATGGTATAGAGGCTATGATACATAGCATCTCACAGTATATTACTTATAAGTCATAGCATATTACAGCAAACCATAGTTTATTATTTGATCATAGCTTAGTTCTAAGTCCAAGGCTTAGAAGAAGGTATATCATTGTGTCCGCTCCCTTTCACTGTCGCGCTGGTTGTGACATGTCACGCGTCACGTCACACAAAAGAGCGTAACTTTACATTTTCTATCTTCCAGGCACTATCACAGTTACATAGGAACCACAACACATCATGATAATCACTGAAACAATCAAGGAGGATCCTAGGAGTTATATTGGAGTATTTAGTAAGGGTTAGAAGCTAGGAGAGCATACCAATGTAGAGAACAATAGTATACTATCATTTATTTAAACCTTTAAGGTCTAAGAGATGTTCCCCATCTCACAGACCTCTTTTGTCAATTCTAGTATTATTTTCTCACTGTCTAAAGTCTCCCTCAAGTGTATATCAGCTTTAAAGAATATCTCCTTATCTCTATACTGCTCCTACAAGTCCAAGTTATAAGTCACAGTTATTATAGTCACCCTAATCATAGTTCTGTTCTTATAAGTAACCTCAGGGTTGGAAACCCTAGAGGCATTACTACTAGCCTTAGATTAGGCTTTACAACCCATTGTTCACCACTTAAGTATTTTTAATAGTCTTTTCCATAGTAATCCTTCATAATATTCATAGTACTCATAGTCATAGTTTATAGACCTGTGACACTATTAAGGTTGTAACACTGTGTGTAGATGGAGTAAGGAAAGATAAATGTGGCAATGCAGGGGAAGACCTTTTCTCTAACTCTACCAGGCAACTATGTGGAGATCCATTTCCAGACTGGTACCAGTAACCATTAGGAATCAGTCAGGGAAGCAGGCTATACCCCTAGGCTGTGCATAATGATGAAATAGAAGTACACATAGCCCCAAGATTACTCCTGTGATGTGTGGCTTAGAAATACATGAAGGCCAATCACATGACCACTGCACTGCCCATAGTCCACATCCTCAAGGGGTAATTTTTATAAGAAAAGAAAGAAAAGAAGATAGTAAAAGAAATAGTGGTCCAAATAATGCAAGAAGATAACTGAAAATTTGGCAAAAATGTCGTTAAAAAGTCTAACTTATAACACTAAGGTGGAGGATTTTTAGGCACTATACAAGAAGGTAGAAATTTTATTGTATGCCACTGCAATTTGCTCATTATCATTATCCATGCCACTAGAAAGAGGGGTAGCACTACTGATATATAAGCAGTTGAATGATTCTTTGTCTGCTTTTTTATGATTACTTTGCTACAATCTTTATTTTTATTCTACTTATAGATTGCAAAAGTTTCCGTGAATCACATGGTAGCTATACTCAGCCACCTATCTTCCTTAACATATCAGTATTTTTTTGACATTTCATACCAGATAAAAAAACCTAGGACTGCTGAGTAGAAGTGTGGCTATATGCATAAGCCATTGAACTCCTTGAATCTATGTTTTAGTGTGAAATTCTGAAGGTTAAAGGCATGGGTAGCTTTGTGTGGTTACCACGTAATTCACGGAAACTTTTGTGACCCGCGAGTATAAAAGAGAAAGGTAGATATACTGTGTCAACATCGATTGAATGAAGTGTTCCCCTTTTTTTACACTGCATTTATTCATTTCTCAAACGAATTTGCATAATTACTTGTATTGACCATAATTTTTCTTCTGTGCGTAGCACAGCTAAATGCTAGCATAGCTCTAAACTGTAAAACCCATTAACTCTGGTCTCTGTCGTCCCTCACTAAGTACCATCCACTGCCTATCATACGTAATGGCTCCTTGGACCCATCATTCTTAAAAAGCATGGTTTGTCATACTGAATCAATTTTTGATCATTTTTTTTGTCAATGTGTTAGTAAATGCGCTTACTAGCGATCCCTTAGTGGATTGGTATCGCAATGCTGTGATATCAATGCAATAATTGTTTAGTAGTGCGCCGATTGAAAAACATAGTACTACAAGCAGTTATTAAATTTGCTTATTTGACTTAGCCATCAAGTTCACTGCCCCGGTCCACTGTCCGATTAGAGCTGGCTCGGCAGCAACAAATGCTGTGCATACAAATTAGTATTCGTAACTATGATTCTTCAGATTTAGTAGTGGTTACTCACTGGCAATGAGCTATGATGATCCCTACATAGATGCCGCTTTTTTTTATTGTTTCACGATCATCGAACAGCACAAGCCTTCATCAACACACAATACTCTGTCTACAGTTTCAAACAGCAAACACAAATATAAGGACCTTACTATCTGTATTATTTCATGAAGAAATGTTCGGCAATGCGCATGTTCCGTTAAATGACCTCTTACTCCATCGTGACTCGTATTTGCACAGCTTTAACAATATCGGACCAACCGTTCCCGGCTTAATCCTGTGGTTGAGTCATAGCTAATCACTGCACAGCGCTATATCTGGGCGCTTCGAGCTGCCTATATCAAACAATTAGTACTCACCGTATCCAAAATGCATATAATTGTTTCTCCTTATATGAATCAGATATTCAAAATCTCTTCCCGTTCTATTTCTCAGTCGGAGAAATGTCTCATTCTAGTCAGCACGAGCTTGAAGTAATCATCCCAGCGGCAGCATTATCACAGGCGGATAAGGATAGCCAACCACCAATCATATGCGATAAATCATCCGCCGCTCTATCAGACGACTTTCCTGATGGCGGCTACGGGTGGATTTGCGTTCTTGTCTCGTTTATATTTCATTTCTTTGCTATAGGGTTAGTCTTATCGATCACTCCTTGCCTACATGATGCTAATAATGTCTTTGATCAAAAGAATTGAGTCTACTTGGGGGGTCTACCAACGCGATCTATTCAACAATGACATTTTCCCTGTTGTTGGAAACTCTCGACTGGCGTGGGTAGGCTCAATTCAAGCTGCAGCGCCCTCCCTTAGTGGACTGTAAGTTGATAATTCTCCTGTTTACTAGGAGCGCTCATAAAACCATGGCTATCCTTAAAGTATTGCCGGACATGTGGCACAAAAAATAGGATACCGCTACACAAGTATTGTTGGAATCGTGCTCATGTCCTTGGGCCTAACCCTTGCCTCTTTCAGTACACAGATATGGCATTTGTACTTGACACAAGGTATATACAGCTCTTAATGTGACTATGTTATGTATCGTAAAATGTATCAATAGGGATGCTCTTTGGATTTGGGTCAGGCCTAGCATTTATTATGGCTCTAACCATCGTCCCGCAGTGGGTAAGTGCAGCCATACTACGATGTTGTAACACATAATACTCACCCAAAATATGCCTAGTTCTTGAGGCTGAGAGGTGATTTTTATGGAATAAAATGATAAATAAATCTCTGAAATAAATTGTAGGCCTAGCTACTGGTTTGGCTGTCAGTGGGAGTGGTATCGGTGGCCTCGTTCTCAGCCCTCTTACCCAAATCATGATCAGCCGCCTTGGATTTCGTTGGGCATTGAGAATTACGGGGATTGCGACGCTCGTCAGTGAGTAACTCAGTCTATCTATAGTGGTCGCAATTTAGCGAATCCATCCTCCAGTACTACTTGTTGCATCAACATTACTCAAAACACGTGGCATAGATGAGAAGTCCTCGTTCTCATCATACAGTTCAAAGCAACAAAGTAAGGTCTCCAAAAGCATGGCTAGGATTAAGGACGCCGCTTTTCTGTTCCTCTGTTTCGTGGGTGTGTGTAGCGGTTTTGGGTTTTACACACCAACCTTCTATGTACCTGGTACGGCCCTTTGTCATCCTTTATGGCGCTATAATTAATTATACATTCAATTCCGGTAGATTACGCTACTAACAACTTAGGTCTCTCACCTACTGTTGGCGCAAGCGCTGTTTCTATGATCTCTGGACTATCAGCTCTTGGCAGAGTAGTAAGCCCTCATCACAGGAATGATAAATCACGCGCTGACTTTCTCCCGCACAGCTGCTGGGAATATTTGGAGATCGTTTCGGACATCTTCATGCACTGGTAATCTGCCAAGGAATGGGCGGAATGGCTCAAATAGCCATATGGCCCTTCACAAAGAACATCGGAGGCTTGTTCTCGTTCTGCGGCGTTTATGGCTTCTTTTCTGGAGGATTCGTATCGTTGGTGAGTTGATTGTGGCTAATTCCGACTGAACCCCATAATTCTAATCATGATGGAAATGATGTCTATCATGCCTAGTATCCCGTAGGTAAGCATAGACCACTCAAGTTTCCTCTGATTTCTAACATAGTGATATGTCTCTTTCTATACAGTGGCAGCGGACTTGTTCGGCGTAGAGAATGCAGCCATTTTTACCGGAATGCTATTCTCTGCATATATCGTGAGTATCCATGGCACACGTGAGACCACTCTCATGTTTCTACATGTTCTCATCGATTCACTCACTTTTTTGTCTGATAGCCCGGAACACTGGCCAGTCCACCTTTGTACGGTCAAGTCATCGACCATAACAGCCGTCCAGATGCACCGTTCAACTTTCTACCTGTCCAGCTCGCTAGTGGCGCGTGTATGCTGTGTGCGGCAGCCAGTGCGTTCATTGTCAAGATGATCGTTTCGCGTGCTGCTGTGATGCGTCGTCATCGCGGGAGGGCATTGCCGCAAGGGAAGGAGGAGCACAATGCTAATTATAATAGCTCCAAAAATGCTGTCAGGCTCTCGCAATGGGTTGAGGCGATGACGGAGATTGTGTGAACTGCCAGGATTGCCGCGCTAGAGCAAGACACTCTTCCTTCTTGATGTGCACAGCAAGCTCACAGTTTCGGCCTCTATCTTTCCAACTTTCTTCAGCCTCATGCTCATCCAATCATTTGTGGACCACCAAACACAGCACATTAAAGTAAAATTAAGGGGGGAAATACTTTTTCCTTGAACCCTCGCACTTCCTAATTTCATTCCACTACTTACCAATATAAATCTCGGTAAAAAAATTAGAGCCAGAACCAGACCACAGCACGAGCTATTTAGTCCTTTATTATATATACTCAACATTTTGATCTCTATTTATTTGCATTAATTGCGGCTATATCTAAAGACTCAGGACAGAATCGTCACTACTTTTTTTTTCGACCATTTCACTAGCTCTTTCATATATTATCTATGATATGCTACCTAGTGCGTTTCTGAAGGATGCTTCAGTCACCAGATCATCCCAATATCTACTAGCTATCTGAGCTGAGCTTGACAAGCACTTCAAGCTTATTAGTGGTATGTGCAAATTTTTCAATCCACAGAATTATGTCGTTGGGTCTCAGACCTTATCCTCTACGCTTAAAAAAAGCTAGCTCATTAATAAGGACTGAAAAAGCTAGTACTATGAATAAGGCGTCATGAAAAGAAAATATGTTGATAGTACAACGTTAATATTATTCTTCAGTATTTTTTTTATTGATATAAATATCAGTGTCAAATGAATAAATATACAATAATTCGTAAGTGCTCGATGCTCCGGCTTCCAATTATGCAACTTGAGCAAATCTATGTTCATTTGGTGATTTCACGTTGAGGCAACAGCTGCGCTAAATGAATTTGGCTTGTAAATTGTACTTGGCATAGTTATGGTGATTTCATTGAGTTCCTGACTCCAAATCTTGTGTCGTTATCCCATAATCTGGATTCATAGCGGCTGGGCCAATCTAAATTAAATTCATGTAAGTACAGAAATTTGTAGATAAGAGTAAAGTCGTATTGAATGGGATAGATTAGCTTCACGAACAGAGAGATCAAGAATCGTATGAATATTCAGTTGTTCATGGAGATGAGCACGCGCGTTGAGACTGTGATGGGCGAGAATGAACAAATCAATTAAATGACTAGTGTTACTACTTACGACGCTAATAGGGAGTTGGAAAAGACTGAGGTATATATTACTCATTTATGATTATTCAATGAAGAAAGTTAGAGTACTTACGGCGGGGAAGAACATTGAAGAAAAAAAGCCAAATGACTTGTAAATTGGAAATATTGTTTTTATTAAATCCGGAGTCAAAATTTGATATTCAATCAGAAAACATTACTGATCCATACAATTGTGGGGCATCGTCAAGAACTGGAGAAAATTTTGTTTAATTCACATCAATGAGACTATAGCACAGCAACATTACCGTGGCCATCATCGCGAATTCAATAATACTGTTGCCAGCTAGTTGGAAGAATTACTATGGACTGAGGGAAATTCATTTACCTTGTAATGAGGTTAGTTTCTACCGATAAATACGTTATCACATCAAGAATTTGAGAAGGTGACATAATAGCAGCGTGATAAACTAACGGATTATGTACTCCATTATTTTCCCCATAATCTGCGCCGTTCTGTGATGGTTTAACCACCAGTAAGCATATTGTACGTTGCAACAATAATTAATCGGGCTTACCTATGGAGGACATATGCGCGCTCACGGTTTATATAATAGCACAGGCAGAATGCAGTCAAGGCATCTACGGACCAGCCAAATGCACTAGTGAAAGCAGTTAGGACAGTTCGGTTTCAAAGTGATTGTTATAGCAGAAATACAATATAAAGATAAAGAGCCATTTCCATTTCGTCAAAACTTGCGGTATTGTATTCATTTTCATAACTTCGACCCAGCATAGGAGAGTAGCCGCAAGACGAATTAGGGAAACAGACCAACATATAGTTGAAATAAGTCGCCTTCTTGAGAGCTTGAAGAGCCTCCATGCAAAGAACGACTGTATTGTTTTTATCAACATATGAGGCACATAAGTCAAAATCCAAACGTACCTGAGAAATGGGCGAGATAAGGACACCAAAAATCATAGCCGTACTCAAGATTAGAGGAGCTTTCTCGATTAATACTAGAGGGTCTCCGTAATTGTTGATCAACCATACGTAATTTGCACCAGTAATGCAGGTCGCTTGAGCCATCTCCATGCACCTGTTGCAGAAAAATCAATAAGCGATTTGCAATTTGTAATCCAGCATATCAAAGAAGCCATGTAAATCACCAGATGATTACAACCTTCATAAAAATAAAAATAACTGTCTTTCAGCCCAACAACTCTCCCAGTAATCAAATAGTGTTATAAAGTGCCGACCACAGCTTTAATCCAGAGTGGATCTTTTGGGAAATGGGAAAAATAATTATAGCTCTGTAGAGTTAAGACCCCTAGCAGCAATATAGAAAATTCCACCCCGATGCTAAAAGCCCCAAAGGTCGTATTTGCATTGAACCGTGCTGCCAATGTGTTTGTATCTGCCATAGCGCTAAGAGCAGTGTTTGGAAATGAGTATGAGAGGTTGGTAATACATTACCAACGGCTCAACAGATCCCATTTATACATGGCATTGGTGGAAAATCTCTTTTGACTCTCCGAATAATGAATCAATGAGATGGCAATGATAATCAAAGTACAAAAGATCGATTATGAACCGTTTGTGTAAGAATACCTATTTCTGTCCTATGCCCGATCATCAATTTTGACATATATATATATCGTCTGAGACGTCACTGTCACTGACGTACTTACCTCTCTTATTTTGCACCGAAGTGGAAGAACTGTGACTACACTGTTGCTGCTCAAGAAGATATCAATGGACCTCAGAAGGAGATCCTCCGATATATTGTCTGATATCAATATATATCATACGAACCGGGGAGAGCTCTGGTAAAGGTTTCCAGATCCTCATCATAATTAAATGCATCATTTTCCATCCAAAAAGAAGACACGGATCACTAATTAGTTGATCGGCAATAATCAATCCACATTAGCAGAAGTGAATGACAACCCTTTCACACTTTCTGATGCTACAGAATATATTGAAACCAAAAACATGCGATGAGCATTCCCATTGCGAATTTCTCACTTTTTTTTTTGCAAGTCTACAGAGAACTTAAAGATGGCGCGCCATGAGTCCTGGAGCAAAGGAAAGCAGCTTTGGGCTGCAAAATGGTAGTTTTTCAATCAAAGCTACACAATTTTTCCCCTGGCTTGATAAATCATAATCATGATCATGATGTACAAATTTAGCTTCTTCAGACCGTCCCAGCTCACCAGTCCACATGAATCCAGTCTCTACAATATTAGGTAATGATATGCAACCGAGGCATCAATACAAGGACCTGTGTATTCATTAAACCCTTTTACTTATTTGACCAGAGTGCGTAACTCGGACCAATACTGGCTCATGATGTTTCGTCGTGATTGTGAACATTTATAGTCAAGTGAGTGATCCTATATTCAATATAAAGCTCTAATATTAAGTGATGACGGATATCTCAGGAGGCTATGAGTCACTACGGATGATTTCTCTCGAGTCTTATATAGTAAATAAGTCGATAGCGCACCATCATGACGGGATATTTCAAAGTTAACCGGAAATACTATCCAGTACAAACTCGGAATGGTGGAACAGAAAAACAATCTCCTGGATTCTCTGTCTCTCCCCTCCTCCTCCCAGACGAGTGGACCATTGATGCTATCTCAATCTCCTTCTTTTATATCTTCCTTTTTTAATTCATGAATTGCATAGCATATTTTATATTGTATTCATGTCGGAATGTGTCGAGACCGTGGCCTGAGATGTTTCATCACAAGCCAAAGTACCAGTAAATCAATTGCAGATGCTAGATCCATACTCAGCCATGATAAATGCCACAAGAGACAACAAACAGGCTGGATTTATATATTTCGTGCACAGAAAGACTCTTCTTCTCAGTCAAAGGTAGCAGTCATTTTGGTGGGTAAATGCAAAGGCTATTTTCATGCTAGGTAGTCAGAAAAGTGTCTATGGAACCTTTTGATTGAATTTAAATGAGATATTAAAATATCAGTTGCTACAACATGGCCGACTAGCTCAGTTGGTTAGAGCGTCGTGCTAATATCGACAAGCTCCCATGGCTCGTGCGGTAAACGCGAAGGTCTTGGGTTCGATCCCCACGTTGGCCATTATTTTTCCTCTGTCTGCACTACCGTCTAATCGTTTAGGTTAATGCTTTGTAGGCGAGTATAAGCATAAGCTATTTCTCATTAAGGTGCCAGCATGTGCTCACAACAAGATGGACATCAAAAATAAAGATCAAACAACACCAGAACAGAAGTGGGAAAAAAAAATGGATAAAAGATGTGTGCCATTTCAACGTAGAGTAAAAGTATAGAGTGAGTAACATTGCATGTAAGTTTTATCTTGGTACTAACATGTAAGACTACGAGTGACAAATGAAAGAAAAGAGACAAGCAGATGGACAGTATATATGTACATATGGCACAGGTTGATTGGCCGGCGTAATATGTGACTATAGCTATGACCCAAGAGGAGAAAAGAAAAGAAAAAAGGGTGGAAAAAATTGAAACAGGAGAGAAATAGTAATAGAATAAAGATAGCTATAATCATAAAAAAAGGAGCGTGTAGATGTATGTGTGTGTGTATGTGTGCCTGAATATGTACTTAACAATAGCCAGCCAAGAGAGAAAAAAAAACGAGATAGTAGTGTTGAAGAGTTTCAGGGGAGATAATATGTCTCGATGGAGAAGAAAAAAAAAGGGGGGGGTTGAAGAGTCTATGGTTTATAAAATGTAGTGATGAAGGGATGATAGATTGATCGTGATGGTGGTCGAACGATGGAACGACAATGAAAATGGCAGCCGTGGTGGCGGTGTGGTGATGATGATGGCAACACAGGGGGTTGTGATGGAAATAGTGCAGGAAGAGGGGAAGAAGGGGTGGGGGGAGGGGAGTGGAGTGGCTATGGTATAGACGGTGATCAATGAAGTGTCCAAGCGTTCGAAGTATCCCAGGTATCAACAGATAAAAGGAAAAGAAAAAAAAAAAAGGAAACTTTGAAGAAGCGACGAGGATAACCAGGAGAAGAAGGGGAAAAGAAATAGTAACCGCAATAATAACATAAACCCAAGAAGAGATGAGTGCGTTAGTAAAATATAGGAACCACGAGTGAGAATCAGAAGGATGAAATGAGCGTTTGGTCGATCAAAAGATATGAATCGACGAGAAAAGAAAAAGAAAAGAAAGTCAAGAGGCAAAAGAGACCAAGAAACAGAAGAGACAAGGAAAAAGAGGGGGAGAATAGAAGTACACCAGCTTCAACACTCATTCATGGACATGAATCTCATTATCCGTCGTCTTCATGTTTCGTTCGGCCACTTATGTGCGTTATTTTTGTGATTGGACTTTGTCCACGAACGTGAGGAAGCAATAACTTCCTTATGCGCCAACGCCTGCACGGGAATAGGTCACCGTTACGGTCGAGATCGTCCGTGCCCTGCGCACGCGTGGTCTCAGGCCATCGACAAATTTGCGCATGATGCTGCCACCTCGCTTGGGAGCCAGCGTCGTCGTGAGTGGGAACACAGCCGATGACATCGTCTTCGAGCGGTGTACCGATGCGCCATATGAACTGTCGTCATTTCTGGAACCAGCAGCAGCAGCAGCAGCTGATGAAGAATAGTCGTCCCGTTCGAGTTTGTCCATATTAGGGGGATCCTCAGACAAGTCGATAGACGACGAATCTGTGGACGCATGAGGGAAGAACATGCTCATCGCGTTAGAGAAGAACATTGATGAGCGTGCGCGGCGTGATGATGGTGACTTGTGCGAACGGGTGTGCGATGAGCGCGAGCGTGAACGTGAGCCTGAGGCGCCGGAGAGAGAGGAGTAGCTCCGTAGTTCATCATAGTCATCACTGCTCTCTGAAGAGGAGACGGGTGCAAGCGGCGAAAGGGCTGCGGATCCACTGGCTGCGGCGTAGGAATGTGGGCGGGCGTGGTGGGCAACAGGGTGGTAAGTGTGGATTGTGTCCGGCCGAGTTGGCTGCGACGACGAGAAAGAGGAGACACTGCGCTCGTGCTTGAGGGGAGAGGACACGATGCGTACAGATCGAGGGGCGCTGCTGGTACTACTGCGAGGGGATGCGCTCAAAGCTTCCTCGCGGAAGGTGAGGTCGACAGGTTGGTCCTCCCTATAACAAGAATGAGTTGAAATTATAAATTTCAAGTCATTAGAAACTTACTCTAGTTCAGTGTCGTAAGGGGGGTCAGTATGGTTTTGGCAGACACGCAACAAACGGTCTAATGCGCCTTCAGAGACCAATTGAGGCAGTTCTATTCTTTGGGATGCTGGTGATGCCGATTCTGAATGATTTCCATGAGCACTACCAGAGCGACTATGACTCATGAAAGAATATAGTTGATCGGTAGAGTTGGAACTCTTGCGGTAGCCTGCCTGCTTGACAAAGCCACTTGTCTGTTCGATGATGGGGTATATAGGCTGAACATCGACGTCGATGGAGCCCTTGAAAGAATGAAAGCATCTCGGTAAACACACAAGGTAGTCGGTGATGGTATGAGCTTACCACTCGGGGGCTGGTACCCCGCCCGTCGCAGATTCGAACACCTGTCAGTGGTGGCGTGGAGAGCGCATTCATGGCTTCGTCGTCTAGATCGTCGAGGACAGCAGAGAGACCACCGGCGTCTTCGTTAGCCATGGTTAGCGTGTCTGGTCTCGTAAACAGGGGGTGCTATTGCGGGGAAAATAAACGATTAGCTCAACACGAGCAGGAATAAATAGTGTATTGCGTGAGAACTGACTAGGTCGATAGCCGACGAGGCTGGAGATGCGATTGCAGTCGCCATTGGAGGATAGCTCGTCCTGCGAAACGGCAGCAGAAGCAGGAGAGAGGGATAGAGAAAGTAGGCGGGTAAGGAGGACGGGAACGAGGAAAGAGGGAGAGAGAAAGAGAAAGAGAGAGAGCAACAGACGAGAGAGCGACTGCTGCAGCTGCAGCGATGATGACCGATATTCATTTCCACTTCGAATTCTTTTCCCCGCCCCGCCAGCCCTACTCTTCTTCCCTCTTTTGGAAATGTCACACTCCCCAGATCATCGATCACATGTCACGTGACAACCCTTCTTTGCATATGGTTCCGCTCGGCCAATCGGATAATTCCTTGAATATTGCTATTTAGTACAGAGTCCAGACCATACAGCTTTTTTTTTTCGTCGGCCTTTTCCACCCGCTGGATTTTGTCCAGGCCTAAAGACCACTACTCCTCTTCGCAGCAGCTGCTTGGCAATCGAACCTTGGTTAGCCAACAAACAGTGCTCTCAACTCTCGTCTCAAAATCCCCTGTTATCAGTTCCTTGATAAGCCGGTGGAGCGCATGGCTTATTTGCGCTGTTGAACTGCAAATAAATGAAGGTCATGTGTGCCGATCCCTGTGTTCTCTCCGCGGAATACCCTGCTGGCACGTTTCCAAGCTGGCGCGCTTTGCTCCAACACGTGAACCCTGTTGTTTCCTTGTCTCTCCCTTTTTTTTTCCCTTCGAGGCGTCCACTCTGGGTGTCTGTGTTGCTCTTCTCCGCCATACGACCTGTTCACATGAGCATTGCGCCCTTTCATCGCTCTTGTCCACCCACATTTAGTAATGTCTCCTATTCTGGGTAAAAAATTATAATTATAATCCAGCCTAGTTAGTAGCGTGCCCTTCCTTCCTGCGCTACTCAAGCTGCGCCACCACTAGTCAAAATTTAGCCGTTACCCCCATTGTAACGAGTCATGTTGTTCCACCACTTTGCCAAGTGGTTTGCGGTCTACCAGCCTCGCTCTAGATATATGCCCCTGCATACGTATATCGCCTGCAGGATGCTCGCCCTCTAATCGACGAAACGATTGATTATCATTTGTATCTTTTTGTTTTTTTCTATTATCTCTTGCCTCGTTTTTACCTATCTCTTGCTATTTGCCCTGCCCTGCCTCTCGCTGCCTTCCCAATTTATCCTTACTCTACTGCGTACTGGTGGACTTAAAAAAAGCTGAATGATCCCAACTGCCTCGGCTGCTCACCAAAGCTACGAACAGCAACGTTTCCCTTACGTTGCTCAACGGAAAATCCCGCTTGACCATTGTTTGATGTATTCGTATCTCAGGGCGAGGGGGGGGGGGAGGCCGCTTGCTGCATGAAAATGTCATTGTCGTCGACTTGGTGACTTTCGATTGATGCTAAAGATCCATCGGTGCGTCCGCTTTTCTCCGAGTGGACATCACGTGACCTGTAGCCCCACTGCCTTCACCAGTTCATGAATCATGACTATGAAACGATCACTTTTTCTTTTACGTCTCAGCCGTAAAGACACGCTAGATGTAGACGCATTTGAGCTATGTTATGTATTTCTTATCTCGGCCCATCCACCCTCTCCCCAATGTAGGCGCATTATAATGCGATATTAACCAAAGTCGCTCTTCATCCAACAATGATGACAGAGGCACTACCATGAGCCGGTACACATATTTATCTCACCATCGCACGGGTGACTCACCGAATGGGGAGAGAGGAGCGTATCAGGGTATGTCGGTTAACTTACTCCCTCCCCGACCTGTGCCCATCACCACTAGTCAGAATCACAAGCATCTCGGCATCTTTGCGTCGCTCATCCACCCCTCCTCCCCCTTTCCTCCCACAAGTGTAAGAAGCTCAATCAAAAAACGTGTCCTCTTTTTTTTTTTTTGCTCTGCGAAGAAATGGAAAGAAAGCTTGAGGTGTATCGTGTACGGCTGTCTTACCGTTCTAATTATGGGTTAGTGACCACACGTTTACCTCATCTATCTGATCTTTATTCGCCGGATTGCATATGGAGGAAATGAATCCGGGCCTATAGTCATGTTTATACTTGGAAACGTCGTAAATGTTGGGTGGGTAAAATATATGACGTTGATGTACCAGTCCAGCGTCAATGAATTCAATTTGAGGTAAATGGGGATATACTGCGCTCGTACTCGGGTCGGATTACCTTCTCTGTCCTAAGAATAATGGTAGGAGTATATGCCGCAATTTAACCCACACGTTCAGTCATGTGATCTGGACTTTATAACCGCATTCCTTATTCATTTCCTATCTGTTTTTTCTTTTTTTAACTATCCAAGCACAACGGTGTAGCACTAGGCAAGTGAAATCGATTTCCTGCGTATTGGCAATGGTCTACCTACCTGACCTGGGTTCATATGATGATTGATGGTAATTTTCTGTACCTAAATGTCAACATGCTTGAATGAAGGTAGGTACCAATACAATCATAATAGATCAGCCCTGTCAGGTGGCTACATATGTTAGCATTGAATAAGAACATGTGCGTTGTCGACGGTCATGAATCAAGTGATGAATATATTACATGGGCTGTCCATCATGGCGTTGTGTCATTTACTAATACTTGAATGCTATATAGCGCCTCATCCGACCTATCATGATATATATAAACATTTTTGTGTATCGTTTTGAATTGATACTGCCGTCCGTAGTTACACAGGCTGATTCCCTCAGCAAAGCCGATCGTGTTGGTATCCAAACGTTCCAGCTGATAACTTCAGCTTGGAATAAATTAAGACACAGAGAGCATTAAGGAGGGCACACGATAAGAGGTTTGATTGACCAAGACACCTTGAGTATGTGGTACGCCCAAAGTGGGTATAGGCAGGTCATTAAATAATAAGATGAAGAACACACCCTAATTGTCAATCAAAACTAGCTATATACGTTGCTATCCGCTTGACCCTTCCAACTTACTCCTTTTCTGTGCATTGCATACTCATATATTAACAATAAGAGCAACCCTACCCACAAACTTCAAGAAATTAGATCTTGTCTTTCAAATTCTTATGGATCATATATGATTTGTTTCCTTCACTTTTACCTTGCCGACCATATGCGTTGGCATGACTCTCATATCAAAAACTTGCCTCTAAAGGATTTTTTCTAGTTCTCAGTGCTGTCTTCAATCATGTCTGTATTCAATCCTATTCTATATGCAAATGTGCTTATGCAGTTTAACACAGCAGACTTTGTATAATGATGTATTGCGTCCACCCATGACGAACTAGGTATTGTGATGTCGGGAGCTTTTCGCCCTGTTGCCCGTGCCCAGCACGGGTCGCCGCTTGTCACCAATCATAAAACGACACCTACAAAAATGTCAAACTATATGAGATCCTCATAAACTTTTAATCCTGTCATAAATTTTCTTATCTTCTGCATAAAAATTTCACCATTTCCATTTAATTTTGCCTCTATTGTGCGAAATGGTACGTTTCTTTGTAATTCTTATTTGTGCACACACCATATTTCCATCACTATTCGCATTATCAATTGATATACTTGTGGTTCTCAAAAGCTTTCATAGATCACATGGTAGCCTCCCTCAGTCACCCTTGTCTTCGATACTAAATTTTACCTACCGAAATGCATAGTGGAAATATTTTTTCAGCTTCTGCATAGAGCCACAAATTTAATCAGTAGCCCCAGTAGTTTTTTTTGATCAGTGTGAAACTTTAACGGAGATACTAATTTTTTGAAAGATGTGCACTTGGATTGTGAATGGCTGACGTAGTCTATGGAAACTTTTGAGAATCTCAAGTACAGTACCCTGGTGGCTCTACAAGTCGGCAGTATACATTTACTGTACCACCGGGGACATGAGAAGCATGGCCTATAGTTGAATGTGCATCAAGGTTGACTGTTGACCTCTATCTATGCAAATCACAAGTGGATTGTGCCAGTGGTTTGGATTTATAAGGTAATCAGGCCTAATGAGATCTAATTTTGATTCTGTGTGCAAAGCACGGGTGATGCTAGTGCTAATTAAAATTAGCGGTTTTGCTTCTGTGCAAAATTCTTTATTGTCTACCCGATATACCTGATTTTTTACCTTCAAGTTTGGTATTTGAGCAAATAAACAAGTAGATTGACTATATAATAAGTTGTAGATTTGTGTAAGGTTTAGCTTGCAGAAACCAATCTATGTTTAGTGTAATCATGAAAATAGCTTATTAGACCACTAAATATTAAACTGTAAACGCGTTGGTAGATGTATAAATGCATTCTTAAACACAATGCATAGTTTTAAGGTATGAGTTGTCACATAGACATTCCCCTTTTTAGATGGTTTTTTTTTTGTACAAAGTATTTATGTTTGCCCAAGAAAAAACATTGACCTATAGTGCACTATATTGCTCCTATCATGTTGCTACAAATAAGTATAACCGCCTCGGTTGTTATGCATATTAGTTCAAATTTATTTATTTAATGCCCTGCCGACTGCTCCGCTTTTACCACTGGAACCTCTAAATTAAATGTCAGAGATGAAAACAGCTACTACCTACATATTTCTGATGATTATGGGATCTCACGGGGTCTGGTAAGAAAACTGTTGCAAAAAATTCAGCAGCTGGGCATGCATGAAATACTAATTTAAAATGCCATATGTTGGCTTAACCACAACAATAAGCTATCACCAATACATTCTATACATGAGTTTAGGGACTTGTGATGGTATTGCATATGGAATATTATGTCTAAAAGAACTTGCTTGGCGTGCAAAAGCACGGGTCACTACTAGCTAATGGTAAATTACTAATGATCATTAATCAATGACTTGTGATAGCATATATTATATGTGAATATCACTCAAGACTTCCCTCTCAAGTGGAGTCAGAGTCTCAGCACTAACATTACACCTTCTGGATCTTGAACTTGCACATAATACTAATGGCTTAGTCTAGGTCCCACTATGTGGGACATTTCTTTTAAAGTCGGCAATGCAACCTAAATACCCTTGCTTTTACTAGCATTGAAAACACAAAAAAAACCAACTGTTAGCAAATCAGACTAGTGGCTAGGTTGACTTGTATAATGGTATGATGATGTGCTGATGGCTCTGGCGATATATGTTTCACTCTTTACTTCACCACCATTGGGATGAGGCAATGAGTGAGTATGTAACCCCTAGTATAGATTTGAGGCACCCCTTCCATCTCCTTCATCCCGCTGGCAGGCTATTACTCTTTGCTTTTATATACGCTCTCTGTCTTATAGCTTACATCCCTCCTTTTTTTTTGGCCCCGTCGAGATTTACAATAAATGGAATCCAAAAGTGTTAAACAGCTTTATCAAACGTATGGCACTTCAAGAGTAACTCGCAGTCACAGAAGATAATCGATATTCTTTTGAAAAACACAGGAATGTTTGTCAGCATATCCAAGTTGCATCGATTGGTAAGTTTAAAAAAAAGATATAGATACCCCTACATACGCATTATCTTACCTGAATTTGGCAGTTGTACTCGTTTATGATCACTTTATAACACTCGATAATGAAGTCAAATATATTTGGTCAAGAGTATCAAGAAAAATATCTATTTCTTTCTTATTCTTGCACTACCTTGGGCTTACAGCGATGCTTGCGGTTTATTGGATACTATACTTTTTTATGATGACTGGTCAGCCTGAGAAAGTACGTATTATACATATCCCCAGCAATGGCACATTAAAATAACAGCATTGTTACTCAAGAGGTATCGAGATGGATCTTTCTTCCAGTGAATACTAACAAAATATGTCTATTTTTGAAGTCCTGAAGCAACAAAAATAGGTTCAGCGACTGCTGACGTCTTAATTATGTTCATACTGTTTTATGTTGAGCGTAATAAAATCACTCATTCTCATTGATTTTCACCTTTAAATAATTGAGTTCTCCCATAGTTCTCTTTTTGTGGAGTATATGAAAGGAATCTGCACTTGGTCCTGAGCCTATTTGTTCTTGGGATGGTAATCTTGACTATTGTAGTGGTGTGCATTAGTTTAAGCAGTTATCTTCCTTAAACGCTTGGCTAATGGAAATAGGTGATGCTACTAAAAGCCAAGACGGGGAGTATAAGCCAGACGGCTAGGTTTGTTACCTTCTACTTCCTTATCAAATATGGTTTCTGATTGAAAGTGTCTAAATAGGGCCATATGTAATATAAATTAGTTTATATGCAGAGTTTGATTTTTACAATTGCACGGATCATTCTACAGCCTGGATAGGACTATTAATGTGGGATATTCTTATGTGTACCCTGAAAATCATTAGGACGTATCAAACATGTATGGCATATTACCTTCTATTGCGAAAATCTATAATCTCAATTATGTTCAGAGATGGTTAGTTATTGTTTTATAAAGTCCAAAGCTAAGTTAAGTACTCATATGTTGTGTTTAATCTCTAGGAATATTTTATTTTATGTATGTGATAAAGACAATTTGTTGAGGTCTCACGTGGATTTAGCTTAATGTTTCTTCTAGGATGCTCACTGTAGTCGGCCTAGCAAATCTATTCACAAATTTTGTAAGCCCTCTCTCCTTTATCAATCACTAGCTTTAATAAACATATACAATATAACCAAACAGCTTCCCCAAGTTAGTTAAACATTCCGCATGTCTAGAGTTTTTATTGTTAACGCTTAAGCTCCTACATTAGTCTCTTGTTCCTCTGAGAGGATTTTTTCAATTTTTAATATCTGATACAACTTTCTTCATTACAACTTCCAATCATACATATCCACATTTCATTACAGTATTTCAATCAATCTTTTTTGTAGAATGATCATCAACGTTATAGAGGGCTTTGGCCAATACGAAGAGTCCACATTATCTACGGAGCCAACTGCAGCCTCTGCAGCAATGCCACAGTTTGGATTGCGTTCAGAAATTAGCATCTCTCAAACTTCGGAAGGCTTAGTTTAACGAGTACCAGGGTTCCTAATGGATAGTATTGGAGCGGATTGACCGAATTGAGTGGAGTCCAAGTTCAATTAAGCCCTAATAAATACCCAGACTATGTACATAGTTTGCTATTTGTATTCTAATGCACACAAAACTCCCTATTGGCAAGGAATTACTCCTTAATAGAGCTATTTTTGTTGGCGTTGGTTGCTTCTACGTTTCATCTTTATAAGCTTTGACCCACTCGACTTCAGTTACGAGCGACGTTGAACTGACACACCAGCATAACTTATTAGTATTATAACTATAATGTCTCTCGAAGGCATGATGCTCAAACTGTTATGTAAAAGAGAGTGCGACAGTCCATTTTTAGATCATGTACTCATTTGTAATCATCTTTATTCAATATCAATAATATAAGGAGCCTTACACACAAATGTCAAGATTTAGATCTTGTCATTTAAAATCCACTTTCACTGTTTTTTTTTGTTCCGTAAATTAGAAATTGGGCATACCGTTCAAGTTTCAATAAGGTGTCAAAAATTATGCATCCGCTAAGCACCTACCGGGCCATGCAAAGCACGGCCCATAGTTAGCAGAGTGCTAAGGTGAGCAACGGTAGACTTGCAGAGAATTCATAATTGGATTTACTTGGTTTTTATAATACAGCACCGTGTCGCTGCCGGAAATGTGGGTTACTCCTAGGGAATCGTATCTTTATCACTTATAACTTTTCACATGCACAGCTTGCTGCACAAAAGCGCAGGTCCTAGCTGGGATCTAACTTCTCAGTTTCCCTATTGATGGTATTTAGTCCTCTCTTGCCCTTGATCTATGCCAACCATGGATTGCTACTAGAAAATAATAAAAGTAACTCTACACGAACGTCAAAAATTAGATTCCGTCATTCAAAATCTACTTGGTTCCGTGATTTGGAAATCGCGCCTATTGTTCAAGTTCCAATAACACTCTGGGGTTTTAAAGAGAACAATGTTGTTTCTACCAATCTTGTGACAATCTCTTTACTTTGGATGAAGGATTTGGTAAAAAGCGTTGACCACGTGACATAGTTTACCACTAGAACATGGTCACGTGATACTTGCTTTTTTTTGATTAATTTATTTTAACTCCTATCATGCTACTAAGGCAAACCGGAGTCCAGGGGAGAGCCCTGGCTCTGAGCGGGAGAACAGTGGTAGGTGACTAAAGTGGGAGGGGTATAGCTAGGTGTGGTAGGTGTTGTGCCATGTAGGTGTTGTGTGTGCGGCGGGTTGTGGTGTCAGCGCCTAGGTTGCGGTGACAGGTTCTAGAGCCGAGTAGGTAATAAAGAGGTAGAGGGTGAAAGAGAAGAGCAAAAAATATAAACGGTAGTTGCAAAAGTTGGAGATGAGGGGAATAAATATAAACATGATACTTGCTTTTACCAATCCTTCTATTCAAAGTAAAGCGGTTGGTAAAAGTATTAGTAGAAATGGCGCTTTTCCCTGAGAAACTCAGGAGTGTAAGGTGTCAAACTTATGTTAAAATCATGCACTCGCTGCCGGTGAGCGCTAGCACTCTGGAGTTTTCAAAAATAAAATTGTCTTTACAAATCTTGTGATAAACCCCTCCACTCTGGATAAAGATTTGGTAAGATGTGCTAATCACGTGATCCACTTCACTACTACAAATAGTAACATGATACTCGCTTTTACTAATCCCATTACTCAAAGTAAAAATAGTTGATAGAAGTATTGGTATAAATGGCACTTTTTGCTGGAAAACTCTACAGTGTAGTGAGCACCCACCGGGCTGTGCTTTGTACGGTTCATAGTTGCCAGGATGCCGGGATCAGTAGCTCGCACCTCGATCCATTTGTGACTAGATACTTAAATTCCGTTTGATTGTTTGGCTTGTGGTTCAGGCTGGATCCTCGGGATATCTTTCGACAGTGGTCCAAACAGCACGGGTGCAAACCGGAAAATACAGTACGAGATTTCATCTCTCTATCCCAACTTGAGAACAGCGACAACAGCGCTTCTAGGAAGGGTTCTGTGGGTGAACGTCTGAAGTCTCTATCTACAGACCTCTAATTTTAAGAAATTTCAGAGTACAAAAGCTCTTCTATATTATGAGTGGTCACTGGCACGGTGCTTCAAGAGTCTTGCAGTTGAATACATGTAAATTTACGCTACTATGAGAGCATGCACTGGACTAGTAGTATATTTGAAAAAAGTGGTGATTACACTAAATAATAATGGGTTAGGACGTTTATTTGCCCATAGAAGAAAAGTATGGAGGTATGATTGGAAGGGGAATAAGTATAAATATAGGCGTATAGGAGTAAACATAGTAAAGCAGCAAAAACATAACAATATTCAAAGAGGATGATGTGAGGATAAAAATACCTCTCGAGAAGTAGTGTAGTAAAACTGAATATGTACGTGTACTGAAAGAGTTAAGAAAATATTTTTCTAGTTAGGATAGGTATTGGGCTAGCTCTATATCAGTACCCATTCTAGCACGTGACGGGTGTCATGATGAACGATCTAGAGCAGAAGGACTAGGGGGTCCGGAGTGGTTCTCCAGCGGCAGCATACCGTGACCGCTCATGGTGCTCCAGATACTACGATTATCGGGCAGCGCGGGCGGATTAGCAGACACCAGATCATTGGGTCCAGCGTTGTCACTTCGTCTACAATTATCCACTAGCATGTAAATAAATCCGAAAGGAGAAATGTATATGCTCAAACCTGTTTGGGACGAGTGGTGAGAGGACGGTGGTGATGGCGGGAAGAGCTTTGGGGATAGGAGCAGCAACACCAGCGCTACTATTGCCAGTGCTCGGAACGTCATAAAATGAGGAAGAATTATGTTCTTCATAAATGATGCTCGGGGACGGCACCACTTCTTGGTCTAGATGCATGAACTTTTTGAGCTTATATCTTGAATTTCAAATGAAATCAAGGAAGCAAGAAATACCTCTCAAATTCACGGATGATATCTCCCTTCGCTTGGACACAAATGGATTAGCCGAAGAGCTACGCTGGCTCATCTCACCTCGTACGTTTGCTATCAGCCTCCTCTTTAGCCATTTCCGGCATAGGAATAATATCGCTCCCATGATCAAAAGTAACGCTACCACACCACCAACGATGCCACCAGCGGGTGCTCCTATTTTGATGAAGCTTCGGTTCCGTGTACCGGAGTCAGGATTGCTTGTGCTTGTGATGACACTGCTGACTAAAGTGCCTGTTGCTGTGGCTGTTTTTGCACTAGTTGAGAGAGAAGCGGCCGCAGAGGAGGTAAAAAATTGACAATTGCTGAAGTTCTTTCCTTCGCCCTTGTTAATACTCAATTCTGCCTGTTCCGAAAAGAAGATATAAAACCTGTGGTCAAGGATGAATATATCCAGGAACGGGTTTATCACTCAAGGTAAATAAAAACAGTGGACGTACAAGTGTCTTGATTCACCCACTCTGTTGTATATAGCCATGGGCGGAGGTCTATCTGTTGATTGTACACGGCTGCTTGCACAGCAGAGTTTGTGGTGGTGTTGAGTAATGGCGCAAAATTGTTAGCATATGTAAAATATGTCCCATTCCCGGCATCAGTGCCATTCCCTTCTGGGTTGTTATTGTACTGGCAGCTAAGATCTGTTATAAGTAAACCATTCAAGGGAGCAAAAGACTGGATGATAAAATAAAGAGACTAACTTGTAGCATAGCATAGACAAGGTAAATGAAATATGGTTGCAACAGCAAGCGGAGAGTTGACTGTTGCATAAATCTCCGGGTAGGTCAATATTAAATTGCGAGAGCTTGTCTATTGTTACATTTCTTACGAGAGGCTTGCTCTTTTCTTAACTCTGTAGACATATTGAGAAATTACATTGACCATCTCAGACTTGTCTTAAACATTGATATGTCATACACGGAGTTTCTCCCACGGTACCGACATACCAGCCTAGTGCTGTGGAATTGCATTTGGATAGATAAGGACTCTGCGCCCAGGTAAGAAAGGCTCTTGTCCAGAATGAAGGTAGTATAAATAAACACAGAAGTCTAGTTTTTTCGAGTCGCAAGCCCATTTTCTCAAATGAAAGTATGCGTTATGAGTAGTATACGTATAAAAGTTTGGATGTCAATGCTATTTCAAAGATACGGGGCAGAAAAGAAACAAGTTGCGGGAGAGGGAACCTCCACCCTCAGGCGGATTACTACAGCTGATTTCCGTATATAAACTCCTGATCAGATGACGGCACTGTTAACACGAACACATAAAATATGCGCACTGGTGCTGGGCATAGTATTGTTAGCTTGGAGGTGATGCAATCATGATCGGATTGTGACACATGAACCGTATGTCTGTATTCTGGAATTTCTGATTCCAGTACGGTCTGCTCCTGTCGCAGTTTTTTATGCCTAGAATTAATTTGGTAATTCCAAGCAGAGGTATGGACGTAATTGGGCCTCAAATATGACTTCATCTAGATCAATCTTAAGTTCAGAAACAGGAAAACAAGCCAAATTGCCAGTTCCAGGCCAGGAAACGGAGTGCCATCATTGCATACAGCTCGAATAATTTAATCAAGCGGATTAGAAGCAAGCTCTCAATGTAAGGATATTAGGTCCAACATGAGAGTGACATCCAAGTCGTATCACTGATCAGAACTCGGATTCGGAACTCTCCCTTATAACTACCAGCTGTCCGGAAGCAATCATATTATTCCCTTGACGACTGCTTCGTTGGAATCCACAGATATTTGATCTTATAAATGCGTATTTGTAATTAGACTACAAAGGGTCTGAACAGGGAACATATAACTTTTGAGAACCTGAGAGCAGCTCAAATGAGAGAGTCACTATTGCCAAATGTCGAAGACTATGTTAGGCATGGATTTCAAGTCAGATCTATTCGAGTTATCACGAGCAACTTGAAGCCGATCACGAACACGTTGTGTAGTTTAAATGAATGCGATCATCTACCACATGGTTACCTCTTCGTTGATTGATTCATTTGAAGTTCCATCATGCTATTAAGACAAACCGAACTCCACAGGGCGGTGACTGGCGGTAGGTGAATGAAGTGGGAGAGAAGTCTACATAATTACCTCATTATTCTATCGAGCTACAAATCCGAGCAAAACATCAACGTGATCAAGCTGAGGACTTTTATGAGATGAACATTTTGTCGTCTTGTGACTCAATGTATAGCACTATAATAGCATAGCAACACCCTCACTAATGACTGAAATGACAAAAGTACCGTACTCTCGCATAGTAATTTGAATTGCATTGTGTGATCCGCCGGGAGGAGGTGCAGCATCTTTTTATGATTATAACTATTATAAATGCACCCCAATGGAAAACTATCGTAATGTTGGTATATGGACAACGGAGATGTTTGATACTGCAGAAGGAACGTTCAAGAATGTCATGAAAAAATTACGTGTACTAGTACATAAAAAACGGAGAAAAAATAGGAATATGAATACGAAAGAAACGGAAATGAGGTGAAGTGTCATATAAAGTACTTTTTCAATGAGCGATAAACGAATATACTATACTGAAGAAACCCAGAGCAAAGTGTAGGCCAAGAAGCTTAGTAGCTTTCACTAGTAAGGGAAAGAATATATGCCAAAAGCAACACATTATGCTATATTGTATGATCTGAAGGCCGGGAAGGAGGGCCGGGGTATGCTGGCGGCAGTCTGCCGCTCGTGCTGCGATTAAGCCTATAGATCGATGGAAGTGGTCCAGCATCGATATGTCGCTCTTGATCATCACCGTCTGAAGAAAGTTGTGCGCTTGAATCCTGAGGAGAAACAAGAGGATCACTGGATGACGTTCCGGATTGGTTGGGGAAAGTGCTGTTGCTCGGCCGTAGTCTGGGCTTATGAATAGAGCGTCGCGACGAGGAAGAGTGATCTCTGGTATTTTGTACGAATCTGTTAGGGACAAGTGGGGCAAGAGGGGGGGCACCGGAGCTAATATCACTCGTAGGATCCGTGCCTCTATAAGATGCGGTAGTGTCCGGAAACCTCGTACTCACGGATTCCGTTCCATAACCTATATAGCCGTAAGTGTATGTCAGATACGAAATGGATGGAAAATATCAATACCTCTAGAGTATGACGATGAAATAAGATCCAATCGCTGCTGCCCTGTGATAAATGGCTCAGGTTCTACATGTTGAATCATATCAATCCTCTCCCTTTCCCTTGTATTCCGCTTTAGTTTCCTCCAGCAGAATAGGAAAGTCGCTCCCGCGGCCAAAAGAATGAAAATGACGCCTCCGACGATGCTTCCCGCTACTGCGCCTATATTAACCGAGTTCTGGTGTGGTGCGGGAGTGGTAGTACCACTACTCTGAGAAGATGTAGTAGTGATGTTGAGGTTAGACGATATAGTTGCAGTTGCGGTCTTGGCAGCAGACGAGAGTGAGGATGCCGCGGACGATACTGATTGGGGGCAATTACTAAAGTTCTTTCCACCCCCATTACTAATCGCGAGCGAAGCTTCGTTCATTGAATAGATATAGAACCTAGGCATTCGTAATTAGCTTCTGTGTGATATTATATCTCACCCCGACAGTCATAACAAGGCAGTGTGCGTACCAAGGACCGTCGGTTGGCCACTGTGTGGTATATAGCCATGATCCTAAATCGATATGGTTGTTGCAGACCGCCGATTGAACTCTTGCATCGATTGTATAATTGAGCATAGGTTTGCAGCCATCAGCGTAGGCAAAGTATGCTCCAAGGCCGGCATCCGTTCCTGTCCCATTGGGGTTGTTATTGTACTGGCAGCTGAACTTTCATAAATACAGGTGGAAACATGAATGTTGGAACAACATGAACTGACTTGAAACATAGCATGGACAAGCTAAACGCAACGTAATTGCAGCAGCATGAGTGTAGCTGAGTGTCGCATGCGTCGCCTGGTGTTAGGGGGTTGAACTGGGGAAGCTGGTCTACATACGATAACCACTCCTGAATTTTTATAATCCGTGCAGAAAAACCAGGGCTCACATTGACTATCGCAAAGCTGTCTCAACCGTTGGTAGGTCATGCATGGTGTTTCCCCAATCGCGTCAACATACCAGTCCAGTGCTGTAGAATTGCACTTAGAAAGATAGGGACTCTCCGCTCGAGTTAATAATAAATTCGTCAAGAACAAAGGTAATATTAGTAGCCATAACAAATTGACAGGTTCAAATTGCGAGCGCATGGACAAAAAAAAGATCCTATAGATGGAGGTAGCTGTATAAGCGTGGTAAGCCTAAGTACGGGTGAGAATGCTACCGGTGGTGTGTTTTCGGGTAGTAGTCGTCTAGCAAGCAAGCGTTAGTGCCAAGGTAATTGATTACCATCAAATCTTGTAATTGCTCGGGAGTTAAAGTTGCACCCTCTGCCATCACTCTTATTATTCATTACGCAAATGGTTGTAAGGCAAGGGTTCAGTATCACCTTGGCATGATTGATGCACTCCGACGATTCGTAAGAAAAGCCAACACTAGGAATACTGGTACGTGAGTTTCACCTTTCACATATAGGTTGTTCATTGCGCTTGGTTCTCGAATGACTGATTCAGCAGGTTTATGCCCAGCTATCGACTGAGAGGCATTACAGACGTTTTCCATTCTAAGTCTTGTATATGATGCAGCACTGCCAGTGTCAGTCGTTAAGAAAAGAACAATATGATAGAAGCTTATTTGGCCCTTTTCCGCCAAGAGATGTCGGAGGCGATTGTTCGGAGATGATTCTGCCGAAGGAAGCGCTGTCCTTGAAGGACGCGTCAGGTAATCCATCTTCGTTCTTTGCTTCCCGCCAGTGCGCGATCAACATCGCATCAACTTACAGCTCGTCTTCACTTGAGACATTCAATCATGATGCTCTTGCTGACGATTCTAGAAAAAGTCAACTATACAGCACGTCAGTAGAAACACCACAATGGCGGATCGTTACTTGATTACGGCCTGGCATTAGTATTTTTCTGAATGTTCTTTCAGACAAGCTGGACCAAAAAGTGGTGAATAACACTTTTTTTTTTACCTTCTACCGCGGGCTGCACATCAGCCGTGAAGATTGTTTTACGCCTTCGCTCGACTACTCTTTCTCCTAATGCCTTGAGTACTCTATGAATATTATGGCTTCGTTCGAGTACTTTTCCCTTGGGCCATTACATGTAGTTTCAATGATATTAAAAGAGCGTGGGGCATTCATCCCACCATAGTGCATAGAACCTAATTGCATAGGCTATCCATCGGTTTGATTAGCGGTACTGAAAAATATCTAGGCAGGGGTAATCCATCGTCGAACAAGGGATTGAGTATTGCAGCACACAGGAAGAACCATTATAGGCGAGTACACTATTGCACACACCTAAAATATCTTACTGGTGAAAACAAGGACAGCTGCTATTACACAGTTAAGATCGTTAAATAGTCAAAAACGGATGCATAAACTCGTACAAACGCTTCTCATAACCGTATCACCCTATCTGGTGATTTTCGTCTTGAGCTGCCATACGTATAAACTGATAATCCTCTCAGCCTGTTTGGGCGCGAGCAATGGGAAGGGGTTTATGAGCAATGCAATCAAGTATGGGTATATTTGGCTTACTTATCCTAATTAGACGCTCATCCATTTTAGAAATACTTCAATTATTCCTTTAAATATGTTATGTGAGAATTTATTATCTATCTACCGTGCTACTGAACCTATTTTGCAAGATAATCGCAGGGCCCTCCCCAATGAACAATTCATCAATTACAGGAAGAAATTAGAAGCAAATCAGACGTCCGAATCAACAGCTACCGAGATATGGTCTGGATAAAGAGAACGAAGTCATAGAGAGCTGCCTGCAGCTGCAAGACAGCTTGACATAAGGATCACCACGATTGGTTTGGGCTATACCCGGAACAAGCATATGGAATATGATGATAAATTTAGTTTTCCTCCAATAATACTTGGCTCATGATATCTGAATTATTCAAAAATAGATATGATAGCAATCGCATTTTGTAACATGTTCTAGGCCTGTATCATAAATAAAAAAGTGTAAGGATTTCAGCTCCGCAGTTAGATACCCCCTCAAGGCAGTTCTATGCTCAGACTCGAAGATCCCTTTCCAAATCAAGTACCTCCCATTCACGCTGCACATCTTCAAACGCTTTCTGAATAATTGCCGCTTTATTTGGTGAGCGCGGGCGGAAGATGACTGGGAACGTTTTTGCTACGCTAAGGAAACCTGTGGTAAATGTTGCCTCTTCGTCATTGATGTCTGGTATAATGGGCGTATTTGTCGCGGGATCGATCGGAGCTTGGAATTCAATGGCCCAAATAAGGCGTGAAAGAACAATAAAAAGTGACGCCTCTGCGATAGAAGATCCTTGGCAAAAGCGACGTCCCCAGCCAAAGACATAGCTAATTCACAATGGTGAGGTTGCATACACTGAAGCATTCTACAAAAACTTACTGAGATCTTTCACGACTCTCACCCCCACTTTCCTGGCGAAGGCGGCCGTCTTTAAGCAGATGGCGCTCAGGATCATATGCCATGGGGTTGGGATATCGGCGCGGGTCCATGTGCAATGCCCATACATTGCCGATTACCATGGAGCCCTTTGGTATAAACATGCCTTCATACCAGTCGTCTTCGTCAACGCGGTGCGGTACTCCTGAGTTTATGGTTATTTTAGTTGCAAATGATGAAAAAAAAAAGAATAACTCGCCCATAATGGCAGGAGGCCTACGTCGCAACGATTCCTTGATACAAGCAACGAGATATGGGAGTTTCTCTTCGTCCTCAAAGTCGGGCATACGATCATCTCCCACGACTGCGTCCATCTCCTCACGGACGCGACGTAACACGTGAGGATGACTGAGCATCATGAGAATAAAGGTTTCCAATGCATTTGAAGTTGTGTCAGATCCTGCTTCGATGGGAGAGGCAGCAAAATAGGACAGCTGCAGGTCCGTCATCCATCCATCTGCAGTCAGTCCTTTGCCAGCTACATCGGTATACCCAGCTTCACTTCTTTGCTGAAGATAAGAAGAGACAAAACAGTTCAGATTCCTGCCATTTTTGATGTCATTCTTGCATTCTTCCAACAGGCCTCCCCAAAGCTCCATTTCCCTGTAGGCGAAGGTAACTATAAAAGACCATCCCAAGTGTGAGACATAGACTAACCATTCGTGAAGGCCTTTTCCTACAGCTCGCCATGGTGCTAAAAAATCAGGTAGCTTCCGTAAAATCGGGAAGATGTCAGCGCTAGACAATTTGTAAATTCAGGATACCTTTAACGACACTCGATATGCGATGCTTACAGATGGCTTCCTGGTGTACCATGATTCGCCAAGTTGGACATAACTTCATAGACTTGCAGCCTACAATACATGTCAGAGTTTAAATTCAGATAATATACCGAGCTACGTACATCCGTTTATTTCCAACACTTTTGTTTAACCGCTTGCCGTATATATGAATCATCTGTATGCTTGTTGTCTAGATATTGCATTAAATAAGAATTGCTTTTCTAATGTAGATGAAACGAGAAGGAATTACATATCGACGAATCGAAGAGAACCAATGCTTTTCCGGTACATTCTCAGACCATGTGCCATGACCAGAGTTAGTCTCGTAGAGGCTCTGATCGCCGTGCATCATGAAGTCCCACATCAGGACCCTTGATTCAAGTTCTTGAAACTTTCGGAACTTTCTAGCGGAGACTGGTCCTAAAATCCCATGGAATGTTTTGTGTGCGACCTGAGATAATCTATTAGCACTTGAATTCAAGATAATCTTAACTTGAAAAATATACCTTCCAGACATCTCCATACTCCAAAAAAACTGGTCTCGAGCCATCGCTCATCAAGTCTTGAACAACATGCGGTGGAACACGACTTGAATATATTTTGCTCCTGTTTTTGAGTAGCTCATGAGTAGCTCGGGGCGAATTAAGAACGACGACATTCTGGGGTCCAAGACGGAGAAAAAATATTTCTCCATATTTTTTCGACCACTCAAGGAACTGAAACCGTGCAGGTCAGATCAGTGTCTACATGCATTTTGATACCGCCTAAATACTTTAGGATGAGGCCGCAGAACTGGGATCTGGAATAGATTGCCGAAGATTGGAATACCAGATGGTCCGGGAGGTAGCTTTGTGTTTTTCGAAGACGTTGCTTTGTACTTCCACACGCAAAGAATGCACAGGAAAGCAGCAACAAGTACGGATTGAAGACCTTGTAGCAAAGCCATAAATGAGGGGTGGGTGAGAAGTGCAAAATCTCGTGGACTCTGGGCCTTTATCACCAGATTCGGAGTAACGTCAGGGCCAGCACCATGTCAGCGTGAATACTACAATAGGGTAATATTTTTAACGATCATCGGACGAGTAGAGTTAGATAGGTAAAAGATAGATCAAACCTACATGACTGCGAAGAGATTGCCCAATGACAAGGATTCATAGCACCGCCGCGGCTAGAACTTGAACATTTGATGATCCTGCAGTGGAGTCCCGCACATAGTAGCCCGAGGGATGGCACAAAACATCATGGTTTTCTTGTGAATAGTTTCAGGGTTCTTCAATTCAAGCTTCTTTTGATCAGGTGTGCCTCTATCACATAGTTTTTATGATGCAAACGACTATTGTGGCCTAGCAGGCGGTACCGAGCTCAAACTCAGGGTCGAACTTGGGGAAAGGGGATAAATTTATCAAAGATTACAATTCTCTGGTTCCCCCCGCCTCTCCCACACAGTAGTTAGAGGTTAATAAATTCGCAGCGGTTGCCAGAGGAAAGCACATCTGCACACATGAGAAAGCGTACTCCATGAGATTAAGACTGACAAATCAAGTTTATTGTTCTCACGTGATTTAGAATACTCAGATCTGGGCTTGCACAGCATATCCATGATCGACTCTAGCATTAGTGATTTCTCACCCGCCATTTGGCTGATTTATCCCTTCCGATATTTAGCAAGTTCTTGACACGCTAGCAGAAGATGTGTTAAAGAATACTAGGGAATCATACTACACCACCACTGCGACGCTACATAGGGATACCTACATATATTTTCCTAGTTATTATCAGGGTATTCACATTACAGAGCCGGCTTTTGTCTGTCCAGAAGCGTCACAGGATAAGAATTTTGGGACTTAAAATGAAATTAAGGTCTCGTTCTTGTTTCATATTTAATCGGTTTGTATGCCAGTATTATGAAGTCGAATTGATTTCGTGGACCGCCGGGTAATTTCAGTGGCTTCCCCAAGAGATCAGACAGCCACTGGCGAAAGGTTAAGATTCTGTCCGAAGTGATGTTACGGTGCCGGCATATGAAATTTTTTATATCAGCCCTGCAGGATACCCCTGAGAAATAGACTCCCTCGGTGTAAAGAGGACCATTAGTATCGATCTTGATAAACGCTGTTTTTTAGGTAATAAGGAGCAATGCTATGACTGACGGTCGTTGAATTTAATCTGGGTAAAAAGTAAGATAGTTGGTCAGAATCATATCCTCTAAATTGATTTACGGCAGGTGAGCGCAGGCTCTTTCCCAGCCTTCATTGCAGCTTCACGCGCGCCGCACATGCTCTCACACATCAGACATCACTCTACCATACCCATTATATCTCTCCCGCTTTACTCAGCTACGGCCTAGAGTTAGGCCCGGGGCATCCCCTGGAGAATGCTCCTTACGCAGCCCCTCATACAGTTTCTCCTCCCTCTCCTCGCGCTCCTTCTCCCACGCCCCCTATATAAGGCAAGCTTATATTGGGTTCTTGAAGCTGTAAGGGGGCTGGCATAACTTTTTTAAGCGATGTCAACAGCAGAACTCCGGAAGCCCTGACAAGCATGGCGCGGCAGCGGCAGCCTATTGAACATACTCCCTATATGATTCAAAATACAGGTATTTTAATCTGTAAAGTCTGGAATTACTTCTATTATTCTCTTGAAGTAGTGTGTAGTACATGGAAAAGCATAATATTAAGGTATAGGGTGTTTTTGTGTACTATTTCTAAGACAGCTACCACTACCATGCCAAGCTTGGTAGGGTTTTCCAGGATGTGCTATTGACACCACTAAAATTTTTTATGTCAGCCCCCCTACAGCTGAGAGCCCAAAACATGATTGCCCAATATAGGGGGAGAGACATTGGAAAAGGGATGCAGGGAGAGGGTAGAGAAGCTGTACACGGGGCTAGGTAGAAGCATCCCCTAAAGCTCCCAGTGGATGGTTGTTCTGCCAAATTCGGACAAATGCTGCCAGTACGGAACTTGACTGAATTTGGCATTAGTTGTAGCAGAATCAGCGGCCAAATTCTACCAGTTGCTGCCAAATGTCGTGCGTGGCAGCTCGAGAGTGTCGGGCACGCTTACTCATGCTTACTCGCCGGCATTTATAGTAGCTTGTATAGCATTCTGCCTAATGCCGCCCAAGTCCGCCAGGATATTTGCTTTTATGGTTTTGTAGTAATAATAATGTCAATGATGATTTTTGTTTTTATTTAAATAATCAATTGATTTTGATTTTGTTTATACTCCGCAACAAATATATTATACCGTCAAAGATAAAAAAAAAGCATACAAAATAGCAAATTAAAAGGATGTTCACCACCGTATGTAAGGCCATGTAAGGAAGCATTGCGCTTGTAGAAATAGCAGAGAAGTTCTTTAGAAATAATATGAGCCAATGAAAGGAAAGATCAATTGTATCGAGACACACCAAAGTATGGAAATTTATATCTGTGAAAACACCGAATTTCTCGTGTTAGAATCAATAATGTTTTTATATTGAGAACATACCTAGGCAACAGGAGTGGTTTTCCTTTTCTTCAATGCTGGACGGGGGTTTGTCTCTTCGGATATTGCTGGTGATGAGGTATTTTCAATGTTGTCCGCTCCCCTTTTCCGGCTTCGAGCTGCTTTTAGTAACGTAGAATATGACAAGACCCAGCCCTACTATTAATACCCCTAAGTGGTGCGATAATTTGGTCATACAATAGTGCATATGTACACATCTGGTTCAACCGAAATTGAGACAATTGTTCCAAGCAATAAAAAAAAGTAAACAGCATATCTTAAATATGCATGCTGAACATCAAAGGGTCACTCTTGATGTTGGGCGTGAGCTACAACATGCACTGTTACTATTTCTCGCACCGGTATTTTGCATCTTTGACCCTGGCTCATGTACTGGCTAGGCCAAGGTAGAGCGGCAGTGCAGATGGGGTGAAAGCGCGTAGCGCTTTCCGAGCCCGGCTGAGTAGCGCCTGTGGAGAGATTGAGGCAAGCAGCGATGGGGGGTGGAACCGCCTCGCTACCCCATCTCCCGCGGCTTGCTACCATGCTGTGCTATATATGAAACAGGAGATAGATTACTACTGTACCAGTAATTAGTGAATACGAGGTGCGTGCTTATCTTAAGCATTACATATGGTATGCTTAAAAGACAAAAATGGAAAAGGGGGCGGCGGGCGGGTGAAAATAAGAAAGCAAGCGCGGTCAGTGCTGGCAACTGCAGAGAGAGAAGGTACACTTGCCAGCACCGGCACGCACGGACCAAAGACGCCGCTTTGCGCCGACGTCGTGCCTCCTTGGCCCAAAGCATCCAGTAATATTCAGCTTTTTTATCTCTAGATTTACTGAGCATTAAACTGGTGGTAAAATTTTATGTAAAGTTTTACTTCTAATAAACACACAAAAAAATCTTGCTTTCCCTACTGTCTTTACTGAATTCATAAACACCTGCATTGTATGTGTAACAGCAATCCAGGCTGCCTGGTAATCTTGGCTCTGTGCAGAGCATGGCTGCACGGGTTGATAACTCTGAGGAAGCTACTAATTTGAACTATAGGCTGAATCATGCATGTAGTAGTTTTTAAAAGTGGTATTAAAAACTTTGTGCGGAAAATATTATATTTTATTGATTTGTTGTGCCGCTGCCACTGCCCCATGCTTGCTTTTGTCATTTTTTTTACCGCGCAAAGTATGGGTCATCGCTAGTTGTAATAACATGTCACACGAGATTATTCTAACAATAGTTCAGTAGCAATCAGATAAACACCAAGAATACAAGTATTAATTACCTTTGCTGAGTCGAATGAGTTATAACCAGGATCATTAATCTGACAAAAATCATCTCCGTTCTGCAATGATTCGTCAATTTTGCGGTTGGGGAGCGTTTCTGTCTCATTCATTTGGAAAGTATTTGCTGTTGTCGCGGTATCCACTCTAAACTGTATGCGGGGTGCTCTTGAGCCAAGGCTCGAACTTGATTTTGATGGTAATCGATTTGGCTTCTGATCTCCGTGGCGCACAAAAAATGTTCTGCCATTGAGACTTCCAAGAAATGCGTTGGTCTCGACTATGCGTCTATTAGATAAAAGTTTTAGGATTGGTGGAAAGCTTACGAGGTGCAATTAAGAAAGTAAAAAAGACACCCAGAGCGCTGAATGGCCATGCTATAGTCTAGATAGGATATAAGCATCAGAGAAATTTAGTTCCAAATACTACTTGGTTGCAATTACGGATATGAAACAGGCAAGAATGTCAAGCCTGTGTATGTATATTAGAATCTAAGATGTAAAGGGGAAATAACCATTTACGTACGTTGCAAGAAGTCCGGTATTGACCGTATATGCCATGATGCTGTTAATGATAGTATCTGTTCTAAGAAACAATATTATGAAAATCTTTCACAACAGCCAAACTTGAGGAAAAAGTTACTTTTGATGTCCCGTACGTGATTTAGCAAGCAAACAGCACAAATATAGCGTAATCATAATGTCTGTGGCAGTCCCAAATGCTGTTGCAAGCTTCAAATAAATCTAGCCCAAATATCAATGTAAAGCACATGTGTAATGCATAGGGGTTCTAGCATTACCGTTATTTCTCCACCAAGAATGTTCGATAATCGCTTATATTTAGTCAGGCTAAATATTTCATTCTTCAGCGACCCAAGAGAAGTAAAATAGTACAAAGCAAACGTACGCAAGTAGGGTAAACACTATAGCGGATGTAAGAGTTATGTTTAGTCTGAGTTGTTCAAATTCACAACCTCTATCCACTGACCTGCAGTCATAACTGATAAAAGGAATTAGCACTAATTAGACGTATTAATGAGGAAATGATACACTTACCTAAATGACCGGTGGATGTAAAAGCCTTTAGTAGATTACATTGTATTAGCTGTTGTAGAAGACAAGGGATTTTACAGAGGATCTTGTACTATCAAAATGCATGGAATAATCTGTCTGCCAACTAGTTTGGGTGTTTAGATCTTTCCAAAACATGAAAGTTAGCCCCAACTTACGGATCCAAATACGCCATAAATCAAAGCTGTGGTTGTTTAATGTCGGTATTGGTGTTAAGAGGAACGATGACTACATTCTGTGACATACATATATACTTGGCAAGATATTAGCCCCTGTAATATTCGGATTAGAATGATAGTAATATTTCAAAGTACATGGGCTAACCAGAGCGAGTCCACTAGCCTTGGGAGTGGCAAATTTTTCACATAATCTATTGGCAAACATAGCGTGCTAATGCTCACCGAAAGTGACCTGTAAATAAAGCTTATGTTAGTGCTTGTGATACAGGCCAAAAATTTAAGGACGAACCAAATATCATGTTCCAACATCGAAGGCTTGCCAAAGGATGATATGAGGTAGTAGTACTGCATATGCATAACAAAGGCAACATGTGCCGTATTTACCACCCTAAAATATACTGTCTCATTAGCATAATAAACTTGGGAATATTAATTCAATTGTTAATAACCATAGCGAGGCGGCCTAGTTCGGGTTGTAATAAGTCTTTACTGCAGAAGCAAAGAGATGAGACTTTGCTTACTGTAACTCTAATCCAAACTCTATCCCCTTTGCTATGCCATTGAAAGTAGTAAAATGTTTGTGCACAAGTTAATCCATAGAGACTATAAGGTTGATAATCAGTTTTCTGCCCCAAGTATATTGCTAGATAATAACAACACGTTCAAGAAACCCATTCCTATGAGTGAAACTCCCAAAGTATCGTCGATGGATGCGGACATTGCTTCTTGAAAGCCTTGAACAGTTTATAGAGTAAACAAAGGACTAGCTTGAGCATCACGAACACATTTCTTGCTCTTACTTTATAGCCACAACTCACTTTTGATGCTTCCGTTGTGCGGCCTTTGATAATCATATAATCCAGAGAAATAGAGCCTTGACCTCAGTAGATTGCAGTTTCCAACCTCACTGATTAATACACCAATCATAGCAAGAGAGCAAATGCAAATAAAAATACCCAATTATAATTGTGTAATTGATTTTTTTGATGATCAGCCGGTTTGATGGCATCGCAAATATGATTGTAGTTAGCTTGAAAAAGCGATGGAAGTGCTGTAATGCGTATCTATTACGTTGAAAGATACTCATCAGAAATTCGGTGTCGAATAATGTTCAATAGCTTCAATCCAGCTTTCATACTGTAGATCTCGTAAAATAAAATCGTTGGCTTGATCCAATAGTGTTAATAGAACTCCTCAACTGAGATTTTTCCGCTAGCTTCAAGTTCGGATTGTTTGTTTCTAGAGATCTTGTCCCAGAATAGTCTATCGGATATGGATGCCTGAATAACAAGCTCAAAGACGTAGTGTTCCACCCATGAAGCACTTTTGATGGTATCCGAGCTTCCAAGAACCAGATAAATTTGATTGCAAAACGCATGAGTAGTCGAGGGAGATTATATTATATGACAGCAAGGCAAAGAAGCTAGAGCGGCGTTATATGCATACAAAGCATCAAAAACAGAGGCATGGCAATGTGACATGTGTCACGTCTATATCACCATAAAGTATCTCCGAGTCCCCTGTGTCCTACATTTACTTGTGTAGAGTATGAGTGTCGGCTTGTGATGATTTAAAACAAATGCATTGGAGAATAATCTCTTCTTTTACAAATCAGCATTTTTATAAGGTGATCTACGTAGGATTTAATATCACAAGTTTTCTGGCCTATTGAGATTGCATTAGATGCCACTGTTGCTGTCATCTAGGCATTATTCATAGGCCTTGCGTGACCCAATTCTATGACATAATTAAAAGCACCTGAAAGTTAATTTTGGTCGTGGTCTAGCTTTAATTGGCACTATTGGAATCAGATAACTTAGATATAGACGCATAATAGGTGCTTGTCATGATCACCTCACTACAGCTGTCACGCTGACGCATTTCGCGAACGACATCATCATCCATTGTCACCTCCCGTCCATCCTCTCGTCTCTCGGTTTACATCTACACCTGGTCTCACTTCTTCATTTCTTGTCTTACTATTCTCATCCTCAGTCATAATTGTCTCACCTTGGTCATGCCCAGACTAGCTTACTCACCACTTCGTATTCTCCTTGGTCTCAGTTCTGACTAGCTTACCAATCCATTGATGTCAATGATCTCAGTATTGGTCTCACTTGTCATGTCCTATTCATGTATATAGATTTGCTAGAGGAGTCCTACTGGTTCCTCGTCGAATCAACGCCAGTGATCCGTCCCTTGTATCCTGTGTGATCCGTGCCACTCATTATCTCCCCTCTTAACCTCTCTCTCCCCTTTTCTTGCCCTATCAATCTCCGTGTCTCTCCGTCGACGCGGTTCTCACAGTGCTGAATTGTGTACATTTTGATAATAGCCAAAGTAGCGGCACAAAAAGAGTATTGCCATTATATCTTTAAAGTACTACATTTGTCATTGTGAACATAGCACGGTGACTAGAGGCTTTAATTGTGACAAATTAACTGCCCTAGTCAAGTTATTGGTGCTAGCAGTAGTCCTATAATAATCCAATCTCACAATTATTGTTAACTGAAATATACTCGCGGTTCTCAAAAGTTTCCGTAGATCACGCGGTAGCCACGCTCATGCACTCCGGAGTTTTTTTTAGGGAAAAACGCCATTTCTACTAATACTTGTACCAACCGCTTTACTTTGAGTAAAAGGACTGGTAAGAGCAAGCATCACGTGGCCATGTTCTAGCGGCAAATTATATGACGTAATCAATGCTTTTTACCAAATCCTTTATCCAAAGTAAAGGGATTTGTCACAAGATTGGTTAGAACGACATTTTCTTCTTCAAAACCCCAGTGTCAGCCACCTTCGTCTTTGATAATATATTTTACCTACCAAACGCATATTATAAATACCTTTTTGGCTTCTGTATAGAGCTACAGCTCTAATCAGTAGTACCAGTAATTTTTTTGACCAGCGTGAAACTTCAAGGCAGATACTAATTTATTGAAAGACATGAGCTTAGATTGTGAATGGCTGACTTAATCTACGGAAACTTTTGAGAACCGCGAGTATGTTGATATTCCTTCTAACTATCAATGAGATATAGAAGCGCTAACGATATATTAGGGAAGGAGAGGCCAAGCCGCACTACGCAATCAATGAGCCTGATAGTGGTCACAAGGGAATTAGGATTCGTGAGTCATGATGTAGCGTACTCTGTGCAATGATAAGTGGAAAGATCAGAAAATGATGCAGATATCATCAAGCCCTGGAAAATGCCTTAAATGTTATTCATAACATGCTAATTGTTGCTCTTATATTTGCAGTGGTTCCAAAGTTTGAGGGGGTCGCATTGTTTTTTAAAGCAATCGCATGAGCTATATTGTTAATCTATCATTCACGCATGCGTTGGAGCATTGATCAAGCTAGAGAGATGGTCACCGCGTCTCAGTTAATAGTAAAGCCACAGTCACATTTGATGGGTTCTGTACTAGACATATCTGGATATATTTGACCCATACGAATCCCCAGCGCTTGAGTCGAGTTGATTTATATCATACTGCAATGGCTTCGTGTATGTATACATCCGTCATAGTCATAGTATGACTAGTTTTACAGGCTAGTAGCATGCAACTCACGAATACTGCCCCCAGCTTAGCATCTGAGAGCGACAGAGAGAAAAGGGAGATGGGAGAAATAAAGAGGCGTGTGCCCTTCAAGGGCAACAAGTGAGAAAGTAAAATCGACAAAAAAAAAGCTCACTATTGCTCATCAGCTTCACGATCGAGATGATACCAAAGTCAACAAGTGGCATTCCTATGTAATCGATTATTTATGAGCGTGCATACAGATATACTTCGATGTACTCTAAGCTTGTCTCTCTGTCAAATCAATGCCAGTAATAGTTATGGTTTCTGTTATCTATTCTGAATATTGCACTGCTGATGAGTGACCTGCATGAGCCTATAAAACAGAGTCAAGTATATGCGCTCAGAATAACAGAGAAATAAATGCATGGCGGAATGATGAAGTACCTATAAGCCATCCCGGTCTGCGTCCTCGTTTTTCCTGAATGAAATATCTGCGTAGCGCATCATGATGGCTTGTTCGCCGAGATGCGACTCACTCCCGAGAAGACCCATAGCAGACCACGTTGGATCCAATCAGACTCCTAGAGTTATACATATTCGGCGCTATATTCAGATACACAATGCTAGATTGAAGACATTGTGCATCCCTGAGAACGGGAGCAACACGCTATAATGACCTGCAACATTGGCTATATACCCAAATATTATCTTCCCTAAACATGCCCCTAGTATTTATAATCGAAAGTAAGCCAGAGGAGAAATACTGAGATCCCTTATTGTTTCATATACTATATAACTAGCATTACTCGTGCTCCGCACGCAATAAAAAATAAAAACCAAATTCTATCGGGTCAAATTACCTTGAATCCAAATCATTGTGTTAAAATTTCATATAGCACTGGCAAACAGCCTAACATGATTAAAACGCTTGATTGGCTGTGTGTGAGGGTAGAGAAATACCTAGCATGCATCAGGTAAAATCTACCTCTATACACACCAAATAAATAACAAAATTCAAGTTTTCACAATGAGAAAAGGAAACGAAGTATGGTACCAAGATACAGATTGAACAAAAACGCTTGCAAAGTGTAACAGATCAAGACCCTTTGGAGTGAGGCTGGCCAGTTTGGTGATATAACGCCTGTTACGTTGTTTTCAATATTTCTTATTTCTTCAATTTCTTGGCATTAGCTTACAATAGGTTTCCATTCCGCAAGGAATATGTTTACACTCATCAGTTGGTTTTCTTACATTTGTGTACTCGTGGTTTTTATCTTAGGATAGGTATAAATATGGATTATGTATGTAATCAAGTGGGACAGGTAATCGACACTATACCAGCTCTAAGTCTCTCTCTCTTTTGTGATTTGTCTCTTGTGACGTCCCTGGTTGGATGCTACACAAAAGCGGCTTAGACACTCATATTCAAATATTGACAAATTTTTGACGACTGATTTTTTATGACTAAAAGAATACAGGAATAAAACGAAATGAGGATAGACAAAACAGGGCATGTGAAAATTTATGTTACGGAATCTAATTTTTCAGCAACTAATATTTTGAATGACTAACCAAACAGGGGAAGTGAAAAATTAGATTACGGGATCTAAATTTATGACATTTGTGTGTACAGCGGTAGCTAAATGAGGATACTACAAATATGGCAAGTAAAATTTTATATTACGGGATCTAATTTTTTGACGTTTGTGTGTAGGCCTCCTTTTATTATTGATGTAGAAAAAATGAATGAAAACGCCATTGATAACATTGTGAGCATTCATACTCATTCTTGATTCCGAGTTGTCGATCAATGCAAAAAGTCTCGTTCTTAAGCAAGACCTGAATGAATTTGGCATCTTTGAATGAAATAGTTTCGATACACGGTCCTGGATTATTACGGTTTGGTAAACCACAGGTACAAGTTGCTATCGCAAAGGCTCCATAAGCCAAGCCCAGAAATACGCAATGCTTATAGGAAGCACAAACCTAAGGCCCAAGGACGAGGCCGCAAATTTTTTCTCATGAGCATTGCTAGTGATATGGCAGCAAAACTCGTTGATGTCTGGATTAAAATTACCTCTGCTCAAGACCTTGACTAGACTGATTCATTAACTTAGAGGCAAAAAACATACTTATACTATTATATCGACTTGAAACTCGCTTAGTGTACCAAAGTACAGAACGAAGCATTATGATCAAGTTGAAGCTAAAGAACTTACGATGATAGTCTAGGACCAGAGACTCATGAGGAGCATCCACATAGGAGCGCGTACATTTGATTGATTTAGTTTACAGCCATATATGAATCACTCAGGGACCAGGGTACGAGATTCTAATATACATTACAGCTCCATTACACCGTAGTTTGTTGTCGGTGTATAAACGTACAAAAAAACCGGGGTACAAGACCAGCTCGGTATAATATCTTTGGTCTAGATGCAGCGTTGGGCAAAAGCGCTTTGCGATCGCGACTGGGCTTGTAAACCTCAGGGGAAATAGAGGTGAGCAGCGGGGTGGGTAGGACTCACCTTCTCTCGCTGATCGCTTCCCTTCGGGCTGGCAGCCAGACCACAATAACCAAAGGAAGAAGGTAAATGTTTGAGGGAGGGTAAGTGGGTTAAAAAGAGCAAGCTAAGTGGACGAGTGTGGTGGCGGACGGAGCGAGAGATGGGTCGCTCTCTAGCATACATTTGCCCCTACCGCGTATATCAAAGACACCGTTTAATGCCAGCGTTCCTTGGCAGAAAGTATTCATTTGACATGATGCATATATGATCACATCATGCTGTACTGATGGACGGCTGTCGCATCGACTGTCTAATGAATTAGTTCCTCTGCTGACCTAGCACGCCGCCGATATAACGGCTTATTGGTCGGATTCGGAAGGGAGAAGTTGTAATAATAGCATATAACACGTCACCGCTACACCCCAAAAGATGGAAAATGGGCATAACAATGATGAGTGATGTACTCGTAGTTCTCAAAAATTTCCATATATTACGTTAGCCATCCACAATCCAAGCTTAAATCTTTCAACAAATTAGTATCTCCCTTGAAGTTTCACGCTGGTCAAAAAAAGTACTGGTACTACTGGTTAGAGCTGTAGCTCTATAAAGAAGCTATATAAAAAAAGTATTTATACTATACGCTTTGGTAGGTAAAATATAGTATCAAAGACGGAGGTGGCTGAGGGTGGCTATCACGTGATCTACAGAAACTTTTGAGAACTGCGAGTATAATACTATTTATGTAGTATGTTCTCGTGTCGAAGTATCATCGACTTCAACTGACGCCAGCATGGGATCCACCAGAAATATGGCTTGTTTGGACTGGATTCTATCTGAAGCCACAGTACTACTAGTAGTATCAGTATAGCCCGGGGCACTTCCTTACATCCTGTACCATCTCTTGCTCATCTATAAATACCTGGCACGGCAAACAACCCTCATCGCTCTAATGAATTTCATATCATGTCTTGCCCTCGCATTCATTAATAGACGCGTCTGGCGCTATTCAAGGACGGAAAAGGTTGCTTCATGGGGCTGCTCATAAACACCACGACGCTTAAGATAACCCTCTGATCATCTGTGGTATCTCCTCAGGCCAAGAAGACACGGTGGAATGGGCCGAGTGTACTTTTCAAGTTCTCAAGACGTCTATGAATTTTGAAGACATCCGATTTGAGCTTGGTCGAAGCCTTATGCCAGAAGGTAACACAGATCGAACTTTCCTTGGCTTTGTCTCTCGCCTCAAATTTGCATCGATTTTCGTCACATGTCCCATTCGACGGCGCAGATATGAAAATTGTCTCCACCAAGTTCCTCAAAGTAGTCACCTAATCCATCTAAAACTCATCTCTCGCGAGCTCTTAGACGGCGTTTTGTATGGAACGGAAGCCAAGAATCTACCTGCTATGTCGACGGAGATCTTCGCACCTGGTAGAAATCCCGAGGGCCATAGGTATGTGAAAATGCTTAGAGGTGTGATGCAAGATTTTAACTTTGCCATACTTGTGCGCATTTTTTGTTTTTGTTTAGATGGCCAAGTATAATGGCTTGCAGAATTCTTCTACAGTGCCAATGCAGATTAAATAATCACAATATTGGCCCTGACCTGACTCGGCATGCAAATAGAACTTCCTTGGCAGAGAATCTACTAAAGCTTCCGGTGTTTACTCTCTCAATCTCACTGTCAGTCTGAGTGCATTCCATTTACCATTCAAATGTTCATCGCTTCAAGCGAGAGCTAATAATCGTCAATAGCTTACTGCAGTTGCTCTCGTATGTGCATGTGATTATCCGAGACTCCTGAGGCAATATCTGTATTTTGTGGTATTGTAGATTGCAACTTTCGCCTTACAGCATCTTATTTGGGCAATCAAGGATATCGCGGTTATTGTCTCAGGACATCTACCATTAAAATCCCAGTGCCTATCACAAAAGTCGAATATAGATACAAGGAAAAGCTGTTGGCACCAGTAATAGACAAGAACAATGGGTCTGACAGGGATTTTAACGAAGACTCTGGGATAGGAGATATGTTTGGGGTTGATGATAACACACTACAGTCATTACTATCGGCAGAATTGGATGGTGAGGCTGATGAGCTCATACTAGGACGTCTGTCAGTTACTGGTGTGTCTCTAGGCATACACTTTACAATAAATATTCAAGTCTAGCACAGTAATTCCTTGATGGTTTAGAGTAGCAAGTTTGTGTAGTATTCTCGTGAATGAAGATAATATGTGTCTATGATGGTGCATGAGTGAGTTCAAACGTCGAAAAAAACCAAGTCCCGCGTCACAGAGCGTAACTTGCCAATGGTGCACCGAAGCCAGACAGTAGTACTATTAAGTGACTATTTGGTCACCTAATAGTCAGATAGTAGTCACACTTAGTCACCCCGTGCATTTTTTTACATTGGGTGGGACTGTGGGTGACTATTTTCTGACTTCGCTTTTCACTGAGCCTAATTAATTGGCCGCTTGGGATCTTACCATTTCAATGTCCGCTCCCTCAGCAATCGCATTCCGTTTCAAGCTCAGAGCGGCGACAATGATCGCGAGGCGGCTGGGCGAGCTTATATGGATCCCGTACCTTTGTCAACTTCCTTGTTCTGTTTGTTGAGACTCCCTCAAAGACTCGGATATCATCCCATCGGCCACAGGCACAAGAATAATCTATACTTTCATCATATCAATCAATATGTGATATCAGCAGAAGGCTCGAAGTTTCATCACAATTAAATCAAATCAAGCTCAGGAAAATGAGAAAATGATATAAATCAATGAGTTAATGCTCACAGTTGCGAGGCACGGGCCTACAGATGCGAAATGGCCACAGTCGATGACTTCAAGCCTTTGGAAACAACTCTACTGACACTCTCGGACGTTTATGCAGTCAGAACGCCAACTGCGCCGTTTTTGCTGGTCTCCGAGGATTCATACATCGATCATGCTTCGTTCCAAGTCTTAACCCAGTCCCTCCTTCCCTTAAGGCTACTAGCCCTGGCCGATGCTGTGAAAGAATCATCCCGCATAATGCTGATTGCTCGCAACTCTCCACTTGTACCACTCTTTCTGTGGTCTGCATGGTCTATCGGCATATGTGTTGCTTTAGTTCCTCCAACAGCTGATGCTGGCTTGTGGCTTCCCATGGTCCAGCTAACCCAACCTTCCGCAGTCTTTACTATGCATTCCATTCATGACGAGGTCAAAATTAGGCTAGCTAAAACGGGACTCCCCGTCGTGATTATGGAACAACTCCTTCCTACGTCTCCAATTCCTTCGAAGTCGCCATTTCAAGCCATGATCCACTCTGCCCACAGCCTTCTTCACAACTCTTGTGTAGAAAGTAGCGAGCTATCGATTACACCACCCAGTCCTCTTGCACCTAATGTCATTCTTTTTACATCATCTGCGGTTGATGCCTCGACACTTAAGTGTGTGGAGTATAACCATAGCATGTGCATCGCTTCATCCTGGAGGACTGTCGTTGCTTTTGGGGGGCGCTCCTTCGTTGAGACGCCCAAAAGGCACCTCGGCTGGCTTCCTTTGAGCCATTGCTTTGAATTAACAATTGCATTGATGTAGGATACAGATTCTTCTCTGAATTTACGACTTTTCTAAAGCTTCCTCTCTAATTATAGGGGAATCGTATTGAGATCTGGAGGAACGTACGTATTTCACGACCCATTGATAACATCTTCAGAGTTTGCTTTCGATGTTCCACTACCCGATTTGATTCTAGAGTCCCTGAAGTACCACTGGCCGATCCATTCCCTTACATCTGTCCCCGCTATCATTGAAAACATGATTCCTCTTCCGAACTCTCATCTTTTGAAGTCCCTCTCATCTCTTTGCGTCGCTGGAGCTTCATCGCCCCCACGTCTAATTGAGTGGGCTGTGGACCGCCAAGTGCCATTTATTGATCTCGTTGGCGCAACCGAAGTGGCTGGCGCTTTCTGCACGCGAAAAGTTCGAAATGGGAAACTTGAGGATGGCTTTACTCTGTGTCACGATCTAATGGGCGTCCTAGAGAAGGAAAGGGATTCGGACGAATTTGGTGAGCTTATTGTGGTTGGAAAGGTAACGAAGCTGTTTATTATTCACTAAAGATTTACGTTTGTTGATTTGAAATATCACTAGATACTTCCTGTATCATATTTCCGGAATACAAGCAGACGGGAGTACAAATACGATGCTGCATCGGGCGTCACTACTTACCGCACCGGCGATATTTACGAAGAGGTCCCACAGGCCTTTAATGGACGTGTCATCATCTCAGGCTCGCCATTGCCGAAATTCTTGGAAGATCATGTATCCAGAAGCATGCATGGGATTGTGTACCTCTCCCGTGCCGACGATATGCTTGTTTTTTCTACTGGCATCAAGCTGGACGTGATTCCGCTGGAGAGAGCACTAGGGGGTTTCGACTCTATCAAACGAGCCGCACTTGTGCTTGACAATACAGCCAGCGGCATCATCATGCTCATCGAGCCAGCAGACCCTGACGCAGATCAACTTTCGAGCACTAATACTCAGGGTGTGACAGAAGAGAAGTGGGAGGCGATTAAGCAGGCTGTGGACAAAACAAATAAAATGCTACCATACGAGAAGCGAATGCCCTCATCCGATTCGGAGAGGGTTGTCCTCGTTGACTCACTTCCTGTGACGACCAAGTTAACGCTTCACCGGAAGAAACTAGAGGCCATTTTGGCTAAAAACCATGGATTGTGGCCTTTGGAAAGGAGGAGGCGTATAGTTACGTGCAAGCCTACTGCTTTTCCCAATGCATCCGTCAAAACATCCCAGTCGCCAGAGACAAAAGCAAACCTATCTCCACAAATGATTCGGATCAGGGAGACCCTCGTGCCTCTTCTCGCTACTATCTTTTCTTTGCCAGCTCAAGAGATTCAAAACCAGTCATTCTCTCTTGTTAGCCTTGGTCTTACTTCAATCTCTTCTGTACGCCTTTCGACAATGCTTAAAGAAACATTTTCAGTCTCTATATCGCAAGCTATGCTATTTGGCATTCATGACATTAACGAACTAGCAGAAATTGTTCTAAGGAGATCCGAAGAATCAGGAGACAAACTTGGTGTCGCTCCAAAGGTCAAAAGACACCTCATTAACCCTTCCCATTTTCCGCAGCCTCTTGTAGCAGCCAACGATGCCGACGACATTGTGATAACCGGCGCATCGTGTTGCTTCCCAGGTGGGATTCAGGATCTTGAAGATCTCTGGCAAGCACTTCTTATGCCTAAAGTCCATCTGGAAAATATTGTACAGTCCACCCCACCCGCATCTAGGTGGTCAAGCAAAAGCGAAAACAAGAGAGCTTATGATTTTGAGACAAGTCTACCGATGGCATACCTCCAGGATGAAAATTATGATGTGAATGCTAGTTTAGCGGCATTTTTTGGTCTCAAACCCATCGATGTGGAAGCAATGCCTCCAAATCATCGTCTTGTAATGATGCTAGGATACAAGGCTTTAGAAGATGCCGGAGTGAAACCGAAAAATGCTGAGGACAATGCGTTAGCTGAAGGTGAAAGTTGGGCAGTGCTCACAAGTCTGAATAACTCCGGATGGGCAGAAAGAAATTTAATCGAGAAGGATTTGAGAGGTAAGTTGGAATCATTTTCAAGCTGTATGAGACTTCCTATGAAATTGCTGACAATCTTGTATAGCATACGGCAGAAACATCGAAAATTTTGTTGATGAGAATGCCGGTGCCCGTCTGTCTTATTTTTTGAACCTAAGCGGACCTGCGCTCGAAACGAAGACGGCTTGCTCAAGTAGTGCTGTTGCGCTCCACCAAGGTGCTTAAGTTTCTTTTTATCTTCCTCGGCTTGCGTTTAATTACTAATGACCCCCCATTAGCGGAAATGATGATTAGAAATAGCGACTGTGATGCCGCTGTTGTGGTCGCTTCCTGCACTCATTTTTTACCTTCTGCCAACATTTTCCGCGATAATGCTAGTATTGGATCACACTCGGGACGATGCGCAACCTTCTTCCAGTCAGCAGATGGGTTTCTCCCATCTGAGGGTGCAGCTGCCATTGTCATTCAGCGTGCGAAAAGTGCCAGGGTGACGCCGTATGCCAAGATAAGAGCAATCTCGCTCGGTCAGGACGGTAGAACACAGAGTTTCGCTGCACCAAATGAGCACGCGCAAGCGCGGACAATATCTAAAGCGTTGAAAAAGGCAAAACTTTACCCTAATGATATTGATTACTACGAATGTGTGTCATTTTGATCTGATTTGTATGCTTGGGATTCTGATGTCTACACATTTCTAGCTCATGGGACGGGCACCAGATTGGGCGATGCCATTGAGGTTAATGGAATCAATAGAGTCTTTGGTGGTCAACGATCGAAGCCATTGCCACTTGGCAGTGTCAAAGCCGTGCTTGGGCACACCGAAGAGGTTGCCGCTCTTGCAGGCATTCTAAAAGCCGTTTTGCTTTTCAAGCACAACCTCATTCCTCCTCAACCAGACTATGGTGCACTAAACGAACAACTCGATTTGTTTTCCTCGAAGTTGCATATCCCTCGTACATTCCAAGCCTTTGTTTCAAGTTCAAACTCTTCACGTCTCGTTTCTGTCGCATCATATGGTCTTTCTGGAACGCTCGCTCACATCATCTTGGAATCTCTTCCACATTATTCACAGCCAGAAAATACCACTACCGAACCGAACGTATTCGTTGTTTCTGCCCATAGTGCTCTTGACTGGATTATGTTACTCGATAAATTCTCAAAGTGGATTGATACAATTGCAGCTCAGCAAGTGACAATCGCGGATGTATGTCGTACAACCCAGATTTCGCGAGATCATCACAGATACAGGAAAGCATGGGTCGTCACTTCATGGAGGGATCTATATTTTGAAATCAAGACAGCCCATGAGCGTGATACTGCACCGAATAGCATTACTGGTTGGAAGGGACCAAGGCTGGCGCTATGGTTTGGTCCCGCCGTATCATCTACACCTGAGGAGACCGCCTTTGCCTCACATCCCGTCTATCAATCGACGTTATCAGCTCTCAATGCTGCAGGCGCCTCTGCGACCCATGGACCCTACGTGGCTCAGCTATGTGCTGCCACCGCTCTGAAGGCCATGGGCGCTGACATCATTACTGTTGGTGGCGAGGGCGTTGGCGAATTCATTGCTGCCTCATTTGCCAATATCTTCGGGCCGGAGACCCTTTTCTCTTGCCTTACCGACGCACAATCTGTGAGCGAACCAGTGTATTTCATTGAAGGTCTTGGTGCCCATGAACAGGTTGAGGATTTTTTGCTTGACTTTGGTCCGACCGAGCTCCATGTGGTGTGGAGGCTCGGACCAGACTCGATAGGAGTTACAGGGAAGCAGGCCGCCATTGTTCGGCTACAGGAAATGTTGTATACGGCTGGCTCTGGCCTCAAGTTTGGCGGACAGAGGCTACTGGATGTAGGACAAGTCATCATTGAAACGCTCTCGAAGTTTTCGCCATCCGAATATCCTGTCATATCCGCTTCACTTGGCGGGGAGTACTTGGACGAAAAATCTTTAATGAATACCAATTATTGGGGGCCGCTATTGTCTCGTACCATGCACTCAAATCAGGCTTTAGAGGCGCTCACAAAGGAAAACCTTGTCGTCATTGACCTTACGGGCACTCACAGAAAGATGAGCAACGTTTTCTCGCTTCACGACAACGGAAGTTGCCTTCTTGCGGTACTATGGGAAGCTGGCATGAGCGTGGAGTGGGAGAATATAGGAATGCCTGGTCATGTCACTAGGTTACCTGGTTATCAGTGGGCTTCTAATAAGTGTAGCGCGTCATAAAAAAAAATTGGAATCACTCGCATGGATGTATCTATAGTTGATTTGCACCCGTAATTTGGGTACATAGATGTCAAAAATTAGATCCCATAGTTTAAAGTTTGCTCATATACTACTTTGATAAAGTGCCAAAAAGAAAAAATGCATCTGCTGAGCATTTTCCAGATCGTGCGAAGCATATCCCATGGTTACCAGGTTGCCGAGGTTAGCAGCAGTGGGCTTTATCTCTTATAATGTACCGTCCTACTGCAGGAAAGGAAGCTATTCTCAGGAAACCATGTCTTTATGATTTACAACATTTTATATGCAGTGCCGGTGGTTTTTATCTGGTAGTTTACAAGTGCTCCCGCGCAAAGCATGAATCTCAGCTAGGATTCAACTCAATTCTTTACTTTCATCATTGATTAATAACTTTTTCTCACCCCAGTCCGTGAAAAGCACAAGTAGCTGCTAGTACATACTAGATTGGACCTGGTCTTCAAGTTGCCTTTGTAACTTGAAACATTCAACGCATATCGTCTTTATGACTCCGAATCATGAGAGACAAAGGCCAAAGCACCAGTATAGTAAGCGGATTTTAGAAATGCCGAAAGTTTATCTTTTTTTTCTTCGATGCTTCGTACATTTGATCCTCCAATAAATATTAGCCAATGATTCTGTTGAAACCATGATGTAGTTGGCTGAGCTTCACCTCATTATATAAGCGCAGGTATCTTTTTGCACTCCGTGTTCTCTGTGTCTACCTCAGTCATTCACCGTCCTACATGTGACCGAGGGATGTTCACCATTATATATCAGTCATTTACCGTCCTACGTGTGACTGAGCATCGGTGTGCATAGATCCTCTCCTTGAGAGATTCCAAAATAGCATGATGTCATCAATTTATCATAGAGGGTTATGTATAAATCAATTTATTTATAATGGCATTGTCAGGCCTGAAAGGCCTATGTTACCACTTCTAGAGGGTGTAAGCGTATTGTACATGAAGGTTCAGTGTATCGTGAGGGTAGTAAGGAACTTAGTGCGATGATGGGAGTTTGAGTGCCCTGCGACGGGGTGAGTCCGGAGACGCAAAATTAGTACGGAAATATGCCGAGAAGGTGGGGTGCATAGAGAGAGGAGGAAAATCGGAGAAGGGAGAAGGAGTTTTTTTTTTTTTTCAACGAAGGAGAAAATAGAGGGCAAAAGGGAAACATAAACGGGCTACGGCTACTAGTGAAAGGGAGAAGAGTAGAGTTATATAATGTTTGCGTATTGCGGGAAGCGGTTGGTGTCTTGTACGAAGGCTAATGTTTTTGGGATGTTACAGTTTTTGGACAAAAGGTTGGAGAGAGAGAAAGGGCCTTTAATGGCCGTACGTCATAGAGGGTTGTCGAGCACTGTGGCCGGGACTCACGCTCACTTACAGCGCTCATCATTTGCATGTGATTACTCAATGTTAATTTCTCTCTTTCAAGGTGGTATGAACGTAAGAGCCTCGATAGCTTCGACTGTAGCGGCCTATAGAATATATACTCCGGAGAGTCCGACTAAGGGAGAGCTTCAAGTTTGTACACAACCCACAATGATCTATTGGACTCAGACACTCTCGCGGTACTCGGGCCTGGCTTTGGCCTTGATCATGAAGTGAAGTTAAGCGATCGCAAGATCGGATCCCAAGATTTTTTTCCTATTTGACAAATGATGTTCTTATCCCCAAGGCTTACATATACTCTTTCTTCACCGGCTTTTTATCTGACCATCATAGATGAGATCCGGACCCAACTCAAAAGTGCCAAGACACTGTGATGCAAAAGCAGTACAAGTCCCAACTCTAGACATGAAATTATTATTTCACTTTTCTTACGACTTACGACATATTTCATCAACTGTGTGTTTCCATATCTTTGTTTGTTGTGATGCAGAAATTTCTGTGAAGGCGAGTTCATCAGACAACTGGAGCTGGGAAATCGAGCTGATCAAGGGCGCTGCTCGAATTTGAGATATTTCTGCTATGCGCTGCTGATGCATCTGATCTATCATGAATCATGTATCACGAGTCGCTCTATGGATGTTTCATCTCTTGTCATGATTTCCCGTACCCTCCCTCCAAAGCTATACACAAATCTGAGATCACCTAGGCTGTTTCTGGTGTTATATGCGCTGGATTCGACAACCTGAGGTAGCATTTTGCTCATTACCATTCTTTGTGATTAAGGTAGGTTTAACTCCTAAGCATAGGCTAAAGACTTGACGCAGTTTCTTATTATATTCCTGGAATAATAACCCGTCTCTCTGACCTGATCAACCTGGATACGGTCTTAGTCATGAGTCACGGCCCAGAGCAGCACGCAAGTTGTATTTCTTCAGGAACGCTTCTACCACATAGTTGCAGAAATGACATGAATGACGTCTATAATTTCATGATTATTACCAACTTGAATCAGAAACTCTGATACGGCATCACGTCGCAAAAGCTACCAATAGACATGTTCATCATTGAACTGCCTAACCCTAATTCTATATCAACTCTGAAGGGCGTCCTCTTCAAAGTTTCTTAATTCTTTCTGCCTTGGAAATATCGAGTCCTCAGTGTTAATGGATATCCAAACCGATCCTATCGCTATTATAGGCACTGCATGTCGCCTACCTGGATCTGTGCACACTCTTGCGCAACTATGGCCTCTCTTGAGCAAGCCTGTCTCAACGTCCACACCACCACCTGCATCTCGTGGATTTGAATTCATCACGAATCCTAGTTTTGATCGTGCTGGCTGGCTCCCCCCTTCCTCACTAGAGGCCTATGATCCAGAATTCTTCCGTATCACGCCTGGAGAAGCAGACAATCTTCGGCCCAATATTCGTTTAGCTCTTGAGCTTACATATGAGGCTTTCCAGAATACTGGAATCAATCCTAGTTCGCTGAGAGGCAAGAACATCAGCGTTAACATTGCGATGGGCACCGAGGACGGATGGGAGATTAAGCGGTTCGCTGAAGATGGTCCCGATGCATTCGATAGCAATTGGGCCCAGAACAGTGATCCCAGCGCAGTCCCAGGGCGTGTCGCCCATTTCTTTGATTTTCAAGGTCCTATATCTAGTGTTAGCGGTGCATGTGCTAGTGGAGGCAATGCGTTGGACTCCGGTATGTTGACTTCATCTCAGTTTTATTCTGAAAAACCGACACATGTGATTTGTCCTTGCAGGTATTCAATCGCTTTATTCTCAGGGATCAGAGATAGCTGTCGTCGGCGCTACTACGACACATCTGGTGCCCGCCGCGTTCCAGTGGGCATCATCTGTCAATGTAGCCAGCAAGAATGGCCGTTGCTCTGCTTTTTCGGCAGAAGCAGATGGATATGTCCCATCAGTACGTTTCCAGATCTTTAGTTTCATCTTACACCCCTAAATTTATTCATATTCGTATTCATCTCCCTCACAGGAAGGCGCTGTATTTATTATCCTCCAGAGAGCGTCTCGTGCAATCTCTGTAGGCAGAAAAATCGACGGTTTCATCCGTGGTCTCACACTACGTCATTGCGGATATACACGTACTCTTTCTACACCTAATCCAATAGCGCAAAAGGCTCTTATTGAGACGACCTTGAAGAAAAGTAAAATCAAGCGAGAAGATGTCGTACTATTGGAGGGTAGGTTGGTTCCATTTACATGAAATTAAGAGGCTCTCCTAAATCGTAACTCCATAGCACATGGCACAGGAACGCGCCTGGGCGACATGACTGAAATAGAAGCTATCAGAAGCATTTTTGACAGCGCAAAGAACCCGCGCGCCAATCCGCTCATTCTGAGCTCCAGCAAGACTGTCTTGGGGCATACTCAGGCCGCTGCCGCTCTTACCGGTGTGTATTCTATCACGCTTTGTGCGTGTATGGGCTTATTTCCTGCGTATAGGTGTCTTGAAGGTTTTGCTTTGCTTTAAACACCGTATCATCCCACCACATGGAGTCAAAGCCACCAATGACCTCCTCAAGGGACCAATCATAGTCCCAACCAACGCTATGTCGATCAGTCATGATAAACCTTTCATTGCTCTTGTCAGCAGTTTTGGATTCAGTAAGTTCTTGATATCTCAGGTGCATATTGTGTATTTATGACTCCAAATTGTTCGTTTATAAGCTGGTGGAATGGCATCCATTATTCTTCAAGATTATGAATCAACTCTTGCATCAATTAAAGCTCCCTTGCTTGCTGCACTCGAAGCACCACATCAACCTGATCACACAGACGGTCGATGGCTTCTCCCTTTCAGTGCCAAGAATAATAAGGTTCTGGAGGATGTTATCAAGAGTACTCGAGCTTGGATACTCCCACCATCCTCTCCAAGGAGTTCTGAGGGTAATTCTGTGAATTTATCTATTTCCACTCTTGAGCCCGGTGCCGGTGAAGCAGTTACAATTAGACAGCTTGCTTATCTTCTTGCTACGACCCGTGAACACTTCCCTGTACGTAAAGCCTTTGTTGCAAAGAGCATCCAGGACTTCCTGGATCTCAGCGCAGACAGAAGTGAAATAGACGGAATTGACAGAACCGTGGAGAAAAGCTCGGTAGATGCAGCACGTGCATCACTCGAGACATCCGGGGACTTTGATATTAAGAATTCTAGAGCTGTTGACGCTCTTGCCTTGGCTTATTTGCAGGGAAAAACAGGTGCATCTTTTGAACACGCTTATCGTGGCATAGGCATTACAGTGCCTTCATCTTTACTTAACTCCTTCCCGCTTTATCCGTTTCAACGAGAATACCACTGGAAGGTTCCCCAAGCGCGCGAGAATCAGCTGAACTCCAAAGCCACCCCCAATGATACTTTTACAACACCGACTCTGGACGCGGTTTCGTTGCTGATAGCAAAAACCCTACGTCTGCCAAAGGATTTTGTTTTTACTCCCGAGACTAATATCCTTGATCTTGGCATGAACTCGCTGAATAGTATTGAGCTGGCCTCGCTGCTGACAGAAACCTTTGGATGCCGGGTCGACGCTAATAAGCTGTATCAACTTACACTTTTCAAAGACATCTTGGCATTGTTGACGGAAGAACACACTGGTACCAGAAGCGAGAGGACGGATAGTGTTCGTCAGGCGGAGCTTGAAACCCTCGTTCAAACATTCACCAAAGATCCCCTCGAAGTCTACGACTCATCTCAAAGTGCCTCAGAGGCGGAATACAAAGACGCACAGCCTACAGTACTCCTCACAGGCGCTACAGGTTTCTTAGGCGCACGGACACTTGATCATCTCCTTCGTTTCCTCCCCGCAGATACTCGTATAGCATGTCTCATCCGTGGCGACCCAGCAGCGCGCTTAATATCTTCATTTGATAAACGCGGTCTTTCCACCACTTGTCTATCAGCGGCTATAGCATCTGGCAGAGTGCTTCTCATCGGCATCTCAAACCTTTCTGAATCATATCTGGGTACAAGCGAGTCGGAATACAAAGCCCTGCTCTTGAGTGTACGCGTCATTGTTCATCTCGCATGGACGGTGGACTTCAACAAGTCTCCGTCGAGCTTCCAGAGCGACATACAGGGCGCACGGAACCTGGCCCAATTGGCGGCCAAGAGCAAGCACAGGATAGCACTACACTTTGCGACGTCTTTCAGCAGTACTTTCGGATACAAAGGCGCCGAGTATGTCCCAGAGAGGCCACTGGAGCTGAACGTCACATATGCGCTTGATCAGGTATGTCTTCTTACTCTTGTCTTCCCCAATACTTATTTTGTTTTTCTCCAGGGATACGCCGTGTCGAAAATGGCCGCAGAGCATATGCTCTATCGCCTTGCCCTTCAGGAGGGAGCAAACTTCGAAGCACACATCGTCCGCATCGGTCAAATCAGTGGTGATTCATCGACGGGAGAATGGGCCATCGATGAAATGATACCCATGATGATGGCATCTCTCCCAGCTCTGGGTGCGGTCCCTATGGAGCTTCCAGACGTCTCTTGGGTCCCTGTCGACATTTGCGCCCGGGTCATTGGTGACCTCATCGTACCTAGCTTCACTACCGGAAATATCGAAAGCTCGAAGAGTGTTTTTGTCTACAACGTTTCGAATCCACGAGTGTTTGATTGGAAAGCTACGACGGATCTTTTCGCTCAAGCTGCAAAGCTTCCTCCTCCGCGTCTCGTAAACCTCAAAGACTACGTCTCTCTTATCCTGAAAGCCCAGAGAAAATATGGAGATCAAACAGCCACTTATGTCCGTGTTGTTCGCCTTCTCGCTTCTTTCCTCGGAGGCTTAGATGGAAAGGGATGGCTTAGCCATTACGCCCTCCTTGACGTATCCTCAACGCAGAAAATCAGCCCTTCTCTGGCCACTTGCTCACCTATCGATAGCAAGATGGCTGGTCTCCTGATGGGCAAGATCATGGAGAGAATGCACGAGGAGATACACCCACTCGAAAATTTGTCTCAGCAATCGCTGGAACATCCGTCTCCAATCCTTGACGGTTCCAGTCGCTACGTGCTCTTGTTCGGGCCCTGGTCAGATCTAAATGAAAAGTCAATCACACCTGGAGTAATGGGTGTTTGGGCAAGACTTCAGAAGACGGCTGCGTCAGTTGTACACGACGTATTTGAGAAACATACCTGGTTGAATACGCAGTGAGTAGTAGCTACAATTACCGTGGTATCCAAGCTGATTACATACATATAGAAATAAAGATATTTTGAACAACAGTCACTCATTCAACAGGATGCTTCTCACGCTCGCTCTTCAGCTTCACAACTTCGATCAGTTTACTTGCAAGGGTATTCAACCCCATGCACTCATTGGCTACTGCTTTGGCGAATATGCAGCTTCAATCATTGGCGGCTACATGACTGAGAGGGAGGCCGTAGATGTGCTTACACGTCGGTCACTCGCACTTTCCGAAGGCATCCGCCTGCGAAAGGAAAGCGGGACTAGCAAGCCAGGGGCCATGTTGAACGTGTTTGCGGGTACTGATGTCGTCCGCCGACATGTTGTTCTCCTTCCTGAGCCTGCGGCCGAGATTGCTATTCACGCCGGGCCGTCGCACACCATCCTTTCTGGAAATATCGAGGTCATTACCCGAGCCCAGGAGCTCTTCAAGACTTCTGGTATCCGTACAATCCCTGTCTCTACAGACATACCATTCCACTCGCGTGAAATGGACTCTGCCGTCGATCTCTTGACAATGCTCACCCCCGATTACCCATCTTTCACTCGTTCTCAGACCAGGACACAATACATCTCTGGCGTAACTGGACGGACTCTTCCCTCATCTGGAATCACAATCAGATACTGGGCCCGGCATATGCGCGAACGGGTCAAGTTTCTGGAATGCATCAAGACAGTCCAAGCGCAATTAGTAGGAACAAGCTCGAAGTTGGGTGGTGCTGTCTTCATTGATGTCGGGCCCTCGGGTACACTCAAGAAGATGATTTCGAGATACCAATGGGACGGGCTTGCTTGTGAGCAGAGCGATGTCTATTTCGAGCGCGATTACGATCCACCGCTTTCTCACTTGACAGTGCCCCTATCTTGTGAAATCATAGCCAAGTCACTTGAATCCACCGTTACTTCTGGAAGGCTTAAGGAACCTATAGCTTGTTCGCTTCTCGAAACAACTCGTTCGTGCTCAGACTCCGAGTCTTTGCCTGATTCATCTAGATCACGGTCTTTGTCACCACCTCCGGTGTCTCCTATACCTTCCGGCCTGTCACTCGGTAAGTTTCGAGCCTTATATTGCATTCAAAGCGAGATTCACTAACTTGACGTCACACAATTCATAGAAACAGCATCGGAAACTGGCATCGACGCCAATGACGACGCCGTACAAGTTTGTCTTGGCCTGCTGTCGCGACTCTTCGGCTATCCACAGGGCAATATTCATCTGCTCCAGGAGACGTTCAACTCGCTCGGACTTGGCTCTCTCGATTTCGTACAGCTTCAATCCGAGTTTGAAGCAGCCATGGGTGTCACTTTCCCGCCTTCTTCTTACGCATCCGAGCAGCCAATTTTGAGAATACTACAGGATCTCAAATAGATGTACTTTCGTTCTTTTTCCTCCAATTTGCCTCCGTTTATGTACTGTATCAACATATAAAATCTAGACTTTTTCTATCATTGACACTATTGGTATCATTCATTACTGATTGTTTTCTTCTGCTATCATCCAAATACTACTGCTATACTACGGATGCTTTGACATCATGGTTTTGAACACATTCATCAAATGGCTGATTAGCATCTCTTAGACCTTGAATGTGAAGGGTCGCAGCTGGAACCGCAGGTTCTATAGTACAATTAGATCCCTGCCTGCCTCTAGAATGTTCACGACTCCAAGCTTTCCCAAAGTCCGAGGGCCAGTTGGGACTTCTGAAATTTGAAAGCTCCATGGATTGACCAATGGTCAACTGATCTTTAACTATACCAAGGCTGATTGCACGGAAGGCGCGTGTAGTCATTGCATTTTCAAGAGCAACGTTTGGGATCGTGAACATCGCACGAAAGATCGCCGGGACGGATTTTGATAATATCATGGCCATAGTCAGGATATTCATGCCGACTGTTGCACTAAATTTATAGAATAAATATGTGGAAATGTAACTGGGATAAGGAATCTGCTCACAGATAATACAACTGGCCGCTTTGCATAACAAGTTTGGTAAAATATGGTAGTCCAGTCCCCCTTGTAAACGCTCGGATGCTCCAGTTATTGCCGTCATAGGCGTTTTGCATTAGTCGCCAAGAAATTGCAACAAAGATCAAGGTATCATAGCAGGTGTCAATGATGATTCCTGAAGAGCTGTATGGTAGGACTTTGGCTATAATGCATCGCTTAGTGGTCCCGATATGCACACCGACCGTTGTGAATGGAACCAAAACGCAACCAGCGACAACGCACAGCCAAAGAACGCCAAATCCAATGGTAATAGGTCTGCTATTAGCATATACTGCCCTAACCCTAAGATAAAAAAGAGCAGCACTGGAAGGTGCTGCGCAGGCAAAGCACCAACCAAATACAACTTGCCATCTTGAGCATGACTCAACAAGCGCAACTAGAGGTGCACGATGAACATTCAAGTAAGTAATAACCTTGTGTAGAAACACGGTAATACCTTGGAATAGGGTACTAGTTAGGAGGTATGCCAGAGATGTAGCTCTACAATTTTAAATTATGTATAAGATGGGATTGTTTTCACTTACCCTGAGCCTTAACCATAAAATTCTTCATACCTCGAGAAAAAATAGAGAAACAGTAGAGATTTTTTGGCGTTCTTTTTTTTCAGCATCCGGTACTCATATGGCATGCTTATTATCCAGTCCCAAATGTAGGCCTGTCAGCAGTTTAGACTCATCCTGCACGAAAAATAATACCGGTAGAAAATACCGAAAGAGAAGCGATGGAAAGATATATGGCAGCTTCATATCGGGATGCAGTAGAAGGCCCCAGAAACGATGTGATTGGATCAATGTCAGAAGAATTAGTATTAACTTCTAAATTCTCAGGCATATTGTATACTAGCTCTTGTATCATTGAAAGTGAGTGAAAAATCCTCCACTGGCATGCAAGTTGGAAGTTAATAAGTATACATTATACTCATGGCCTAAATATATATATATATATATATAACCATACGATCTGTTGCCCACCTGATGCGATAAATCATGCGGATGATTTGAAATCCTTCGTTTAATATAGAAGGTCGCCCTCCAAAAGTTATTCTCATCGCTATCAGTTTCCATTTTGATATTGATACTAGTAATTTGATGCACGTGTACTATAGCTATTTGGACCTTATGATGCACCAGCCATGATATGGCTCTTAATACAATATAAGCATCTTCTAATGGGCATCGACGGTCATATGCTGTATCTTAACCCCATGCAGTTAGATAACGAATTAGATTAAATTGAGAATAGTAGCCATCTACACCACAAATTATGCCTCGCAAGCAGTACTCGATGTATATTATGCACTCAGGCTGGCATCGGCATCTATACTACGAATAGTTACTGTGTTACGGTATACTCAAATTCATCAGAAGAGCCCAGCTGCCCTTAGCTATAGCCGACCTCTACCCTAAGTAAACTAATAATTTTGTGGCACAATCAAAAATTGTAGAAGTGAAAGATTACAATGTGGCCTGAGTCTTGTGAAAGGGACTTGAATTATTCATAGACCGGCGTAGTACATTGGAATCATATGACAAATTTCCCAGGCTACTAATCAGCATATGTGCAGAAACCCCCGTTCTTCATGTGGGGAAGACCTCAGTAATATTGAGCTTTAGGGTTGGCCAGTGTAAAAATGCTATTTGAAGGTTGCCTTAGGACGAAAGTCTTGGCAACTGTGAACAAACCTGATACACATATCCGAATTTGATGAGCCTGTATTTCTACCGCTGTCTGTCCCTTATAGATGTGATTGATAGGATTTATCCAATGGAAAGTTTGGTCAAAATCTCATCACTGTTGATATCACGCCAGCATGAACCATATGTTACATAATTAAAAACCATTGGTTACTAATGTTGTCCGAGTTATACAGAGACACAAGTTTCAGATGTATGTATGCTATCTTTTTGATCCGGTAATGGGAATGCTCTCAAGATTTTTTTTTTGCAGATACCCAAATTGCTCAGTATAAAAGCTGATCAGTCAATATCTTGTGACCCAACTTCTCATGGCGTTAAAGCAAAGCATCAGAGTCCCAACGCTCAAGGAGAATATTTATCTGGATGCGTGGCATTTCTGCCCTCCGGGCCCAGGGCCTTTTCCCGTTGTAATAGCTGGACATGGGTAAGTCACTCCTTTTCATACATTTGGTCATGCAAATATTCATCTAGCTATCCTTTACCCGATGTCGCCCCGATAGAATGACGCTTATCAAAGACGCTGGCTACGCTCCCTTTGCAGAGCGCTGGGCTACTGCAGCTGGTTTTGCCTCCGTAGTCTTTGACTATCGTGGATTCGGTACATCAGGAGGAGCCCCGCGTGATGTGGTAGATTTAAGCGAGCAAACAAGAGACTATCGCAGTTGTATAGAATGGGTAAGAGCGAGACCTGAGTTATTTCGTGCAGACAAAATAGTCGTCATGGGAAGCGCCATGAGTGGACTTTGTGTTGCAGAGCTTATTCTAAGTGACCCTGCGCTCGCTGGAGGAATGGCTCACTCGCCACTTTTAGATGGTAAGCATCACAATGAAGCATACACAAGTACGCTAACGGTGGCTCTAAATTCAAATTGTTACCTACTAGGCTATGCAACACTTTCGCAAACAACACCTAACCTCCGTCTTTTGTTCTGGGCTGCGGTCGATTATGTTGGAAATATTCTTGGGCTTCCTCCCGTCTATGTTCGAGCCGTTGGACATCCAGGAGAATTTGCGTTCATTAACAGCTTGAGCTCGTATCGAGGGTTTGTAGACATGTACCATCGAGCAGACCTTCGATTTGAAGATATGCCGAATGTCCTGGCGCCACGTTTAGCGTTTCAAGTCCTCTCTGCACGACCCGGTCTCAATCTTAAAGATGCATTTTGCCCTATGCTTGTCGTCATGGCAGAAGATGATGACTTGATACCACCATTTGTCACAAGAAAAATTGTTGATGATGCTCAACAACGTAAGCACGTAAATCTGTTTTCAATATATACATATGCCCATAGTTCTATGGATTACAGGAGTGACCTTGGTTGTTAGCCCTGGGGGCCATTTCGATATTATGCCTGGGGGCAAGGTGTGCTTTCATAAACTTCAAAGAAGCCAGTCATTCGATTTACCTTTCTATTCCCAGGGCTATGAGACAAACATCAACGCGCAAGTGAAGTTCCTACAGAGCCTGGCTTAAGAACTCCGTTTCCGAGCCGTGCATCGACAGGGAATCCAAAGTGAAATATGTTGGTACATCCGTGTCATAATAACCACGTATAATGAATACGGGTGTTAGAAATTACAAAGCGGCAGCTAAGGCCTTGATTATTACAGAAAAATAAAATAAAAATGAGCAAAGAATAACAGAATGCAACGAAAAGATAGCAAGAAACAATCGAATCATGGGGGAGGAGGAAAAGGAATCTAATCAGGGAAGATATAAAAACGCATACTTCTCAGCACTAGATTATGTACACCTGTGAAAATACAACACGAGTGGTAGAGTACAGAGAAAAAGAAAGCGAGAGGGGGATAATAATAAAATTGGATGCCACATATCAAACACGTCCGATGTTATGCTCGTATACGCTGAGATGACGGCTTGGATGAATCGCAGAGATCGTGTTGTTGATGTGTACTGCTAATATCAAGAACGAGGACAGGAGAAATGCATTAGTCCATGGGTTCATGCACTGCGGCGATCACGAAGCACAAAAGAGAATGGGGCTTGGAGCGAGACAGAGGGTAAGTTGTTATAAACGTTTCTTTCGTACTCACCGGAGTGGACCATGAGATTCTGATGATGGCCTTGTGCATGGCCACCACTGTGTGTGTTTTGGCCATGTCCACTGCTACCGGCGCTGCTATTATGGCTGTGCCCTCCATGTCCGTGTCCATGCCCACTGCCAGGACCGCCACCGTTACTGCTTCCGTGACTGGTGTGGGTACTGTCACCACCACCAGAAGAGGCAAATACAGGTGCAAGACCTGGGGGTCTCTGTGGTACTTCCTCTTCATCTTCAGCGTCATACGCATTCCCATTCCCAACCTCACGGGGACCAGATCGATGATGACCAGAATGACCTGAGTGGCCAGACTGGCCCTGAGGGTGGGGTGAATGATGCTGGTGCGACTGGCGAGGTTGATGATTATGCGCATTATGATGACCAGCTCCGTTACTGCCACTGCCACCCCCAGTTCCACTTCTATTCGCATCCCCGCCAGTGCCAGCACCACCTTCCAACATTGTTGGCTTGCCTTCCACTCTCCGCACAAACTCGCCCCACATCGCTGCCTCGACCCCATCGCCCATATCCTCGAAACGTTTACGCAGAACTTCGTCGGCGCGACGCCACACGCCGCGATGGCGGCACACCGTGCTTTTGACGTATCGGCACCCAAACACACGTTCGAAGGCGGCGCGCTGTGTGTAGGCGGGCGTATCCGCCACAAGCCTATCGACGAACCGGAAGCCGCGCGTGATTTCGCTCACGGTGAAATCATTCGGCCAGCGTTTCATTGGTGGATGGGCGTGGTATGGAATGGCGGATGTGGATGGTTGGGAGAGGAGATATTGAGGTAGAGGTGAAGAAGGTGTAGATGTAGATGAGGAGGAGGAGGAGGATGCCGCGGATGGAGCTGATGAGGATGCTATCGATGATGAAGCCGCCGAAGAGGCGGAGCTTGAGTCAAGCTCTGAAGACGTGTTATAGGTGCCAGCGGAGGGGCCATAGGCGTATGTCGTCAACGTCTGGTGCGATAGTTTTGGGCCTCCATGGCGAACACGGGGTATATGAGCCGAAGGGGTGTGTGGAGAAGAATGGGTAGTGTGAGTGTGAGTGTGAGATGAATGAGCGGGTGCCGTCTGTAGCCCTGCAGATCGAGCTGTTAATGGCGTCGAGAGTGTGGGGCTACGTACAGCATCTGCTAGCGATGAAGAAGTCGTGTGAAGAGGTGGCAGCGCAGTAGCAGCGGTTGCAGTTGCAGACGAGGATGCTGGAACAGATCCAGGTGCAAAGGGATTATCGGCATGTGATTCGAACCGTTCGTCGTCATCATCGTAGGAGTTAGAATGATTATAGGAATCGGAAATGAAATACTTCGACGGCGGAGCTTGTCCACCAGGAATGTCGACCGCCGGACGTTTGGTTATCCTAGCTGATGGCGCATAAGGTATGGTTGTAGGTATTACTGAAGGGGCCACTGTTGTGGCTGGTATAGGTACCCCAGATGAGCTCGCGAGTGGGGTTGAGGGAGGGATTGACGCAGATGATAGCGTAACCGACCTAATCGAGGATACATCCTGGCTTTGCAAATTGAGCTCTGAGACTAGCCCTGGGCAATCGTCGTCTTTAAGTCCATCGAGGAGACTTTTGCGCATTTTATACAATAGGCGCTGACCGCCTTCGACGACACGTGCTGTATCGATCATGTGTTGCTCAAAGTGCCCAGAAGTGGGATTCCATGCGTCGATGAAGGAAGTTGACGTGAGGCCCAGATCAGTCACCAGGGAAGGAAATCCTGCCAGTTCAAACATTGGAAATGTAGGAACCTCATAATTTAGTCGTAGCGGCTCTGTGTTTGCCTGTGTACGAGTAGTTAGTATCAATTCAAACTAGCTTGCTTTAATAAACAATGGCGAATGATCAAATCCAGGCGGTAATACGCATGACTCCTAGAGACACTGGCATCCAAGGGAGCCGGATGTTCCCTAGATCTGAGCTCCGCACATGCCGAGAAGCTGCTTCATTTCGTCTTTCCACAGGACTTCGACGATACATCATAGCGATATCATGATAGCTCATTCCAACATCTGCAATTGTATGAGATGTTGTCCATGGCGATGGGTCCATGAAAAAGGTACCCATGGACCGTCAACACCAACATTGGGAAAATATTAAGCTTGGACAGTAGATTGCTAGGTGCCACTCCTTCATAGTAGATGACATTCCGCACAAACTCAGGATGCCAAGCTCGAAAGAAAAGAAAAAAACACAGGACCGCCGGGTGAGGGCACTTTACCTTGTACCAAAAGACAAGGATTATGGACCTGTTGAGCGCTTGTTCCATGCGCTTGGTCTTATTGTCTACGGTGTTCTGAGCACCGCTGCCTCCCCCATGTGCATGAGAAGGCACCACGCCGGTTGCGAGCGTATAAGTGCGGCTCATATGCCAGTTACAGAGCGGGTCGAGATATGCTTTTGTCGATGGATGAGGAGGAAAGCTTGGTAGTGAGACCAAGTCCTTGGGGGAAGGTTACCGAGATGGACGGAAGGACTTTCCGTACCGGTCCCATGGTCCCTCGTCCCAGGTCCAAACTCCGACCGGCACAGCTCTCGCAAGTCCAACCGTCCACGATCACCAGTGACGTCCATGAACAAAAAGTCTTCCTCCATACATCTTATAGGCCTTGTAGACCCATAAATAAAATTCTTCGGAAATACTGGTACATTAATATTTAAACAGGCCGGGGCGTAATCGCATAAACTAATATAGCTTCTTGTTCCAACTCTCAACTCGGATCCAGTGTAGCATCTTGGACAAACAACAATAGCATTTACAAGATTGATTGCGTCATGCAAACTGGCATATCCATGAGGAGAGGGCGGTAGACGGTAGCGAAAAGAAAGTGTTTACACAGGATCAAGAGAAGTCCAGGAAATCCGGAAACAACTGGCCATGAATGGTTTACACATCCAGGCTATCACCTTACTAGAGGTTATGAAGCACTTTTACCAAGATTATTTCTGAGCTGTGATTTTTTATTACCCGAATAGCAAGACAACGGCAAGGTAAGCGCGTTCATTCCACTAAAATCTGTTTATACGATGTTGTAATTATCATGACATGATGGTTTGGTGCCGTCATGATATTGGTAGGTTAGGTCCAACGGGACCCAAGAAGTTCGTTATTGGGGCTATAAGCTAACTATCGTCCGGGAGAGACAAAAGTATGCTAGCGATCAATTAATAAAACCTGTGGAAAAGGGGCCAAGTTAAATCATGCATTTGATGGCCCTGGCGACTCGGACTCGGGACGTCAGGTATGCCAGAGGAACTGATCGGTTATACAGTAGAGATGCATGAGAGTAATAAACGAAAAGCTCTCCAAGCTTAGAGCCAGGCCCCACTCGTTTTGTACCGTTAAGCTTTAGCGACCTCAATCGGAAGTAAAAGGAATAGTATTCTCTGCTGCAGTGTGATGTATGACTTGATTCCTGTGCGTAACCGGGATAAAACGTTCTCCTGAAGTCAACCCCCATATTATGCTCTGAGAGTTGAAATGTTGGAAGCTTGTGCGAATGTTTAATGGCTAATTCACTGACATCACTGATGGCTCTCAGATTATTGTACAGAAAATACGATTATATGAGCGTTGGCGTGGATTATGATAGTAGTATAGTCATGATCACAACACACGTCCACTTATAAACCTCCGAAAATTCCAAGTGCCACTATCATTCCTACTTTGCACCAGATTCCAAGAGATGGCAATGACTTGATGGTATCATGGCCGGTGTTTACGACGATCCCCACCGAGCTGTGACCAAATTGACTATCACCCGCCTGGAATCGCGGTCTTATACCAAGCGAACGTTTTTTGGACTTGAATATGAGGTGATTGTTTTCCATGCTTAATATCAATATCCCCAACTTGGCCAAAAGAAAAAGCGTAGGCCAGTACCTGTCGTGATGGTCTGTACTAATCTTTCAGTGAGCCCAGTGGCGACCGCGTGAGATTGGGATACCTATTGTATATTCCTGTGTTTCAAAACACTGCATGTGCCACAAGATGGTACTCTAAAAAATCATATTGACCAATCAACGGAATGACTGATGCACAGGATCAATGAATACGAAGAAGCCTCAAAGCCTCCTTCTCTAGTGAATTATCAACCCAAGCGCTGACTGGGAATCACAATTTATCCAGTTTAGACCCCAGGGGACGCATCGCATCGTTCTCAGGTCACAACAACCCCGATTCGGAGGTGTATTAGGATCAACAGAGTTCAGGAATGATCAATACACTTGCTGTGCAAGCAAAAGCTAAGCGCTAAACATTAAACAGCAGGAGCTCATCAATAATCATGAATATTACATTTCTGATAGACAATTTAGAATAATGTTTCGTACCAGTACATTACACGAGTAATATTAACAATCTTGGAAAGCATTAGACAATTTAGATTATAAATACAGGGTCTCCGCTATAAAATCACACTGCAGACAGGCGGGCGAGTCCGGGTCGATTGAGTTACATGATGAATTGCAAGTTCGTATCCTGCCAAGGGTTGATAAGATGTTGTGAGATTTCCTTCTTTTGTTTTCTTAAGGAGACTTACGATCTCGTGAGAACTCGACAGCTGCGGTTTTTGACTGTATCTCTTCTTAAGAACTTCCCTATAGATATCAATAGATAAATGAGACGTATTCGATACAAACGTTGAAACCTACCGAATGGAAATTAATAGTTGTCTATAAGATAGGTGGGGATTGGCCTCTGATTATAAGAGAAATCGATTAGAAAAGGGTGTGAAATAGGGCCGATGGAAAAAAAAAAAACCCCCGTACTTAGAACGGCAATGAAGGCATTGCTCATAGCGCCTACAGCAACTTTGCCGGAAAACGTGTCTGCACTGGTTTGGTCATCCATACATGCCGAGAAACTTATCTACAAGACATGGGGAAAAAAGAGAGGGATGAGATATGATATTTCCAAGTCGATTGTTCAATAAGACGAAAATGGTACGTACGACGTCCGCCGGTGATTTCTTCCTCTCTAACCAACTGGCGGTTATATCCGACGCCCTGAGTTTTCCATTGGAACGATACTGACGATCTGTTAGTTACATCCAAAAACGAAAATACAACAGAGTCGATGAGCATACAATGTAAGGCAAATCGAGGGCCGTCCCCGAATGGCAGCTCTGCAACAAATTGTATCAACAAATCACGGCAAATCATGGTCATACACCCACGTCAAAAATAGACTGATGAACGAGTTTTTATCAGCATTCATGATGTCGATTATGTAAGAAAAGTGAAATCAGCCTACCGTCAATCGGCATCCAGGTGGTAGAGGCTTGACCATGATATCGTGTAACAACTATAGTTTGAGATAAATTAATTTGGGGCATAGTTTTTATTACAAAAACCCCACTGACATCGTCAATGATAAACCCATTCGCCTCGTGATCCACGGGAAAGATTACTTTAAGGGCACAAAGTTAACGATCAAATATCATCACGAGATAGTGTCCGGAAGAATAGCGCACCTTCATCATACCCATCTGCCTCGTCGCCGTCTAAATCAGGAGTTTGCGAGCCATGACCAGAGTCTATAGGTGTAAAAATTTGAGATGCCTGTCTATGTTTTGTTAACAAATAATTGTTTCGCACAATGGAAAAGCAGCGAGTCATGTGCACATGCACCATCAACAAGCCAGCGTATGGCGTCAATCATATTGCGCCTCGTTGGTTTCTGACGAGGATTTGTAGCATCGTCAGTGAGCAACCATATATTTTCCTCCTTATAATTCCAATAACCTGAAGAAGATATCAGCCCCCCCTTTTTTTCAAGCAGCGAACGCATTGCTTGGCAGAATGTAGCCTTAGCAGGGAAGCTTACGCATTAGGAAATCCTTGACGCGCTTGGCATCGTTGATGCAGCCCTTCAGCTCGTACTTTTGCCCGTAATAATTGATCCCGACCTGTGCTGCATATTAGCCCCCGCGGTCGAGCACCGGCTGGATGAAGGAACACGTACGCAAACAGCCTTCTTCTTTCCGGTACACTTGGAGTATTGGAACCCCGCAGGCTGAGCTGCGTTACCTGCCGTACGGATATGACCCTCAGATGTATGCGGCCGGTGCTTGGTACTGGCACGACCTGAAGAAGTAGCGGCGCCCGGTGGTGGGCGAAGGCTGCCTGAAGAAGGCGTCGTCTGTAGCTCGGGAACTTGAAGACGCCCACTGGAGCGCCTAGGACGGAGTTGCGGAATCTCACTTGTGGAATGATAATGCACGGCCGGCCGACCCGGACGGGACGCGGTGGCGGCGGATGATGGCATTGAATTGGCCGGCAATTCGATCTGAGACCTAGAGAGCGGAACTGCTTGTCCGTTCTGGATCCGATAGACCTTGGCACCAGGCGGGACGCGGATCACTTGACCAGGCTTGACGTTGTGATAGACCTGGGCGTTTGGGGGTATCTCTAGATATATCGGTGGCTGAGTCTGCGAACGGGCGACACCAGGTGGGTAAGCAGATATCCCCTTGGAGACACCGTTCACTTGCGATGATGATGCATAGGGCACACCGTACAGCTGCCCTTGGCTGTTGTGACGCGGACGAGTGTATCCAGTGTTAATGTCATCCAGTTGGGCAGCATGGCGCGCGCCCCGGTCACGTTCAGTGTTGTGCCGGCTCGAAGATCTTCCAGAGCGCCGGCCGTGTTCTCTGACTTTCTCGGTTCCACGATCGGCACCCGCACGGGCAAACCGTGGCTCGCGCTGGTGGTCCGTAGGGGTGCTTCCATAGGTCGCAGCGACAGATGAAACATCAACTTTTTGTCTACTAGAGTGCCGTGTATGCGTGTGAGAGGTTGGAGGGCCTGGAGGCAGAGAGCTATGTTTGTGGGCATGGGAAGTTTCCTGGCTTGTTCCGCCTTTCAAATGCGCATGAGCGCCTGGGTGGGGCGAACGTTCGTAGTGAGGTGGGGTATGATGATCACGACCTGGACTATGGTGAGGTCGTTCGAAGCTGACAGTCCGGATCCGTTCGCGGCTCGGATTGGGATGCTGGCCTAGTCCAGGGTGGTGATATTCGGATGGGTTTAAACTATTGGTGCGAAGATTGTTTAATGAGTTTTATTGTAAAAGACGATGCAAGGTTGAAACACACGCGTCGCTACGGGTATAGGTGGGAAATGGAACTAGGCCGGCTATTCTGTTATGAGGTTTTCAAAGAAAGGTCATGAGTTATTTTGGGAGGCGAAAAAATTGTCAACGACAAAGTTTCGTACTGATTCCCAAATCTGACAACAGACATTCAACCAGGGTGAAGAGAAGAAAAAAGAGCAGACTCACGAGCGAGATCGAGATTTCTTGAGTATTCCACGAGGGGGTGCGGAACCGTTGGCAGAGGGCTGACTGGCCGGAGGTGTAGCAGGGACTCCTAGAGGTTGAAAAGGTTGCGCGAGATCTTTGGCAGTGCTAATAATTTACGGTTGGAACATGTATTCAGTCACGGATGAGACATGAACGGATGTAAGTTGCGAAAAAACTGACGATCTAAATGGGCTGCAAATACACAAAGAGCAGAAAAAAACACGATTCAGCCCACGAGCAGCGACGGTGAAGTGGGCATGGATGGCTTCACCTTGGCATAGACAAACGTCTTGGACGCTGCTCCTGCGGCCCTGAGCGATTGAACCACATTGTGAAGGGTGGGGGAGGTGATTTGGGGACGGCTGGGTTTTACTGATGGACTTTATGGAAGTAGTTTAGAGCGAAGCGTCAATTGGATGATACAAGAGTGTTCAAAGCTGGGAAATATGAGTTTGCGGCGCTGGTCGGATATGATGAGGACGGGACAAGCGCTGGCACGAGGTCGTCCTCCAGTTTCGGGCATCTCAGCCAAGATGGTCATCATCCTCGTTGCATTCTACAGCCTGAGACCGCAGGACCCGACAGGAAATGACAAAGACAATCTCAGACATATATTAGCTTCCAGTTGCTAGTGTACTTTGATGGCATAATATCATCGGTGATAATGGCAGCATGTATCACTCGAAACTGCATCGTGGATATAATTTAGCTATGCTTGTGCCAGTGTACGCCGATAACATATCCACATCTGGAAATAGTCACGCCATAATGATATGTCACAGTCACGTGCAGCACTCAAGACGCCATCACATGATCACAGGGCATATACTTCGTGGGGAGCGCTCAGCCCCTTTTCACCCACCCATCAATCATGGCGCCCAGAAGATCTTCCCGTCTGAAAGAAAGCTCAGGGGCAGGGCTCCTTAATTCATCAACTATTATGAGTGAGAAAGACACCGTGGTAGATCATGAAGACGACGACGCCACGTTCCAAGATCAAGTATCCGAGGCCCCGGACGTGCGGCCCAGGAAAAGGTTAAAACGTACAGACACCAAAAATGAAAATACGTCAAAAGAATCAAATTCGGGGAAACGACCAGTAAAATGCACTAAGGCAATTCTCGGAAAGCTCGAAGCGCTACCCGAAATGCCTATTGATATTCTGCATGAAGTAAACCTGTCGCAACTATACCATTTTCTCGGGAATGTACCATTAATGGCAAAATAATCAGATCTTTGTGAACCTTGAGGCAATTGACCTTTTGCATCTCATGAGGACTTCAAAAGGATTGTGGTTTGTGCTCTCCTCTCCCTCGGCTTTGCATGTATGGAAAGAATGCATAGACAATAGCGGGCTCCTTCCGTGTCCGGAGGTAGGAAACAATTCATCTCTCGTTTGAGTGTTTTGGCTAATTTCCGCGAGCTGCAGGATATGTCCCCGCAATCATGGGTCGATCTCTGTGTCTTGTCGCATTGTCAGGTCCGTAAATTAATTTGATGAGTTATATCTACAAAACGAGCTTTTACCGCCATAGATGTGTGGCAGCGACACCGCAAAGGATCCTATTTGGGAACTTCGAGCAAGGGTTTGCAACAATTGCATAGGACGGGGGATTGGGCATGCCTTATCTATCATTTTAGAAAACGCTGCTGCTGACACCTTACTACAGACTTAAAATAATGGGGTACCAGCAGAAATGTGAGGAGGCGTACAACTGTCCTTGGACCAATCTTGTTCCATATCGTCATAAATGTAAGACTTCCACTTATTATGAATATATCGTGACCATATTGAAGATAATCAGGCCAGGATTGTGGCTACATACTCTCTAAAGAGTATAATGACGTTAAAGCGACCATACACCGTCTTTCCGACAGCGGCGATACGGATGCCCTTGACAAATACGTCATGCTCCGGATCAAAGGAACCCATCAACGTCAACAGGTATTCTATCCGGATCACACAAAAGCATCATCTTTTTAGCTAATGAAAGTTCATAGACGGCCCATGTTTATTCAAAATGGAAATCTGATGAACAAGTGCGGCAGAAAAAACAAAACGATGAAGTACGGAAACAAAGGCGGCAAGAGTAGTTTTCATCTTTTTTCACCGGTTTTCTAATATTAAGGCTGATAAAACTATATCAAGCATTATCGACATGTTAACTCGGCTGTCATGGGGTCCTGAAATCCAGAGAATACTCGCAGACAGGGAACTTGGAAAGGAATTCGACCAACATAGGCTCATCAACGTGAGTAAGCCCGTCTCCGACAAGAGTAAGTCTTTGTCCGTTATCCTTTATATTTCTCTCTCGTTTAAAAATGACCGTTGGAATAGATTGGAAGAATCTGGAAACCAAAATGGTCGAATTCATCCAAAGCTTGAGAAGAAAGCGACTCGAATCATTATCGTATTCTCGTCCAAGGGAAGGTCGGAATTTTGTCGAGAAGATTTACCAATCGTTTTGTGCCGGCCAACCACTCGAGCGTTTCCATGAGCTCCCTAGCCTGGATTGTGTTATTCATTTCCCTCAGTTCAATGACATTGTATATGATCGTAATGCAGAGAACCAAGTTTGCGAGGCCGATTTCGCCCAAGCCGTGGAAGCATTACCCCAACTGTGCAAAGAGTGGCAGGAAGCCCAGACTATAAAGGCATTGGAAATGATCTCATCTAAAGACGCGGAAGGGAATCTTGTCATGGCGCAGCACGATCAACTTTACCTAGCCAGGACGTTATTTGATTGCTCATGGTGTCAGGAACCGATCGAGTTCGCTCGCTTTATGCATCACGAGCATGGATATGACGCTAAATGGTGCACCCAGTCACGTTGGACGACTCTGCGCGAACTAGGAAGCTTCCGAAGAATGAGTTTCAATTCAGTCACAGCCGAGAGAGCAAGATGGATCATCATCAAATGTGGGCTTGACCCAGCTACGGCTACCGTGAAGGAGATGGATAACCTAGGGGCTTGGTTCCGGTGCCAGCTCTGTGGCATTGGCAGAGATGGTTCTTTCCATGTCATGAATTGGAGACAAGCAGTGCGTTGTAATTTATTTATTTTTGCTCATTCATGCCGGCTCGTCACTCATGACTTCATTCGTAGATTGAACATCTGGCTAAACGGAGTGAAGATCATGATGTATTACGCAGACGGAGAAATGATGTCGATGGTGACTCTGTCACCTACCTTCAGTTACTCGATGATTTGGATAAAGAACGCGCTGATGCAGCCCTTGCAAAATGCGAACCGGATGTAAAACTCTGGTGCACTCGTTGCGACATTGTCCCCAGCTACCCTAATGATCATTTGAAAAGAGCGTGAGTAACGTATAACAACATCTTATTTAGATACTGAGCACTGAATTTCATGATAGACATCGTCTTGATCGTCCGATTCAAGACGGGGATTACGTCCGTCCACCTGTCTGCACACCAATACCGTTCCACCATGAGCTGACGATCACTACCTTGCCGTCATCTATCGAAGCTGCGAAACCGAATTGAATCAAAGAAAATAAAATAAGTAGAAAGATCGAAAGAGACTACGCTTGAGTGGGATGTGTCCCTCATAATCGATTTACCTTATTAATGTAAGTGTATCTTCGCCAAGTGACAAGAATTGCGACTTCAAACTTCCAAAGTACCATAGTATATGTTTTGTTTTACTCCAAATCAATCATACTCCAAATTCAGAGTGTTTAAAATATGAGGCCACTTCAAAAACCCAGATCATCAGTATTGGTTTTGGGCTCGGTATACGTATACATGAAACCATGAGCTCACGGAGCGCGCGGCAGGTAAGAGGTTGGGGGTTGGAGCCACGCCGGGTGATGTGTGACGCTTGCGTCATGCGGTGACTTGGATGCTGGCCCATGTAGCGAGAATGCAAGGGCATTGAGAATATATCTCGACACTGCTGTGCTAGCATACTAGGGGAGCCGGGTGGGAATAACAAAACTGAGGTGGCTATATGCATTCAGTAAAAGTGACTGTAGGAAACAAATACACGCAAAAGCCGGAAGCAAATGCAGACTGAGGTCACTAGGCTTGAAAACTAAGAAATTACTTAAATTACTTTTGTATAAAATATCACAATCTTATACTAATGATAGGATAAAATAAACTTTAGTTGGTGGTACCAGACTAAGTTACATCAATAATAAGCACCTAATGATGATATAAAATAACTGAGGAAATATGAGTAAACCAAGTGGGGAGGAAACAAAGGCGAGGGATATGTACACTTCAGTTGGTGGTACCGGACTGAAGTGCATAAATTTTCTGTGCCCGATTACAAGGACAAGAGGAAGTTACGAGATACCGTAAAAGGAAAGATTCGCGGCGTCGCAGCTACGTGACGTGATGCAGTTTGCGCATCCAACGTTTTATTTGTTTGTTTTCCTCATCAGGTGAAGATAATTCATTCATACATACACGCAATATATGCTAAAAACATGTAGACCTCAAGTTTTGCAAGAGTTCCTTCTTGAAAAATTACGCAGTGGCCCAAAGTTGCGGGGGCGACTATCGTAAAAGGGAAAAAAATCTGTGTAGAAGCGGAACAATCTAAATTTCCTTGGATGATATCATTAAATGCCCCTATATTGTTGAAACACAAAAAGTAGATTCAGATACATGCACCTACTACATGTATCTATGACGAATTAGTCAAAATCATTCAGACCTAATAAAATGAGAAATAAAATATTCACGATGTATAAATCTAAAACATAGCTGCTGTAAGCTACCCATCTAATTCAAACGATTCGAATGGTCTAACTAAAAAGACAAAAAGAAATCTAGTTAGTAATGATAAAGATAACCTGAGCCATCCAGCCGCCCGCTGCTCATCAACACATTCTATTGTCGTCCCCTCATACCGTCCCACGAGGGGTCTACTACGTCGATCTCACCTTTTGTAGCGGCTCTCTTCATATCCATCCTTGTCTCCACAATACTCAACACGAGTGCCAACGTACAGGCAAATGCTGTCATGTATAAACTAGAAACATAACACTCGCGTCCTTGAAAGCATTGATGGGATGGTGCCAGCGACTCGGCACGGGGAAAAACAACGCCAGTCACCGAGCGTGCTATTGAGCTTAATTCTGTCTCGGGTGCAGCATGTGCATCCAGATTACGCCCAAATGCAAGCGAGAACAGATTGCCACCGATCAAAGGGGAAAGGGACATGACGCCCCAATTTTCTGACAAGTGACCTACAATCACGAGCAAGGTGGTGTTATTAAGGGCGTATCACAAGATAGAGATGCACAAGATAATCTTACTCAACCCAAATGCGTCTATTGTAATCATAGGCATGGTGCCGAACATGGCACCATAGGAAAGACCCAAGAGAAAGCTCGCTTTCCAAAGCGAAGCTGCGTCTATTATGCTGATAGCGACAAGCTGAGAAATAATGAACGATCCCGAGACAAGACATATACAAAATGTCCTTGGCAGGCGGTATTTCTCTTTCAATGCATCCGAGAGCAAGCCTGCCATAGATCGTCAGTTGGGTGCAAGTCACCTTTGAGGCAAAACTACCGATGAGAACACGACCCAAGAAGTTTCCGAAGCTGACCACAGAGACTTGAGTCGCTTGGGATTGCGCTGCGGCAGACTGGTCGTAGTTGGGATTGCCTTGAGAGTAGAGAGCTTGAGCAACTGAGCCTACGTTGTTGATCCCTAGAATTTATTGTAAACACAAACATCCAGGGCTGAGCATATCAATCTTACACATGAGACCGGTGCCCGATACTAGAAAGCTAGTTAGAGATAATCAAGCTGAAGAAAGATCACGACACATACGCATTGACATGGCCGTGAACAAGAGCCAGAAATCAGGCGAGACGAGAAGGCCCTTTCCGTGGATTTCTGATTGGTGCGAAGTCTTTGTTGTAGTGGTGCTCGCAATACTTCTGGTGTTACTGGAACTGTGTGGGCGGGTCCTGTGTAAATGTTCATGAGACCTTACCCTCGTGGGACTTAGTTCCACCGAATTGTCATCGCCTTCGTCATGAGCTACCAAGCTGGTCGAGATTTCGTCGTTTGTTGAATAAACATGCGAAGCGGGATGCGTATATCCTTCAGTGTTATCAGAAGAGGAAGCAAGGGGCCTGTATGCATGCTCGGCTTGGTTGATCTCGTCTCGTGGGGGCAAAGGAACGATGCGCACAAAGGCGAGCCCGACGAGCATGGGTAAGGATGTACCCAGTGCAAGTACAAGCAATAAAGAGGATGTATTCCCGGGGAATAACGTCTTGGCTATAGTTCCAAACACCAGTGCGGAAAGACCAAACCCAGATATGACAAGCCCTGTGGCAGTTGCCCTCTAGGAGTACGAAAATTAGTACTGGTAGTGACATCACAAGGAATTCAGGCCTGCCCTACGATCCGGAAAGCTCTTGGCGATAACATTCACGGAAGATGTCAGACCTGCATTACCGCCGGCTCCAGTAAGGACGGCAGAGACCAGTAGAAACGCGAAGGCAGTTTGGGACAAAGTGGAGGTGCTATCATGAAAGGTTTGACTGCCGAAGTCGTAAATATACTTTATTCCAGAGTAGCCTGCAAGAAGAAATAAAAATCCGCAAATGAAAAGCTTCTTGGGTCCGTCTGAGTCTGCAATCTTGCCCCAGATGGGGCCAGTCATGTATACGCCCACTGGTTTGTCGTTAATATTGTTGTCACCGCAAATGGTTCAAAATTATGTCACCATTCCCTGCCAGCCCCACAATATTCAATTTGGTATGATTGATATTCAATCTTGATCCGAGCTGAGGACTATAAGCTAACAAGTGACGTGATAAACTTCAGCAAAGAAGGTTGCAATGCTGTGTATAACACGGATTTTTACCGGAGTAGACCTAAGTGACGACATTATCGTGACGATCAGATAGAATACAAGTGTTTGAGGATACGTATATTTACGTAGTTTGTCCCAGAGCTCAAGGATACAAAAACGGCAGCTAATAGTGTGGCTACTCGCCGACCGCTCATTAGGCCGGGTGCGATCGACATGGTCGACGTGGAATGCGGTGACGCCGGTGAGCATTGCCGCCCGTCAAACGGTCGTCCGGAAAGGGCGGACCGGATCGGACACTTCTCAATTATGTCACATTGTCACAAGGTTGGTTGTCACAGCTTGAAGCCACCACCGATTCACCGAAATTGTTGAATTTCCATTTGATTATTTTGTCTTGAGCATGCGCACAAGTATTACAGGAGCAATAACACAATACAAGTCCATATTAGCATACATTATACAGCTATTCCGTCACCAAATATCAAGGGTGGACCATGATTTTCTAGATATTCTCAGTACTTCCTGCCAGCAACAGCGTCAACATAGGCATATCGGGGGTCGGTCTACCAGCTTCTAGTGATAATAAATGCACTAATGAGCAATTACATAGAAAAACGTGAAAATTACAGAAAGCACTTACCTTATGGCCTCAGATTCCAAGATGTATGAATGGAACCCAAGCAAAGAAATTCTCCTCTCCAACTTTTTCTCTCAAACGTCCAACCGCTTCGTGAAGTGCGTATGCAGCCTCTCCATCATTTGTCCTCATCTTGCGCATCCTTAAATACTTGTAAAACTCCTCTGCGACAATAGGTCCGTCTTGGTCTCTAATCGACCACATCGTCCCAATGACTGTGCGATACCCACTCATGAGCATACCAGCCGCAAGATGAGCCGCTTCTTCGGGTAGATTCTTGTCACCTTTCGCCGTTTGGCAAGCGGAGAGGAACGCCAGCCTGGCATGAGGCAGTGCCTCTCGAGAAACAGTGCGAAGGCTGAGCGGACCGTCATGAAGCATGAATGCGCTATCCATTGGACTTCCTTCCTGTTGGACGCCGTGACAAGCCAAGTGGATCCAGCTACGTTTTCTCATCTGATCCAGGACGGTGTCCCGGGACGCCGCGGCGTCATTCAGCCAAGTGAAGTGCTCGACGTCGAATTGAGCTTGAAGTCTGTTTGCCTCATCTTTGGTGCAGGGTAGTGGACTCTGACTAGGTGTAGATGGTTGGGAAATAACGGCAAGCCCACGAAAGTCCTGTGATTCAATACCTTGTTTACGCTTCAATAATGTAGACAGACTAGGAGTGTATGACGAGATGGCATATCTATAGGTCCTAAAATCTGACATAGAGTCATCTTGAGTATAGTATCCTGCAGCGTGTAGGGGTAGAAAGGCTAGTGGGCCTGTAGTGCACCATGTGATATGCGGTAATATACAATTAGGGGGTAAAGACTGTGTGACGATGTGGATTAATCATAGGGTAAAGGGAAAAGAAAAGAAAAGAAAAGAAAAAGAGGGAAAAAAAAAACATACGGTATATCCGAGAGCCTGAAAGATCGGGCTGACTATGTCAGTCCAGAGCATCTGGAAAACGCGCGACATCCAGCCAGGACGCGAGAAAATAGTAGGAATAGAGGCGCGGTTATCGTCTGAGAATGAGATAAAATCAAGTAGCAACTGTTCTTCTTCGTTGTCAGCGAAATGAAAGTCTTCAGGTGTTTCTTCACCTAGAAGACCAGAAGTAGTGCAACGAGCACCTCTTCCGGTCAATGCACGAGTGAAGATATGATGGGCTTTGGCAATCTTATCTAGAGACGCGGACTGCAAATGGACATGTCCTAACTTGGGATTGGGGGATCCGTTTACATTATGGAGAATAATCGCATCGCATCGATGACTTTCAACATTGATAACAACCACAGGGCCAAGTATGGCGGCGGATGTAAGCGTTGATAATGTCGGGGGTTGAAGAAAGTATTCGTATCCAGAACATTGACGGACCATTACTATCAGGTCTTCCCACTCTTGAGCAAGTCGTCTATGTTCTTGTGCACCTGTCTCCCGATCTTTGGAAGGGACGGTAAGGTTAGAGGAAGATAAGATATCAAGATTCATTCCTATTGTCTCAAGCGAGCGTGAGACATTCTTTATACGAGTAGCAAGTTCAGGATGGTCACGTTCTAGATCGTCCACTGGAGTACGAAGATTAAGCATTTGACTCCATACAATGGAACGGCCTTGCTCAAGCCACTCAAGGGCAAGGTCAGGACGGCCAGAGGGGCAGGCGATGGAAGCTGCAATATTGACAGAATTGCCAATAGAGGAGATGTCTTGATATCGAAGGCTAATAGAGTTACCCAGCCAGACAATACGTGGGATGAGTTCCATGATAACACGACCTGCAGGTAACAAGGACAGATGAGGATCGGATGGGGGGAGAAGGGGATTTAGAGCAAGTGATGCCCATCTACGTGCTGAGTGTAGGCGAATATGAGGGGATCCGGATAATGATGAAGCGGAAGCTGAATAGGCAGAGATAGCATTTGATGTCGAAAGTATAGTTGAATCGAGTAGTGAACAAATTTCCCAGGTTATTTAAATAACCGGTTTTAACGGCATGGCCGTTAGGAGTGAGATCGACAGCCTGCTGTAGCAAATGAATTGCCTGGTCGATATCTGCCACTTCACCAAATCGTTCAAATCGGCTTTCAAGCGAGTTCCCCAGATTATTCAAACAGCCGGGTTTCTCCGCATTAGCATCAGGAGTGAGATTAACAGCCCGCTGCTGCACATAGATTGCCTGGTTAATATCTGCTACTTTGCCAGATTGTCCAAATCTGCTTCGAAACAAAATCCCCAGATTACTCAAGGAACTGGGTTTGCTGGCATGGCCGGTGGGAGTGAGATCAACAGCCTGCTGCAGCACATGAATTGCCTGGTCGATATCTGCCGCTTCATTGGATCGTTCAAATCGACGTCCGAGCAGCATCCCCAGATTACTCAAACAACCGGGTTTTTGGGGATGGTCATGAGGAGTGAGATCGACAGCTTGCTGCTGAACATAAATTGCTTGGTTGATATCTGCCACTTCGCCAAACCGTCCGAATCGGCTTTCGAACGAATTCCCTAGGTTATTCAAGTATATGACTTTATTAGCATGAACATTAGAAGTAAGATCGACAGCCTGCTGCTGAGCATGAATCGCGTGGTCGATATCTGCTGCTTCGCCGAACCGTCGAAATCGGCTTCGAAGCGAATTCCCTAGGTTATTCAAACAACTGGGTTTGTCTGCATGATTGTTAGGAGTGAGATTGAAAGCCTGCTGCAGCACATGAATTGCCCGGTCAATATCTGCCACTTTTCCGAATCGTCGAAATCGGCTTCCGAGCGAGTTTCCTAGGTCATTCAAATAAGCAGATTTGTTGGCATGGCTGTTCGGCGTGAGATCGACAGCCTGCTGGAGCACATGAATTGCTTGGTCAATATCTCCGACCTCACCAAATCTTCCAAATCGGCTTTCAAATGAATTTCCCAGGTTGTTCAAACAATTGGGTTTGTCAGGGTGGCCGTCAGGAATGAGATCGATAGCCTGTTGCTGCACATGAATTGCCTTTTCAATATCTGCTACTTCACCATAGCGTCCGAATCTGCTTTGAAGCGAATTCCCCAGATTATTCAAATACACGGGCTTGTTGGCGTTGCCGCTAGGAGTGAGATCGACAGCCTGCTGTTTCACATGGATTGCCCGGTCGATATCTTCCGCTTGGCTAAATTGTCGAAATCGGCTTTGAAACGAATTCCCCAAATTATTCAAGCAACTGGGCTTGACGTCATGATTGTTAGGAGTGAGATCAGCGGCCTGCTGCAGCACGTGAATTGCCTGGTCAATATCTGCTACCTTGCCAAATAATCTAAATCGCATTTGGAATGAACTTCCCAGATTATTCAAATAACCAGGTTTTTCAGGATGGCTGTTAGGAGTAAGATCAGCAGCCTGCTGCAGCGCCTGAATTGCCCGGTCAATATCTGCCACTTCACCCGATTGTTCGGATTGCGTATAAAACAATCTTCCTAGACTACCCAAGTAACCGTGCTTTGAGGCATCGTTGACGTGTGTATGCTTGACGGCTTGTTTTAGGAATGAGAGTGCTATCTCAATATCAATCACCTGCCCCAATCGATTGAATCGAATCCCTAAGAAATCTCCCAGCAAGCTCAGGTATCTAGGGTCAATAAATGTATCTTCCGGCGTTAGCTCGACGGCGTGTTGCTGTAAAGTGATTGCCTCTTCCAAGTCTTCCAGGTCACCAGTGTGTTTGAATCTTGCTACAAGAGACACGGCTAAGCTGCTCAGGGAGTTTTGCTTCTGGCTGCCATCCTTTGGCATCAAGGTGACGATTTCTCTTTCAAAGATGATTGTCATATTTAGGTCGTCTATATTTCCTTGTTCTTGGTACTTGTTCCAGAATTCCATGGCCTGCTCCCGTGCAATCATAATTTCTGTTTGTATTTGAGTTCGTTAGCTCATGATGCAAACAACATTCAATTCCTCACCTATCATCCAGTTGTCAAATATGCTGGCCAGCACTGATCCATCGGGATAGTCGCTACCCTGTACATCACCAGGAGTCCCCAGGATGGTTTCATATTACCAATGTAAACTGTATGTCGAGCTACACCATCAGATGAAAAATAGTTACACGCACCAATGATTCATTATTATGATCCATGTTTACAGTCTTACAAAGCAACGAAGTGTGGGTTGAGAGAGACCAACTGTTCTACCGTCTTGATATGATGAAGCCTAGTATTTATATTACTGGATAAGTGGTATAGTAATGGTAGTAATATTACAGCTCCTACCGTCCTGTTTGAGACGCGAATGCAGCACCAGTACTGCCCTGAATGCCTATTTCACAGCCTAGGCGATACAAAGTAAACTTCTTCTGTACATAACAGAGTTACTGAACGCTATTGCTGTAACAATAAATCCAACAAGGCAGCAGATACTAACTGATGCGGTACTGATGGTGGTGCCATCGTGGCTTGAGGTATGCCGTGCCTAGTGATCAAATTTGATCATCTTTGGCCCTGGCCCATGTGCTGGCTGCGCCAAGAGAAATCGTATAGTGCGGGTGGGGCAGAAGTACATAGCGCTTTCCGAGTCGGGCCAGTAGTACCTATGGACAGGTCGAGGTGAGCGACGATGGGCCTCGCCGCCTCATCTTTTGCGGTCTATCACCAGGTGATTGATATACTAGTCATCTGAATGAGAGGCATATGCTCGTCTTGTGCCTTACGTATGGGGTGCTCTCAATACTCATACTCATTTCGGCACGCATTATGAATGTGATAATTCCCAGGAATGACATTTATTGGTAGAGAAACTTTTACATACATCAGCGACGGAAAGAGAGAGAAACGAGCAGGGAAAGGGAAGTGGTGTGTCTGGTGTGCCGAAAGATGCGATGGATGGTTCTGAATTAGTAATAATGCTTAAGGATATAGAATAAGGGCCCGAGAAAGAAAGGAGAGGGCAGAAGACGCCTAAGAAAAGAATGTAGTGGGTGGGTGAAAACGAACGAGCGTCGGTTACGTGTTACGGCGTGCTGGCAGTTCTCTGCAAGAGAATGTGCAGCTGCCAGCACCGGCGCGCGGGCCGAATTTGCGTCCCTCTAAAATTCTTGGCGCAAAGCATGCAAACTCCAGTGTAGTGATCATAGCACTCGCCATCAGTGATCATGGGTGCATCATCAATCATCAGCATACACCCAACTATGCTTCTCTTCGTATACACAGCACCGCCATCTGACTCTATGACCGTTGGACAGCGTTCCTGTTGCTCATCTTACGAAACCACCTTCTCAGTGCGCGGAGCCCACGAATGAATAGCCTTTCCATGCGTGGGATCTGTAAACAGCTGCTCCTGTATTTGTACAGCCTTCTGCCTAAGTAAATGCGCTTGCTCTGCGGCTGGGGACATGGCTACTTGGACTGAATAGCGGGCTTCCTCACCCCTTTGCTCGCGCTAGTTACTCTTAGGATGTACTGGTACGCGGCACAGACCCCTCTAAGTGCATGTCTGTTTCTACATAGGTAGGTGTTTGAAGCCACTGGTCACCGTTGACATGTAATTGATTTTTTTTTTTAGTCTCTACCCATGCGAATTACCATTAATACGGTCATCGTCGCTACTACTCTTTCTCCACCAGGGAGATCTCGTCGGCATTGTCTTGAGTCTGCTCATCAGCTCACATCATATCAGTAGTTTCTCGAACATGTACTGCCCTGGTTGAGGCCGACGGCGCCAGGTCTATCATGATTAAGCCCTCGGCTATCTTTGATTGTCTGTGCAATAGCTGTATCGATGTTACTCACTATTTTCAGTAGCAATTCAAACGCCTTCTATGAAAAAAGGTGTTATCTCAGCACTACATGGTGTCTTTGTGGTCTATGGCCGCAGCAGACACATTAAGCCAACTACCCTTCTCTTACGCTGCCTAACATTAGCGTTATTTGTCGCGCTCCAGATTCATTTTTTTCCCGCTTACTACTCCCTTCGTCGATGGCCCCGGTTGAATCCAGGTTATACAAGATCGTCGGATCAGCTGACAGATTGCATCACTGTACACATGCCCTCAGCAGCTACTATCTCCCCATATAACTGAGCCACCACTCAATCACGGCCGGGGGATGTCACTGTGGATGATCCAACTTACAAAAAGGAGTAAACGGCAAGATAGTGAACCCAGTTGTTCCTTGTTGTTCACCTTTCCTTTCTAATGACGCATCTAGCCGTGATTGGGCAGTGCAAGGCGCATTCGTCCGTTCACCCTTTTTTCGTCGAAGTCCTCAGGTATGCCCCAAAGATTGCTGTGGAAAATGGCGGATGGTGCATCATTATGAATTCAACCTGCCTTCATTGTCATTTTGTTAGCTACCGCAATCGCTAAGCGCCTTGGTTCCCATTACTAATGCTACTCTCATCCCTATTAATGTATATTTGATTCCATAAATATCTATTTCATCTTTTATCTTAGATATACTAATCTAGTCATGACATGAATAATGGACAGGTTCTCCTTCTATAACAGATTACCCTTTGTGGTTACAAGATCGCTAGTGCGACACTCCTGGCATATGCTTCTTTCCTTATTCAATACTCTGCCTATGCTACCTTACCTGTCACCCATGCAATCTTCATCCTAATATATTTTCCGTGTTCAATTTTGTACTCCCTGAGTCATTGTATAATGGCACCAACCTTTATGCATGAACACATACTGCTTTACATGGACGTTAGCACGAATCTTTGGATTGTCGACCTTGAGGAAGAGAGACGAGTGTGTCAAAGTTATATGGCAATATCTAGGCAGTAACCCGAAAGAACTAGTGTTGACTAAACGAAAATTAAATAACCAGCTTATTGCATTTCGTCGATCGAATTCAACAACATTAATTAATCAGTTTCGATTGTAACTATAGTCTAAGTTACTGTATTATCAATATGTACCTGTAGCATATAAGGGGTTGTCGTGCCGGGTGTGTCAGGTGGTTGAGTGGATCACCACCGAGATAAAAATGACTACCGGTAACAGAGTGAGTCAAATTCCTTGGGCACATGAGATAGACCGCCTTGGCATTATCAACACACCCCTGGGTACATCACCTGAGTAAAATAGACCAAAATCTATGTCCTAATTGTTTAGTTATATTATTTTGGTTACGATCTGAGCTCGAGCCACCGATAGCCCCTACCATACATGAGACAAGACTGCGTCTCCTGAGAAGTAATCCTATCTCACCCAACTATCGACGAAAGGGTTTGTGAGGAGATGATGCTATCAGTCTTGGTGAAGTGCACCGCTAAATGCGCAATATGATGCATAATCAGTATTTGGAGGGCAGCCTCTTGCCACGAGCTTAATCATGACAGATCAGGCTAGGGCGATTTACTCGTTAAACCCTGAGGTATTGATTGTAAAGAAGCCAAGTTGTTATACACCCAGATCATGAAATGTCGAGGCAAACATAACGAAACATCCTTGATGATCGTAGGAACCTAATCTGCGCGGACGATATCATCATGGAGGCGTTTCAAGTGGCAAACATGACAGCTACAAGAGCGAAAAAGAAGTGCTCTGTTAAGGGGCAGCATGAACGAAAAAACTAGACGGGCGCCTAAAAAAAGGGGTTAGATGAGAGCGACAAGATAACGCCGGCCTCAGTATGACAAATGTCGCCAACACAAGAGGGAAAAGCATAGGAACAATGCTGAATCTATCAGATAAGTGGATGAGTCTGAACGGATCGCCACCAATGGCCTCAAGAAAGATTAATTCCGTAACGGTTTGCCAGCCAGAGACGGCGATAAGATTCATGGGCACCTCGACATTGACCTCGTGCATCGACTTGAACAACACGCCCTGGCTGCCGACTACACTGTCAAAGATCCCGGCGTTATTGGTGTCAATGATGACATTGGGGCCAATGAACTTCTCGTACAAGCCGGTCTTCGGAACCTTGGCGATCTCCATGTAATACAACCTTCAGTAGAAGCCCTAAATCGAGCTGTAAATTGGGGACGACCAAATCCACAGAAGAAATGTCATAATTGTAATGGTCTAGATTAGCAAGAACATAACAAAAAATCAGAAATTTCAGCTCACAAGGCAACATGCTTGGGGCGCCCTTCAGTAGCAACGCCTTTAATGTGGCGACAGATAGCTATGCTCGGCCACATGCTAGGGGGAATGGTGCTCGATAGGGTGGCATCGTCGACGAAACATAGCTTAATGAGGATAGGCTAAATTTTCCGGGAATCTCAGAGTAATGCTCATTGGTGGGCGGTGAGTTGAAGGTGGTTGCATCAGATGAAGCTAGTAGCTGGTAGGCAACCAACCTACGACAGTGGGGAAGAGTTCAAGACATTAAGGACTCTTATGTGGGTACCCTTGAGCTTGACATACCATTGACTACTCGTACCAGTCCAGATATCGGACATGTCACTTTGTTCGATCTTGAAATTCTCAGCCTTGGACTCTGCAGTATATAAGAGAGGTACAAATATACACTGACTAATGAGAAGAATGCTCAAAGTGTCCAAGAAAGTCCTTTACATAGCGTCCGTAGATATCCTTATGATCGATAGGCTCACTGGACCTGGCATCAATTTGAGATATTCGTCAAGATGCTTCATATAGCCTATCGTCCAAGCCACCCAAGTTCCATCATCTATCATAAACACGCCATAGGCCTTCATCTCCAAACGGGTACATAACTCACCCCGTGAGCCGCCATCACCAAAGCCTATCACGATGATGAACTTGTCGCGGTCAATGGGAATATCAGGTTATGGATAGACCCTCAAACGTCTCTTGAGACTCGCGGATAGAAAACTCATGGCGGGGGCTGGTGGGGGAGAAGGACCTCAAAGATGATCTAAAGCGCATGCGCCCTGCATCTGTACCTTGAAGTTGGCAGAATTGTCATGAGCGATTGCGCGACGTCAGGGGGCTATATTCTTGCTAAAGTTGAGACTGATGTTGGCCGTAATATCGGCCAGATTTGGCAAGCTACCCATCCCACCGTTCAGATTGGCCTAGAAATATGCTCAACTTGAGCAACGCTGAAAAGTAGAGGGTGCGTCGGGCTAAAAATCTTGAAGGCTATCTCCTCGATGGAGAAGCTGCAAATCGCGTGATTTTTAACTCTTCATCTCACTCATGAGACCCACGCCACGTCTATATCTGTCGTGAGGAAAATCAGCTGAGAAGAGTCACATAAAGAGGTAGAACGACATACCGCTAGTCAAGCACAAGTACTTTCCCGAGATTTCAAAGCCCCTATCGTCAAACAGTGTTTGAGGAGACATCTCGCATTTGGAGTAAAGACTGTCGGTGCAAAAGCAACGGTAATTTAGATAGATAAAGAGAGCACTGTAAGATGACCCGGATCAGATGGGTAGTCAAGTGTGTGCTGGCCTTCTTGTGCTTAACGGCGCCAAGGAGATGAAGTGGATTCATCAACATGATACAATAGAAAGGCTCAGAATTATCATCGAGATCATCGACCTTGATATCATTCTTGGCGATAGAGCGAAGTGAAAGATGTATTCGGGATTCACACCGAGGGCAGGGCAGAATTCATCGACAACAACATTGAGATCTTGTTCATACCCCTGGCGGAAGGGAATTTCAGCGAGCATGAAACCTGTGTCGCTGACGATCTGGAAGATCAATTGATAGTACTCGATTGTTGCTCTGGTGCATCAAGAGGTGGCGATGGAGAGCTAAGGGTCACTAGATAGGAGTGCCTTGGTAGTCTCAACACCGACAGAGACCTTATCAATACCGGTGAGGAGAGCGCTCTTGTCCTTGGCCTCAATATAACAATCTTATGCAGAATATTAAGGTGGATAATTGTCAGGTCGCTGCCGTACTCGGACTCTTTGCCAATCATGCACTTGAGACTTGGGGCAGCTTGGTTGCGACGTCAAACACCTACCTCTGGCAACGGATCCAGTGGTGAAGGGCAAAAGGCATCCTCATAGAGGGCCTTAACTGGGTTCTTGTACTTGCTGGTAGCCTCGAGCTAGACCTTGACTACACTATCAAACTTGAAAACGCTGACCTGAATCTTTAAGATGTTGACAGACCTTGAAATTTTCTTGCTGTTTGCTGTCTCCTTGAAACAGACTTGCAACTTGCGAACATTCTCACAATTAACCTCGGAGTACGTAATATTGCCTTCTTCAATGACCTTAGCATATGGCGCGGTAGGAAGTGTAACTAAAGGTGCCCCGGTTATGAGAAATAGAATCGAGAAAATTTTACGCACAATCTCTGTGGGCAGTTATCTAAGAACCATCTTGGTGTTTTTGACGAGATGCTAGCCGAGTTCCTTGGCTAGTTCGTACCTGTCATTGCGAATGGGATTGGCCTAATTGGTGTAGTGCCCCATGTATGTGATCGGGTCCTAAACTACATGATCGAAGAGGCGTAGGTAGCGGGTAGTGGCCTCGTAGTCGATGTTAGTAAGAAAAGTGGAGGTGAGGCCGTATGACATCAGCAAACTATCTTCGCACCCCTAGTCTCATTAGGGATCACCTTGAAGAGGTCAAAGTCTGACATGATACTGCTGAAACAGAGGTCTCCGTGCTCATTGACATTGGGCACAACAACGATGAGGACCTTGGCCGATGAACTGGTACGCGCTTCCTTGGCAATTACAACTGGGTGGACAAAAGGGACACTGTTAAGGAGCATGAACAGGGCGTTGTGCTTCTCAATGACCGGGTCAAGAGAGATATGTGGCTATGATTCTCGGCAGTACCAAAGCTGGAGTTGGAAACGAGAGAAATCATGTGCTGCCAATGAGCCAAGTAGTAGGCCGCCAGAACAGGCTGGTAAAAGTCCTCGAATAGAAGGTAGCCATTAACATCACCCTCAGTACACTGTATGACGATGGGGAAGTTAGGGTTGGTGGTAACAGAGTTAACGAACGACTTAGCAAATACTGTCGACGGAATCGGCCCCGAAGGAGAGATGGTTAATGAGGACAGGTGTGGAGAAGGTCAATAATTTCGGCTGATTTTTCGGCAGTGGAAGTACTAGCAGCAATACAGAAAGCTTGAATGGATGGACTCTCGTGGCGTGCATCTCTTGCCAGGGAGGGGGGGGGTGAACTGGAAGCCAAGCTAGCATGGGTTGACGTAAAGTCGGAATAAGTCAAGACTTAGGAGTGATTTGACTAGCATCGAGCTGGCCTGAGTATTGATTCACACGAGTGTAGAGTGGGCAAAAGATGAGATTATGATTAGTCTACGTTGTAACGCGACACAATCAATCCTTGAAGCGAGTCAACGACGCGTGCACGACAAAAATCTACCAAGTCCCGCGGGTTTGGTGAAATTTGGTTCCGGCTTATGTATGCTTTCTGCCAAAGGAGGCACGACGCCGGAAGGTCTCTTTGGCGTGCGTATTGGCTTCACGTCCCTCTCTCCGGAACCGCCAGTATTCCCCGCTGGCTCTCGCTTTTTCAACTCACTCACGCCTCGAGCCTGAAATACCAGAATATGTTTGAAGGTTTACTCTGTGTGATGAGGCACTTGTAATGCCTGTCTGTATGCCCAAATCTGGGTACTGCTGCTGCCGTTTTCGCGCCTGGTATCAACACTACCGTGGCTGCGTTCCCACATTATTCCTAACCTTGGTCCATGGTTTGGAATACCATGGTTTCATACCATAGCCCTATTGCCGTTTTTTCCCCCATGAATTTATTGCTGGGATTTGCTGCTCCTGAACGTATGCCTAGTATTTCATACTACGGCTAAATTACCGTTTCTTGCCCGTGGCTGTGTACTCTGGGCTTTGCTGCGATTTATTTTGTATTCTATGAGAGGGTATCTTACCTGTGCACTAAGTCACACCCCATTTCTATATGAATTGAGATAATACCCTGGCTGTCTCATAACTGTAGTAGGCTAGTGGCAACTACTATCTAAGAATTGCATGTCCTAGATGTTGTGGGGATTGATGCTCACGCATGGGTCGATGCACTCCTACACTACGGGAAGCGACGCTCACCTTTCTCCCCACAGGTTTTTATCGGACCGGAACTTCAAAAGCGCTTCGCGCTTTCCCCTATTCACTGCCGCCGCTACTCTCTGCATAGAGGTTAGCCAACCCATCAGGTAATGTCAAAGACAAAAGAAAAGCCTGACTGGCTCAGACCACCAAATTCAAGACTCAGACCAAACTCCAAGCTCAGAATAGACCAGTGTACTCTATAAGAACAATACCTCAACGTGATGTAGCGAGTACAGAGCAACCTGCACACGTTTGGCTCACACCTGATTCAGCTTAGTTGGCTATACATCAAGGCTTTTGTATCCGGTTCAGGCGTACGTGCAGCATTCAGTATATTCTGCGGGGTTGCCATTCCTATCTTTGACCCATAGCGCCCCTAATCATGGTATTTTGCGCCTAGTGACGCTTACTAGTCGCAAGGTCACGGAAGCTGGGCAAGACTTTTGTCAGCTTCACCTTTACCATTGCCTACAATTATTTCTTGTAAGTCGGTACCACCAAGCATATTTATTATACTTACATCCTTGGTAGTGTTTGATCTTGCCATGAAAATCCGCCTCTGATAGGAGCGTATGATAACTCTGCCAAGCCCAACTACCTTCGAATACATTTCGTTTATATCAACATCGCGACTCCTCATAGCCTTTGTATTTGCTGCAGGCTCGCGTGCTTTGAACATCAAAAGAATCTGTGTTTTTTTTTCTCATGGGTGCCTTTGTATTTCTCTCGACCATGTCCACGGTCGTCTCCGTTCTTATAGACTAGTATCCCAAGCTAACTAAGAGAATATTTGACGCCTGTGTTGGCACCATTTCCTGATCTGATTGAGTATATTTGCACAGTGATGCTTCTCTTACCATTATCTATAACTCTATACTGAATCTCACTCCGTTAACTTTATCATATATAAGGATGCCACAAATACCACAATGAAAATTTTCTATTTCAGCGGCAAAATGTGAGCTGTTTTGGTCCTATGTGCGTACTCTATACTGCTACGTGCTCTTCTCACAAAATTACCGGCGTTACCGCTTACATAACTCTCTGTTTCTCTAGCAAGCACATCCATGCGGCTCTACATTTCATTTAGCCAACGATCTACACCTCCTTGGAGCCAGTTTCTATTACTCATGACACATATTATTACGCACTTACTTACTTTCCCATCCTCATCTAGTTTATATGGGGCTAGATGTCTCTCACTGAAGCTTTATATGTAACCAACTGCTATATTTCGCCATGTACGCAGTTACCTACATCATTTTTTTCATGCCGCCGTAAGCCTCGCGCATACGATTAGCCTTATTCTTCCCTTAGCCATCCAAACAAGCATATCGAACCCTCAAAGGAATCTCAAAGGAAGTCATCGGGTAAAGTCTAATACGGTGCCGATGTACTACCAGATATCCTGTCCATTGCGTTCACGCCTCTGTATCACCGTTTAACTATGTCATTGCCATCACTCCTTTAAATGTTCTCCGGTTGAAGAAAAATGACTGCAGAAACAAAGAGAAAGATGTAGAGCCAGACTGGATAAATAAATAAATACATCATACTCGGGCTAATCTGTTATATCAACAAGTTCGAAGATCAAGAATTTCGGCAGATACAAAACACAAAAAGGATTGCATAGAAGACGGCATCAGTGTACTAGTATAACTGGTCATGCATGTGAGCTTGGAAATATTGCCCCTTGAAAAATTAGTACAGACTATATTCAGGGTTCGTGTGCTACCTTCCGGTGATAACAAATGCACCAATCAATACTCGCGTAGAAAAATGCGAAAATAACAAAGTGTGCTTACCTCACAGCTTCAGATCCCAAGATGTATGAACGGAACCCAAGCAAGAAATCTATCTTCTCCCACTTTGTCTCTCAAGCGTCCAACTGCTTCATGAAGTGCGTATGCAGCCTCTCCGTCGTTCGTCTTCATTCCGTGCGTCTTCAGATATTTGTAGAACTCCTCGGCGACAATAGGTCCATCTTGGTCCCAAATCGACCACATCGTTCCGATGACCGTGTGATATCCACTCATGAGCATACCAGCCGCAAGATGGACCGCTTCATCAGGCATATTTTCGTCACCTTTGGCTGTTTGACAGGCGGAAAGGAAGGCCAGTCTGGCATTGGGCAGTCTTTCTCGAGAGATGGCGCGAAGGTCAAGCGGACCGTCATGAAGCATGAATGCGCTGTCCATCGGACTTCCTTCCTTTTGGATTCCGTGACAAGCCAAGTGGATCCAACTACATTTCCTCATCTCATCCAGAACGCTGTTTTGGGACGCCGCGACGTCATTCAGCCAAGTGAAATCCTTGATGTCGAATTGAGCTTGGATTTTCGTTGCCTCATCTTTAGTGTAGGGTATTGGACTTTGACCAGGTGTAGATGGTTGTGAAACAACAGCAAGCCCGCGAAAGTCGTGTAAGTCAACACTTTGCTTGCGCTTCAACAGGGTAGACAAACTAGGAGTGTACGACGAGACGGCATATTTGTAAGTCCTTAAATGTGACATGGAGCCATCTTGAGTGTAGTACCCTGCAGCGTGTAAAGGTAGAAAGGAGAGTGGGCCTGTAGTGCACCATGTGATATGCGGTAACTTGTGATTGAGAGATAGAGACTGTAGAATCATGTCAGCAAATTGTACAATAAAGAGAAAAAGAGTAAACATACGGTGTACCCAAGAGCTTGGAAGATCGGGGCGACTATGTCAGTCCAGAGCATCTGGAAAACCCGCGACATCCAATCAGGACGCAATAGAACTGTAGGAGCAGAGGCGCGGCTATCATCCAAAGCCGAGACAAAATCAAGTAACAATTGTTCTTCCTCTGTGTTAGTCAAGACGCTGTTGTCGGGAATATCTCTGCTCAGCAGATCAGAAGTAGTGCACCGAACACCTCTTCCAGTCAATGCACGAATAAAGATACGATGTGCTTTGGTAATTTTATCTAGAGATGCAGATTGCAGATGAATATGTTTTGGCTGGGGACTGAGAGATCCATTTACGTGCTGAAGAATAATGGCATCGCATCGATGGCTTTCGACGCTAATAATAGCAATGGGACCAAGTGCGGCAGCATGTGCGAGTGTTGAAAATTTTGGAGGTTGGAGAAAGTCTTCATATCCCGAGCATTGGCGAATCTTTACTATCAGATCCTCCCACTTTTCAGCAAGTCGTCTATGCTCCTGAGCAATCGTTTCTCGATCTTTGGAGGAAGCAGTGATGGTAGAAGAAGAAATTATATCAAGACTATTCCCAATCATCTCAAGCGAGTATGAAACATCTTTTAGAAGGATAGCAAGCTCAGGGTGATCACGTTGTAAGTCGTCAAGTGGAGTGCGAAGCCCAAGCATCTGACTCCATACAATGGACCGGCCTTGCTCAAGCCACTCGAGTGCAAGGTCTGGATGGCCAGAGAAGCATGCAATAGAAGCTGCAACATTAACAGAATCGCCGATGGACGAGATATCTTGATATCGAAGATCAATAGAACTACCTAGCCAAATGACACGTGGGATGAGTTCCATAACCATACGACCTGCTTGTAGGAAAGACGAATGAGGATTGAGCTGGGGGAGAAGGTGATGTAGAGCAAGCAATGCCCAACTACGTGCTGCTTGTAGGCGAATACGAGGAGACCCAGTTAACGATGAAGCAGAAGTGGAATATGCAGAGATAGCATGATGTAGATAGTCAGTGTTAAAAGTGCGATTGAATTGAGCAGTGAACAAGCCCCCCAGATTATTCAAATACATAGGTTTTTTGGCATGGCCATCAGGAGTTAGATCGACAGCCTGCTGCTGAGCATGAATTGCCTGGTCAATATCTGCCACTTGTCCAAATCGTCCAAATCGGCTTCCAAACAAAATCCCCAGATTATTCAAATACATAGGTTTGTCGGCATGGCCATCAGGAGTTAGATCAACAGCCTGCTGCTGAGCATGAATTGCCTGGTCAATATCTGCCACTTGTCCAAATCGTCCAAATCGGCTTTCAAACGAATTCCCCAGATTACTCAAACAAGCAGGTTTGTCGGCATGGCTATCAGGAGTTAGATCAAGAACAAGCTGCTGCAAGGATAAAGCTTCTTCCAAGTCCTCCACGTTACCAGAGCGTTCAAATCTTGTTGTAAGAGATACTGCTAAGTTGCTCAGTGACTCTTGTAACTCTTGCTCTTGATTGGTATTTTTTTACCACCAAATCAACGATTTTTCTTTCAAAGATTACTGTCATGTTTAGGTCATTGATATTGCTTTGTTTCTGGTAATTCTTCCATGATTCCGTCGCCTGTTCCTGCGCATTAGAAATTTCTGTTTTTGTTCTAAAATTGAGCTTGTTACCTTCTCATTAATGTAAATGAAATTAAACTGCCTCACCTGTTAACAAGTTATTGCATGTTTCAGTTAGTACTGTCGCATTTGCATGGTTGCTATCCAATACATCGCTAGAACATGTAATATGTTAGCATGCATTACCCGACAACAAATAGCTACACGAACCAATGATTGATCCTAATGATAATCCATGTTCCCAACTTTACAAAGGATCGAAATGCCGATTGAAGAAAATCCATTGTGATTGCTCTACTATTTTGATATCACGACGGCCAATATTTATATTAATGCATAAGTCGTATAGAATGGCAGTACTAGGTAATAGCATAGCTTTATCATCCTGATTTAGATACTCATGCAGCGCCAGTAGTACTGCCTTGAATCCCTGTTTCATAGCTTGGGCGATACAAACAAGCTTCTTCCGTAGATAACAGAGTCATGGGGCGCTATTACGGTGCTCATAGGTCCAACAGGATAGTGCGTGTTGTGGACTTTGCTATCATGCATCGATGTATGCTGTGTCGAATGATTAAATACCGCCCAACCTTGACTCCTGTGCACTGACTGTGGCATTAATAATCGATGCACTGCAACATCAGGCCATACGCAACTGTGCTTCTTTTCCCACGCACAGCACCGCCATCTAGCTCCATATCGGCGCTACTATCAAATACTTGTTGTTCATGTTATGAAACGCCCTCTTCAGTGCGTGGTGTCCATGAACATATAGCATTTCTACTCATGGGCTGTGTACATAGCTCCTCCTGTATTTGTACAGCCTTCCGCAGCTGCAGTTCCGCCTGATCAACTACACTCGTTCTACCACTACCACTGCCAGGGGATGTATGACCACTTGGGCCAACATCGGGCACCCTCACTGCTTTGCTTCCACTAGTTATACTTGGGGAGTGTACGTGAGACGCATCCCTCCAGGTTCATGATCATTCTTTTTGTAGGTGGGCTTTTGGAGCATTTGGCTATCATTCATATTTCATCTATTTATGCGAAATCTAATGTAGTAATTAAGTGTTGCGATCGTCCTTTCTCTAGTGGGGGCTCTCTACCGAGAAGATCTGATCCAAGCCAACCAAAACAACGGAATGTGCCTAAGGCAGAATATACGGATCTCAGTACTTTTTTCATGGAGCGCTGGCATCAAGCGCCAGTTGTGTCCTCAAAACACGCAGTAACCGTGTCTTTCTCTGTCTGCCACCACATCCATCTACTTAGCTTATTGTGTCAACCCACACGCTGCTCCCTTGTTAGCTTTGCTTCATTTATAGCATGAAAATTGTTTCCCTCATCCAACACACTAATTAACCAAAACAAGTATTTCAGTTGTGCCAATACAACCTTTTCCTGAATATGCGTTAATGAAAATAGCAGACAGGGAATCTTCCAATCATCGCTGCCTGACTACCAGCCAGAAGAAAAGCAATCAGAAAAAGAAGGTAAGCTCCATCCACCCCGCTGCTGGCTTCTTTTCCGTCAGGCTCATATGCTCAGCCATAATTGAAACGCGCTTCGTGATTTTGCCCAACCCTTCATCTCGACTGCATAGCGGGCTGCAAAGATTATCGGCAATGTCTTTCGTCTGCTCATTAGCTTACATTGTGTCAACGTTTCTCAACTGAAGGCGCCAAATCCTCTGTGACAGGGTCCTTTATCATCTTCGACTGTGTGTGTAATAATGGTATCAATGTTACCACTATCCTCAGTATTAATGCCCTCTGCAAAAGGATGCGCAATCTCGGTATGGAATTTGTGTCTTTACAGCCTCAGCATGTGGCTGCAACCGATACAGTAAGCCAATCATCTGTCTCTTGCTCCGCCTACCACTGGCATTCTCTGTCATGTTTTAAATTTGTTTTTTTTTTGCCACTCAATGCTCCCTTTGTCGATGACCTCGGTTGAGCTTAAGACCATCGGATCAGCTGGTAGATTACATCGTTGCGCACATGCCCTCAGTAACTACTGTTCAACTATGTGGCCACCAGTTGATCTTAGTTTGAAGGTTTCACTCTGAACGATCTAATTTATAAGAAAAAATAAATGGCTGAACGATGAGCCCAAGTGTCTTTCGCCGTTTGCCTTTATCTTTTATTGAGGTCCCTGACCGCAATCCAGAAGTGCAAACTATTCGCTCCATCTATCCCTTCATTATCGATGCTATCGAGCATGCTCTGAAGATTACTATGGGCAATGATAACTGGTGCGTCCGATTACCCTCGTTGACATTGCGCTAGCTTCAATTGCTCCGTGATTTGAAGGATTGACTCACTCCTGTCAGCTAGGATATTTGCCTTAATGAGACGATGTCGCTGGCTCCTTCCCGTCACTAGGACCTCCGGGATTTTGAAGTTTTTTTTTACTATGGCTAAGTGCCTTTCTAGTGGCTATATTGCTTCTAAGGGCGCAGCTGACGTTGCCCCAATGTGTCTTATTTCTTTGCAACTGATCTGCATGGCTTACTTTACATGTTCACCCTTCATGGAGCGTCCTTGGTGTTGTACTACTTTGCTCTCAGGTAGCTTACATCTTTATCCTCACTATGCAGATCAATCGTCCAATATAAGACGCCCCTGTGTGCATCACTTAAGAGAACTGGGCCAAACTTCACATCTTGATCATGTAGTAATATTATTTTGGTCACGGCCTAAGCTTGGCCCGTCGATGGCCCCTGCCGAACATAGGGCAAGACCGCGTCTCTTGGCAGGCTATCATATCTCACCCGGCTATCGGCTAAGGAGCTTGTGGAGAGATAATGTTGTCAGTATTGGCAAAACATACCGCTGAATGCGCAATATGGTGTATAATCAGCATTTAGAGAGTGAAGCACTGATCCTGCAGCACTTTTCCATGAGCTTAATCATGAAAGGCAGGGCTGAAATAATGCATTCATTGAGCCTTTAGGTGTCGATTAAGAAAGAAAATAAAGTTGTTATGCACTCAGGTCATAACGCGTTGGAACATGGCTAAAAATATCTTTGATAATTGCAAGTATCCGATCTGCGCCGATGGTATCGTCATGGGGGGAGTCAAGGGGTGAAAATGGCAATTATAGTTATAGGAGTAAGCCAATACTACTCGATGGAGAAGCGTGAGCAAGAAAAGTAGATGGTCACCTAAAAGAAGGGAACGTTAGATGCGAGCAATGGGATAATGCTAGCTCCAATCTTACAGAAGTTACCAGCCTGAAGAGGGCGAAAACTAGGAACAATACCAAAGCCGCTAGAGTGGTTGACCAGTTGGCAGATCACCACCGATGGTCCCAATAGAAATTAATTCCATGTAATTTGCCAGCCAGTAGCGACGGTAAAGTTCGTATGTGCCTCGACATTGCCCTCATGTATCTATTTGAATGACAAGCCCTGGCTACCAACCACACCACCAAAGGCCCCGGCGTTATTGGTATTAGTGATGATATCGGGACGATTCAGGACCAATGAACTTTTACAAATCGATCTTAGGAAGCTCAGGGATATCCTTGTGATACAATCTCCGGCGGAAGCCTTACATCGAGCTGCACATCGGGAAGCATTATGCTCACAGAGGAGACGTTGTAACCGCATTTACCCGGAACAGGTAGTTATGCTCGACTACGTGCTAGGGGTGATGCTGCCCGGCAGGGCGGTGTCGACAATGAGAAATATAGATTAAACAGGATGGAGTTCAAGCTGCCGGGGATCTTGGAGTAAGACTCATTGGTGACCAGTGAGTTGAAGGTGATTATATCAGAGGCCTATAGCTGGTAGGCAGCTGACTTGCAATAGTTCGGAAAAGTTCAAGATCTCGGGAACCATAGTGTGGATATTTTTGAACTTGACAGACCTTGGGCCCAGCAAAAGTCATAAGTATATATCTAATAAAGGAGCGAAATACTCACTGATGAGATGAATACCATAACGTCGAATCTTTGGCACTGCTCTGTGGGCTGACTAGCTCACATACAGAGAGCGGCGATACGGGGACAATCTCGGAACGCTTTTCGAGCCCAGCCGAATAAAAACCTGTGGGAGGAGAGAGCATCGTGGGTGAGCGGACACACCTCACTGCGTTACCTCTGAAGTAGCCTCCACAGTCTAAACCAGACCATGGCTAAGAGCGAAGCCTAGTTATGGCCAGTGAAGTGCTGCATTGAGGTAGGCAAGGGCAGCATGTTGGACACTGTCTACATGTAGAGTTTGGCTAGCTGAGTACAGAGGATATGGCATAGTAGGTGGGACTCTGATAAGTGAAAGTGAAAAACCAGCAATAAATGCTGATGGTGCGGAAGAGAGAAACGCAGCTGTTAGCCGCGATCTGCACGCCGAACATACCGCTTAATACCAGTGTCGCGCCTCCTTTGGCATTGGAACACATCCGAAAGAGTTCATTCTTTTTCTTAGTATCGACGGTGGGACGGCAAGTTTGAGAAAATCGAACCAAAAGTCCCAACATCACTATCTCTCTTGTCTGTCTGCTCGTTATCGACTCAAATAAAAAACATGCGCTGTCTTGTTTTGTTTACTTTACCGCATGAACACAACCCCAGTTGTCACCTGCCCGTCTGAGACCTGACGCACATGACGCACCTGAGATGATCTAAGTTGAACAAAAATTGCCTGGTTGATCACTGGCATGCAATAGCTTTGGGCTGCTGACAAGGACCAATTTCAAGTCTGGATCATTTATATGTGCTGCCTCTGGATCCAAACTCGAAAAATCAGCTCACTAACTTGCAGCTCTGTGTCCTCTTTTCATGCTCTGCAAGTTATAGACGCAACCGACTATTCCACTAGTCGGATTATGCCGTATTAACACTCCCTGGATCTTGGACACCCTCGATGTTATCCAACTCAGTGGTGTACTACAGTAATCATCACAATGTCCTTTTCATCAGCCATCGGCTTGTATGGTGAGTGTAGAGCGACTTGCATACGTTTGGCTCGCTGCGGCTGATTGGCTATACCATCAATGCTCTCGTATCCTCTTCTAGGGTATGCGCAACACTCATTAGACTTTCTGAGGTCGCCACCGCCAAATTCAAGCCATAGCACCTCTCTACTCATAACATCCTGCGCCTGATAACGCTGAGTTCATGAAACAACACCGAGACATTCGTCGTCTTCGCCTTCACCCTCACCCTCACCTATGGCTCTTCCTTGCAGGTCAGTACCACCAAACCTATTTTTTATTGGTAATTATACTTACATCCTTTGCAGCGTTTCTTATATTGCCATGCAAACCCACTCATGATAGAGATTTATGATAACTCGGCCAAGCCCAAATATCCCCAAATATGCTTCGTTTATTTAGCATCACCTTCTCCTCATGGCCCTTATGTTTACCGTCTGCTTACAGGCCTTCATTTTTGAAGACTTCTTGTCTTTCCTTTACAAGTACCCTTGTATTCCTCTAGACCCTGTCTACCATCATCTCCGTTCACATGGGTCGATATTTGTGGCTGAGTAGCAGGGTTTCTGGCACCCGTGTTTTCAGTCGAAGCGAGTATACTGGTACTCAGTGACTCTTCTCTTTGTCATTGTTCATGACTTTATACTGACAACTTCATTAAACATAGGGGCGCCAAAAACACCGCAACGAAGAGCCTCATCTCGGTCGCAAAATGTGCCTTGTCTTAGCCCTATATGCGTACTCTGAGCCGCTACATGCTCTTATCACACCATCGCCAGGATTGACGCTCATATTACTGCCCACGCATCTCTGTTTTTCTAATAAGTACACTCATGCAGCTCTATATTTGCCGAGCCTACGCTTTCTCGGAGCCCATTTCCATGACTCATGATGCACGGTGCATAATGTTGCACACCTATTAGTTGTACTCTCCGCGCCTAGGCCACATAGGGCCAACCATTTCTCATGGGGATTCTATATGTTACCGACTGTGCTATCCCTTGTCATAAACGTGATTCTCCCTACTGTATTTCTTCTGTGCGTCAACGTAAATCTTGCGCATACACTTGGCCCTATTCCTATTCTTTCCTCAGCTACATAAACAAGGATAGCAGGCTGCCAAAAGCGATCCGAAGGAGGCCATGCTGGTACCTTTTTCCTAATGACTGGATATTATTTTGACTAAAAGACTTTTCTTGCCGTTCTCTATCGCGCTCTTCACCTTCATGCCGTGGTTAAATTACTTTCCATACTGCTGACAACTAGCAGCCAAGAAGCATCTTTCTGAAACGACAGCTTACTCGAATTTATGAGTGATCATTTGTCAGACATAAACCCAGTCATGACATAAATTATGCCGCTTTCCTCATCTGATACTCCAACTATCCTACCTTACGTGTCATTTATACATCCTCGACGTTTTTCATTTCCACTTTTACACTCGCTAAGTCGTTATACTAGTACAACCTGATCGCTTGGTACTAGCTTTTGTGCGCGAACACGCCGCCCATACCATTCTGTATCCACATCGACATGGACCTTGAGAGGCTCAACCTTGATCTTGCCTGGGGAAGAGTGACGAGTGTATCAAGCTCATGTGATGACGCTTATGCAACAATCTAGAGGAATGAGGGTTAAGTTGGCTAGACAAAGAGAGTTGAATGATGAGCCTATCGCATTTCGTCTATCGAATTCAGCAACATTGACCAATCGATATCGTTTAGAATTATATCTAAGTTATTGGATTGTCAATATATACTTGTCGCATATAAGGGATTGTATTGAGTATGCGAGGTGGCCGAGTTAACTACCACCAAGGTAAAAGAAGAAGAAAAAAGACTGCTAATAACGGGATGAATCAAACTACTTGTGCTAATGGTTTGCGACTTCTTTTTCTGATCTTGGTGACGGGACCGTACGCCAGGGGCGAGGGGTTTGCCGAAGTTGAGGTAGACCCCCTCGCCATTACCAAGACACCTCTAAGCACATCACCTAAGTAAACTGGACCAAACTTAACGTCCTAATCATTTGATGATATTATTTTGACCACGGCCAGAGCTTGACCTGCTGATGGCCCAATACTCGATATGGGCTAAGGGACTTATGGGGAGGTGATGTCGTCAGTATCGTTGGGCGCGCTGCTGAATGCGCAACATCTGTCCCATATTCGGCCCTGGCTCATGTGCTGGCTAGGCTAAGGAAGAGAGGAAAAACGGGTGGGATGAAAGTACGTAGCGCTTTCCGAGCCCGGCGGGGTAGGGTGAGATCGCCTCGCCATTTCATCTGCCCCAGTCTGCTACCAGGCTGTGTTACATATAAAAAGGGAGATGGATGACTACTGTATCAGTAATTTATGAATGCGAGGCGCATACTTGTCTTGAGCATTGGATGTGAAATGTTTCAAAAAGACAAGTGTGGAAGAAGCGGCAGGTGGATGAAGACAAGAGAGCGGGCGCGGTCAGTGCTGGCAACTACGGAGAGAGAGAGAAGGTGCGGATGCTAGTAGCCGCACGCGCGGGCCAGAGACATCGCCTTGCGCCGAAATCGTGACTCCTTGGCGCAAAGCATTCATGAGCCGACTTCACCAAAGCCTATAACGATGATGAACTTGTTGAGGTCAATGAGAAAACCAAGTATGGACAGACCCTCGAACGCCTCTTCAGGCTAGGGGATGGGGAAATTGCGGCGGAAGTTGATGGGTGAGGAGGGCAACGTTGATAATCTGTGGCACACGCGTCTTGCGTTTGTACCTTGAAATCGGCAGAGTTGTCATGAGCAACCACACGACACAGGGCGGCCTTGTTGTTCAAGTCAAGCCCGATGTTGATCATAATATCGGAAAAGTCTGGCAAGCCACCTAGCCCACGATTCAGATCGGTCCCGAGATTTGCTTGACTTGGCTAACGCTGAAAAGTGGAGAGTCCATCAAGCGAAGAATATTGAAGACCATCTTTTCGGTGAAGGAACTGCAAATTCCATAACTTTTCAATGTTGACCTCGCTCACAAGATCTCTACTACACCTCGATCTATTTCGGGAAAATTCCGTGCAAGAAAGATTTATATCCAAGAAGTAAAATGACATACTTGACAATTACACAAGTCAAGCAAGAGCATCAGCCACCGAAGAATGTTTCAGGAGATATCGCGCACGGAGTAGAAACTTTTGGTGCTGAAGCGACCGTGATTAAGAGAGAGAGAGAGAGAGAGCGGTAAGATGACCTGGATCGGATAACCAACCAAGTGGGTGTTGGCTTTCTTGTTCCTGACTGCGTCCAGCAGGTGAAGAGAGTTCATCAACAACATCTAATGGGCAAGCCCGGAGTTATTGTCGAGAGCATCAATGTCACCACTATTCTCGGGTACAGAGTGAAAGGAAGAATCTAATCGAGACTCGCGCCGGAGGTAGCGCAGACATAATGGGTAACACACAATCTCCATGTTGCCAGGTATCTAAGAACCACCTTGGTGTTTTTGACGAGGTGTTGGCCGAGCTCCTTGACCGGTTCGCACCTGTTGATGCGGATAGGATCGACCCAGTTGATATAGTGCCCCATATATGTGACCAGGTGATGAGGCTGTAGAATCCTCGCACACCTAATTTCACTAGGAGTTCCCTTTAAAAGGTAAAAGTCCAGCATGATACTGCTGAGATACAGGTCTCTGTGCTCGTTGACACTAGGCACAACAACGATGAGGACCTTGGCCGACGAGCCGATGTGTGTATCCTTGGCAATTGTGACTGCGTCGACAAAAGGGAATCAAGTGGCAGGCGGCCAGAACAGGCTGGTGAAAGTCCTTGAATAGATAGCAATCACTTATATGGCCATCCGTACACTGCATGACGATGGGGAATTCGGGTTGGCGGTAATAGTGATGACGACTTGGCGAATCCCATCGGTGGAGTCGAGCTAGCATGGATCAATATGAAGCCAAGACTTATGAGTGATCTGATTGATGTTGAGCTGGTCTGGATATTGATACATACGAGTGCCAGTGTACGGTGGGCAAAACATGAGATTATGAGTTGTAACACGACACAACTCTTGGCGCGAGTCAACGACGACGAAACCCTACGATTTGGCGAAAATAGGTTTCGGCATATGCTTTCTGCTAAAGGAGAACGCTAGCCTAAGAATCTCAAGCCCGTTTACGCGAACACGCACTGGTACGAAACCTCATGCTATTGCGCTCGCAGAAAGTACTATGCGGTTCGAGCTTGAATTCTAGTCCGAGTCTGAATCGAAGTGGTGCAAGTGCTTGCAATTGTACGTGTTGTAGGTTTCGTGCGTGTTCGCGTATAGGAAACAGACCCGAACAACAGCCACATCCAAACAAAAGAAAATGCTCCGCCATAGAGGCTTGAGGCTAGAGTCACGCGGCACTGAGCACTTTTCGCGCACGTCGTCTACGCCCACCTGCCTCCTCTAGATCTGACTGCGACTGCTATGTCTGTTTGATTAACAAAAGAATTTCATCTCATATGCCTCATACTATAAAATAGCTTATTTGTTTAAAGATTACAATATCATGTCAGATCCGCCAGCATTATGATATTAAACTTAGAATTTTCAAAGAGCGATGTCAACGAGCAAAGATTTGTCTGCTTCAGCGCTTGCACCCTAGTCTACCAGCCCAGATCTACGTGAACTCGGCAAGTTTGCTTGCCTGATAAAGACTGGTCTCACGCCCTGTGAATTACAAATCGATGTTGCTGAGACATTGCTGAACTGATGCAACTGTGTTGTGATTGCAGGCACTGGAGAGGACAATCAGCAAGAACCTCTCTTCCGAGTCGCGTCAAGAGATCGTCATTGTCAAGTATACAATCTACAGCTGGGTTACCACCAAGCAGACTGTGCAGAAAGTCAAAGATGGACAACTGTTCTTGATGAAGAGTTTGGAGGACGGCAGATACTTGCTTGTGTGCCTGACACCATGAATCATTGTCGATACTTTCATCATACACAATGCCCATAGGAGACAAGTTGTGAAGGGCAATATATCGGGCGTTTGAGGTGCATCTCGGTAATGATGAAAATTCATTTTTACTTGATTGAATTATAATAATGGGCCAGACGTTCAGCCTAGAGGCAAGTGCCCAAAGTGGTGGATGTGTCTGTAGCCAGTTGATTCAGTGACGCACGCAAAAAGTGCCGAGTCCCACGCAATATAGGCGACATTCCTCAGCCTTTTCGCGAACACAACAATACATACAAACAAAGAAAAGCCGGACCGCATCGGACCGCTATAGCTCAGACTACGAGCATGATAGCGCGAGGTTTCGTGCGGGCGAAACGGCTTGAGGTTCTCAGGCTATGTCACTGGCACACTGGCAATCGATGCATGACTCATGATCGAAAGTCAATTCATCTAATGATTTTATCTGGGGTAGGCGCTTGAATTATATAGCAAAAAACGAAATGGCACAAATCATTGTTAGCTATTGCGCTACCAAACATTTGGAGTGAACCATGCTTTTCAAGACATCGATAGTAATTTCTGCCAATGATACCGGTAAATAGTATCTACGGTTCGTGTATTGCCTTCCGATGATAAAAAAAACGTGACAATTAACATCCACATAGGAAAATACAAAACCAAAAATCGCTCACCTCAAGGCTTTAAATTCCAAGATGTATAAATGCGGCCCAAGCAAGGAAATTATCATCTCCTAATTTTTCTCTCAAACGTCCAACTGCCTCGTGAAGTGCGTATGCGGCTTCTCCGTCGTTTGTCTTCATTCCGCGCGCACTCAGATATTTGTAAAATTCCTCGGCGACGATAGGGCCATCTTGATCCCTAATCGACCACATTGTCCCGATGACTGTGTGGTACCCGCTCATGAGCATACCAGCCGCAAGATGCGCCGCTTCTTCAGGTAGGTCCTTGTCTCCTTTGGCCGTTTGGCAAGCAGAGAGGAACGCCAGCCTGGCATGAGGCAATGTTTCTCGAGAAATGGTGCGAAGGCTGAGCGGGCCGTCATGAAGCATGAATGCACTGTCCATTGGACTTCCTTCCTGTTGCACACCGTGACAAGCCAAGTGGATCCAGCTACGTTTCCTCATCTCATCCAGAACAGCATTTTGGGACGCCGCGACATCATTCAGCCAAGTAAAGTCTTTGACGTCAAATTGAGCTTGAACTTTGGTCGCTTCGTCTTTAGTAAAGGGCAGTGGACTTTGACCAGGTGTCGATGGTTGCGAGACGACGGTAAGTCCATGAAATTCTTGCGACTCAACGCCTTGTTTACGCTTTAACAAGTTGGACAAACTAGGGGTGTACGACGAAACGGCATATTTATAGGTTCTGACATCTGACATGGAGCCGTCTTGAGTATAGTGCCCTGCCGCATGTAAGGGTAGAAAGGCCAGAGGGCCCGTAGTGCACCATGTAACGTGCGGCAATGTGTGATTAGGAGGTAAAGACTGTAGGACCAAGTTAATTGACTATACGGTAAAGGAAGAAAGAGGGAAGAAACGTACGGTATATCCGAGAGCCTGAAAAATTGGGCCGACTACGTCGGTCCAGAGCATCTGGAAAACCCGGGACATCCAATCTAGGTGCGAGAGAATGCTAGGAATAGAGGCGCGCTCATGATTTGAAGATGAGGCAAAATCGAGCAACAGCCGTTCTTCTTCTGTGTCAGCGAAACAAAAGTCTTCCGGTGTTTCTCCACTCAGGAGACCAGAAGTAGTGCAACGAGCACCCCTTCCGATCAATGCGCGAGTAAAGATATGATGGGCCTTGGTAATCTTATCCAGAGAGGCGGATCGTAAATAAACATGTTCTAACTTGGGATTAAGGGATCCTTTTACGCTATGGAGAATAATGGCATCGCATCGATCACTTTCGATATTAATTACAACCACGGGACCAAGTGTGGCAGCGGATGAAAGTGTTGCTAATGTTGGAGGTTGAAGGAAGTTTTCGTACCCCGAACATTGACGAACCTTTGCTACCAGGTCTTCCCATTTTTCAGTAAGTCGTCTATGTTCCCGCGCACTTGTCTCCCGATCGTTGAGAGGGGAAGTAAAGGTAGAGGTATGCGAGATATCAAGTCCACTTCCTATCATCTCAAGCGAATGTGAGACATTTTTTATTTCAGTGGCTAGTTCAGGGTGGTCATGTTCTAGATCATCAACTGGAGTGCGAAGATTAAGCATTTGATTCCATACGATTGAACGGCCTTGCTCAAGCCACTCAAGCGCAAGGTCAGGGCGGCCAGAAAAGCAGGCAATTGAAGCTGCAATATTAACGTAATTGCCGATAGACGAGATTTCTTGATATCGAAGGCTAATTGAATTACCGAGCCAAACGACACGTGGGATGAGTTCCATAAGAATACGACCTGCATGCAGGGAGGATAGACAAGAATTAGATTGGGAAAATTGGGGATTGAGAGCAAGCAATGCCCATCTGCATGCTGATTCCAGACGAATACGAGGGAGGCCAGTCAATGACAAAGCAGAAGCTGAATAGGCCGAGATAGCGTGATGTAAATCGTCGATGTTGGAAACATGATTGAATTGAGTAATCAAGGAGTTTTCTGGATCGTTTAAACCCATCTGTTGACAGAACTGACCGCTGAGAGTGAGATTGACATTCTGCTCGATATGTGACACTTTGCGAGATGGTTCAAATCGGCTTTCAAACGAGCCCCCTAGATTATTCAAATATCCTGATTTGTTTGCATGACCGTCGGGAGTGAGATTGATGGCCTCCTGTAGGACGTGAATAGCCTGGTCAATATCTGCCACTTTGCCAAAGTGTAAAAATCGGAATTCAAGCAAACCCCCCAAACTATTTAAACGATTGGGTTTGTCGACATGGCCATTAGGAGTGAGATCGACTGCTTGCTGTAGCACATGAACCGCCTGGTCTATATCTTCCACTTTGCCACATTGTGCAAATCGAATTTGTAAGGAAGCCCCCAGATTATTCAAAAACAAAGGTTTGTCGTTATGACTAGTAGGAATGAGATCGATAGACCGCTGCAGCACATGAATTGCCTGATCGATATCTGCAATTTTGCCCGATTTTTTAAATCGCCTTCCAAGTGAGCTTCCGAGACTATTCAAATGGCCGGGAATATTAGGAGCAAGATTAACAACCTGCTGATGCAAATGAATTGCCCGGTCAATATCTGCCACTTCGCCAAATCGGTCAAATCGGCCTTGAAACGAGCTCCCCAAGTTATGCAAATAACCGAGTTTGCTGGAATGATTATTTGCGGTGAGGTCAACGGCCTGCTGATGCACATGAATTGCCTGGTCAACATCCGCCATTTTTCCAAATCGTCCAAATCGCATTCCAAGCGAGCTGCCTAGATTATTTAAACAACTGGGTTTCTGGGCATGACCGTGAGGAGTAAGATCGACAGCCTGTTGGTGTGCATGAATTGCCTGGTTAATATCTGCCACCTTTCCAGATAGTCTAAATTGTCTTTGGAACAAACCCCCAAGATTACTCAAACACATAGGTTTGTTGGTATGGCCATCAGGAGTTAGATCGACAGCCTGCTGCTGAGCATGAATTGCCAGGTCAATATCTGCCACTTCGCCAAATCGTCCAAATCGGCTTTCAAAAGAACTCCCTAGACTATTCAAATACATAGGTTTGTCGGCATGGCCATCAGGAGTTAGATCGACAGCCTGCTGCTGAGCATGAATTGCCTGGTCAATATCTGCCACTTGTCCAAATCGTCCAAATCGGCTTCCAAACAAAATCCCCAGATTATTCAAATACATAGGTTTGTCGGCATGGCCATCAGGAGTTAGATCAACAGCCTGCTGCTGAGCATGAATTGCCTGGTCAATATCTGCCACTTCTCCAAACTGACAAAATCGGCTTTGAAACGAGCTCTCCAGATTATCAGAATCATCGGATTTGTCGGCATGGTCGTTAGGAGTAAGATCGACAGCCTGCTGGTTTATATGCACCCCCTGGCTGATATCCGCCACTTTGCCAAATCGTACAAATCGCCTATGAAACGAATCCCCTAGCATTTTCAAATACATGGGTTTATCGGCATGGCCGTTAGGAATGAGATCAACAGCCTGCTGGGTAACATAAATTGCCTGATTAATGTCTGCAACCTCGCCAAATTGGTCAAATCGTCTATAAAGTGAATTCCCTAGATTGCACAAATGACGGTGCTTATTAGTATGGCTATTAGGAGCGAAGTCAACAGCCTGTTGTAGTACGCGAGTTCCTTCATTAATATCTTCGACTTTGCCAAGTTGTTCAAATCGGAGTTGAAGGAGAATCCCTAGGTCATTCAGATGATCTGGTTTACTAGCATGATCATCAGGAGTGTGGTTGATAGCCTGCTGCTGCGCATGAATTGCCTGATTAAGATCTGCTATATTACCGAATCGTCCAAACCGGTATTGAAATGACATCCCCAGATTATTTAAATACCTATGTTTGTCAGCATGACTGTTAGGAATAAGGTTGATAGCCTGCTGTAGAATATGAATTGCCTGGTCAATGTCGCCTGCTTTTCCAAATGCTTTGAATCGGCTTTGAAGGAGAATACCCAGTTTACTTAAACGACTGGGCTTGTCAGAATAGTCGTCAGGAGTGAGATTGACAGCCTGTTGATATATATTAATTGCCTGATCAATGTCCGCCACTTTTCTAAATCGTCCAAATCGGCTTTGGAACAAATTTCCTAGATTGTTCAAATATATGTGCTTGTGGATATGCCTATTAGGAGTGAGATCAACAACCTGCTGCCGAGCATGAATTGCCTGGTCGACATCTGCGACTTTGCCGAGTTTTTCAAATCGACTTTGAAACGAAATACTCAAATCGTTTAAAAGACTAGGTTTGTTAGCATGGCTATCAGGAGTGAGATCAACAGCCTGCTGATGCATATGAACCGCTTGGTTAATATCCGCCACCTGACCAAATTTTTCGAATCGGCTTTGAAACAAGACCCCCAGCTTATGCAAAAGACCGGGTTTGTTGGAATGGTTGCTAGAAATAAGACCTATAGCCTGCTGTAGCACATGAATTGCCTTGTCAATATCTGCCACTTCACCGAATTTTTCGAATTGGCTTTGAAGTAAATTTCCCAGTCTAGCCAAGCGGATATGCTTTTTGATGTCTTCGTCATGCATATGTTTGATAGCTTGTTCTATAAGTGATAGTGCCATCTCAGCGTCAATCTCCTTTCCCAATTGGTCAAACCGAATCACTAGAGAATCTCCAAGCAAGTTCAGATGTTCAGGAGCAATAGGTGTATCTTCCGGCATCAGCTCAATAGCGTGTTGCTGTAAATTAATCGCCTCTTCAATGTCTTGCAAGTTGCCCAAGTGTTTGAATCTTTTCACAAGAGATATGGCTAAGTTGTGCAGCGAATCTTGCTTCTGGTTGTCATCTTCTAGTCTCAAGTTGGCGATTTCCCTTTCGAAGAATATTGTTGTGTTTAGGTCATCGATATTCCCTAGTTCCTGGTATTTCTTCCAAGATTTTGTGGCCTCCTCCTGTGCATCAAGGATATCTACTAATATTTGAGTTCTTTGGCTCCCCTCTTAAATGTATTATGTAAACAATCCTTGATTTCCTCACCTGTTATTGAGTTGGTTAACATGTCACTTAGCGCTGACGCATCGGTATGGTTGCTACCTTGTATGTCTTTAAGAGCCGCTGATATAGCTGGGTGCTGTCTGTATATTGAGATGAATTAACACATGGCAAAAAAAAAATGCACGAACCGATGATTGATCACTGTAATCCATGTTTACAACTTTACAGAGTAATATAGTATGGACTGAGGGGAACCAACTAATCTACTGTCTTGATATCATGAAGACCACTATTTATAATGCCAGAAAAGTAGCGTATTAATGGTAATGACAGTAATAAGATCACCCTGTAGCGGTGCAGCGCGGCACTGCCTTGAATGCCCATTTCATATAGCGATGCTGGCAATGCAAACTAAAAATTTTCCGCACATAACAAAACCTCTGAGCTGAACGCTATTGCGGTGCTAATCATTTCGCCAGGATCATAAAATAGATGCCACCATGATGCCTCGGGTATGCTTTCATCACTATTGCTGTGCCAAATAATCAAATTTGATCCAGCCTTAGGCATGTTTCCTGTTCAGTGGCAGCAGTGCCAATGACCACAGGACTTACCATCAATGCACGGCACAATCACTGATTCATCATTCTACACTTCTTTTCCCACACAGCATCATCATCTAGCTCCATATCAGTGTTTTTGTAATTATTTTGTTGCTCATGTTATGAAGAACCCTTTTCAGTGCACGGAGCCCACGAATGTCCATTCGTGGGCTCTGATCCCGCTTCTCCTGTATTTTTACAGCTTTCTACCTAATTGACTGCACTTGCTCTACAGCTGATGGTCACTTGGGTTCAATATCGAACACCCTCGTCGCTCTAGTCGCGCTAGTCATACTTGGGATGTACGTGTACTGCATCGCAAAAATTCCTCTAGGGATATATTGGTAAGTACGTGTTTGGAGCCGCTGGCTGCCGTTGATATCTGATCTATTTTTTCTTGCAGCCTCTATTCATGCAAAATCCAATTGCCATCTTCCTTTCTCTATCTAGAAGATCCGATTGAAATTATCTGTGGTAGACAACAACCCAAAGGAGTGAATGTAAATTTGACTAACAAAGAGAGTTCAAGTTGAGTGAGAACCTTACCGCACTTCGTTGATCAAAGTCAGTAGCATTAAGTAATTACTCTTTTTAGGATTATATCTAAGCTACTGAATTGTCTATATGTACTTACGGTATGCATTGAGTGTGTTAGGTGGCCGAGTTAGCTACTAACACCAAGGTAAGAATAGCTGCTAATGATGGGGTGATTCCAGTTGCTTGTGCTTACGGTTTGTGAATTCTTTTCCTAATGTTGAGGATGACAAAGCCGTACGTGAGAAGCGAAGGGCTTGCTGAAGTCGTGGTACAGTTGCGGACAACCAGGGTCATCAAAAATTTGTAACTATCCAAAAAAAGGACGTAAGGGATGTAATAAAATCGAGCGAGCCAGCCAGCCAGATTTAAAATAATAAGCAAGATATTATTCTGCTTGTCATTGTACTTGGTCGCGGTACGCCGACAAACAGATGCGGTACAAATCATGACACGCGGCTACTCTCAGTACTACGTCACGCTAGGCGTGACCGTGACTACGTCACTCCTAAACTCCGTAGCTCTTTGCTTACCAAGCAGATTACTTAAGCAAAAACATTGCTTACAAATCCTTTGGAAATCAGAATATTTTGTAGTATATAAACCCTAGCTAAATCAGCTATAAAATATAAGTTATTTCACTCAAAAATAGTGAGTTAAATAGTCTACAAGACTAGCTCCTAGGGTACTAACTTTACCCCAGACTTACCAAGTCTACAAGATAAGAGAATAAGCCTTTCCCAATGTCACAGGTCTATAACTATAAAATGTATCTATGACTATAACTGTGACTTGATATAAAGAAAGTGGTATAGTGGATGCTTAGGAGTGTAACTAAGACTATGCTTGACTTAGAGATACAATAGTTATAGTAACTATAGTCTTAGAACAATGGAATATAATAGGAGGAGTCTAAATAGTAAGGGGTTGACACCTAATACTACTTAGACTTGTAAGGACAATAGAAACACTTAGCAAATATTATTTGAGGCTAGCAAGGACTTGGAGAAGGCCTTAAACAGTGAGAAAACAATGATAGAATTGACAAAAGAGGTCTATGAGATAGGGAACATCTCTTAGACCCTAAAGGTTTAAATACATAATAGTATACTATTGTTCTCTATATTGGTATACTTTTCTAGTCTCTAACTCTTACTAAATAATCTAATATAACTCCTATGATCTTCCTTGATTGTTCCAGTGATTATCATGATGTATTATAGTTCCTGTATAACTATGATAGTGCCTAAAGATAGGAAATGCATAGTTATGCTCTTTTACATGACATGATGCATGACATGTCATAACCAGTGCAATAGTGAAAGGGAGTGGAAATAATGATATGCCTCTTTCTAAGCCTAAGGCTTAGAACTAAGCTATAACTAAATAATAGACTATAGTTCAACTATGGTATACTATGACTTATAGATAATAAAATATAGTGTATATTGTATTACAGTGTCTATGGCATAATTTGTAGTTTGATGTAATAAATATTAAATACCTAAGTAATTGCATGATTGTTTTAAGTCTATACTAAATGAACCTAGGTATATACTTGGTAAACCTAAATATATGCTTATTAAACATAAGTAAATGCTATTATATCTATAGCATGGTACTACTAAGGTTATAATACCTAAGGGAAAATAAGTAGGTAGTCTTAAAGGGATACTAGCTATAGTCTTATCTTTAGTATAGCAAAGTTACTAATTGCTTCCCATCCTGGAAAACCTTGCCTCATCTTAGAAACAACCCAAAGCCTACACTTTTCTCATAAGTAAGTGTTTACTTCATAATAGGTAACTTGTAAGCTAGCATATAGCTATACTATACAACCCAAGAACTACAAAAAGTTCAATACAAAACATACCACTGAATGTGTCACATGGTATATTATCAATATTTATAGGGACAAATGCTAATTTTGCAGCCCTTTTCCACAAGCTTAATTATAACGGGAAAGGCCAAGACAATATATTTAATGAGCCTTTTGGAATCAATGAAGAAAAGATGAAGTTATTATATACTCAGGTTATGGCACATTGGAATAAGTACTAAAAGATATTCTTTGGAGTATATTGTATAGTCAAAGTGAAGTATTGGGCAAAAGTGTAAAACATTCTATGAGAACCCAAGGAGAAAGAAGGTGAGTATTAGGTATGCTAGGATTGCCCTTTCTTACTGATCAATCTCTTCCTGCCCAGCAGCCAGGATGCAATATCCAGAGGGTTCTGTTTAGTCTGTTAATGGAAGCATTATAACAAAGTAAGTGTATTGGCATAGATGAGGCACTAGTAGTGATTGTAACAGCTTAATAGATAAGAAGGAAGTAAGAGAGATTAATTGATAACTGAAGAGAGAACTAAGGCTTTCCTGTGAAGTTCTAATTGATGTTCAGTATTCATTAAGGTTATACTTAAAATATTTCTAATATTACCGGAAATATGTGCACAAATCCTATGTAAATTTTTGGAAGACAGCAGCCTGGTCCCCATTGGATTAAGGTCTACTATATCTAAACCCTCTGGTATACAATAACCTAACGCCAAATTTTTACAAGGGGTATGACAATGATAGAATCTATTATTATCATTATCATCACTACAAACTAGTAAGCTACTTGAGTTTCAATTGTTTGCAAAATAAGCATTAAGAGCAAGGTGAGTATATCCTTCTAAGTTACTATAAGACAATACAAGAGGCCTATATATATGTGTAGTTTGGTTGAACTTGTACCTGTCACAACCCTAGTTGTACTATGTCATAGTTATTATAGCATTTATTCATGTTTACCAAGCATACACTCAGGTTTACCAAGCAGATATCTAGAATTACCATGTAGCTGTCAAAGGATTTCTTAGAGATTATATCAAGCCATATAAAAGCCATAGCATATTATACTTCATAGCACACTAGTTACAAGTCATAGTATATTATAGTAAGCCATAGTTGCTATTTTATCACAGCTCAGTTCTAAGCCTTAGGCTTAGAAAGAGGCATACCTATATTTCCGCTCCCTGGCTGCCATTGCTACGCTGGTTGTGACATGTGACATGTCACGTCACAAAAAGAGCGTAACTTTGCAATCTCTTATTTTCAGGCACTATCACAGGTACAAAGGGACTACAGTACATATTGCTGATCACTAGAACAATCAAGGAGAATCTTAGGAGTAATACTAGATTATTAGTAAGGAATAGAAGCTAGGAAAGCGTACCAAAGTAAGAGAACAATAGTATATAAATCATGTATTTAAGTTACTAAGGTCTAAGAGATGTCCCCCATCTCACAGACCTCTTTCGTCAATTCCATTGTCTTTTCCCTTGTCTAAAGTCCCCTCACAAGCCACTACTAGCTCTAAGAATATTTCCTTGCCTCTGTATTATTTCCTGCAAGCCCAAGTTATAGTCAAAGCTATTATAAGTCATAGTTCACCATTCCATAGTTAACCTCAGGGTTGGAAACCCTGAGAGTGTCACCTCCAGCCTTGGATTAGGCTAGAGGAGTCATAAGATTTTACTAACAATTCCATAGGAACTATTCACAGTGTTCATAGTATTCATAGTATTATTCATAGTATTATTGTTTATTGCTATAGACCTGTGACAGTACCTACAGTATAGCTCAAGCTCTGCAAAAACTATGAGACAAATGCTAGAGTGTCCGAGAATTTCATTATAGTACCTATAGACATCCTTATAATTGATAGGTTTACCAGACTTAGCATCAACTCAACCAATGTAGAGTAAGTTACCCTTGAGACATTTGTCAAAGTAATTCATGTTGGCTATTATCCAATTTATTCCAATGTCATCATCTATCATAAACATGCTATAGGCCTCTATTGTCACAACCATAGTTATACCATGCCATAGAAACTATAGCATTTATTCATGTTTAATAAGCATACATTCAGGTTTACCAAGTATACACCCATAATCTTTCAGCATATACTCAGAATAACCATAGAATTACTCAGGTATTTAATATTATTATTATCAAGCTACAAATCATGGTATAGAGGCCATGATACATAGCATCTCATAGTATATTACTTATAAGTCATAGAATATTACAGCAAACCATAGTTTATTATTTGATCATAGCTTAGTTCTAAGTCCAAGGCTTAGAAGAAGGTATATCATTGTTTCCGCTCCCTTTCACTGTTGCGCTGGTTGTGATATATTATGCATCACATCACACAAAAGAGCGTAACTTTACATTTTCTATCTTCCAGGCACTATCACAGTTACATAGGAACCACAACACATCATAATAATCACTGAAACAATCAAGGAGGATCCTAGGAGTTATATTGGAGTATTTAGTAAGGGTTAGAAGCCAGGAGAGTGTAACAATCTAGAGAACAATAGTATACCATCATATATTTAAATCTTTAAGGTCTAAGAGATGTTACCCATCTCACAGACCTCTTTTGTCAATTCTAGTATTATTGTCTCACTGTCTAAAGTCCCCCTCAAGTGTCTATCAGCTTTAAAGAATATTTCCTTGTCTCTATACTGCTCCTACAAGTCCAAGTCATAAGTCACAGTTATTATAGTCACTCTAATCATAGTTCTGTTCTTATAAGTAACCTTAGGGTTGGAAACCCTAGAGGTGTTACTTCTGGCCCTGAATTAGGCCACATTAATTATTCTTTATATTTCATAGTATTTCACAGTATACATTATCATTGTATTCATAGCTAAAATCACAGTATTGCAGGATATTGCTTTAGGCCTATGACATCTATCTCTTAACAAGTATATAACCTACTATATGAGCCAACCTCATAAAAGCCTACTGGTGGTTCTAAAAAGTTTCTGTAGATTATGTGGTGCTTCTGCTCAGCTGCCTATATCTTCAGTACTATATTTTACTTACCAAAACACTTAGTAAAAATATTTTTTCAGTGTCAATATAGAGATACATCTCTAACTAGTAGTTCCAGAAATTTTTTGAGTAGCATAAAGCCTTAAGGGAGATGCTAATTTATCAAAGGATTTGAGCTTGGATGTAACTGGCTGATATAATCTATGGAAACTTTGGAGAACTACTGTTAAGTCTTGGATGGATGGAGATAGTAAAAAAGGGAGGGGTGGAGCAGAATGGAAGTAGAGATGGAGTGAACAGGAGTAGAGATGGGAGAGTGGATAGGAAAGGAGAGGGGTGACCAGACTTGGCCAAGACATATGTGTTAGGCCCTTGCCTAGTTGTGGTCCGAGACAGGAGTCAGACAGGAGTAGGGGAACTAAGTTGATTTCCAAACTGAGGTAGCTAGGTACATGCTAGGTTGGTATAAATACTATAGTAGCAGGAGGATACCAAGAGGAATATAAATGAAGTGAGATAGAGAGTGGGAAATGGAATATGGGGTGCAAATAGGCCAAAACTATCTATGTGAACAAGGGTACTAGAATATGTGGGGAAAATAATGGGAAAACAGGATACGTGAGAAGAGGAAAAGACTCCGGGACTCCGGTTGGGCACTGAGCAAGGGGTTGCTGGTTCCAATGCCCAAATTGCAGAGGGCAGAGAGCAAAAGTTGGGAGCTGGAGAGGTGTCTTTAGTTGTTGGATGGTAGTAGGCAAGGGTGAGTGGAGATATGTTGGAAATGTTGGAGTGGGAGCCACTTATACACAGAGGGGGTTGTGACAACTGCAAGTATAACAATGATAATTTTGCCTGCATCCATAAGAACACCAAATTTAGAAAGACCTTTAAGCACTACTACAGGCTCAAGAATAGAAATTTTATAGTAGAATTTTATTGAACTTTTTGTAGTTCTTTGGTTGTATAGTATAGCTATATGCTAGCTCACAAGTTACCTGTTATGAAGCAAATACTTACTTGTATGAAAAGTACAGGCTTTGGGTTTATTCCTAGAACTAGGCAAGGTTTTCTAGGTGGAAAGCAATTAGTAACTTAACTATACTAAAGATAAGACTATCATAACCATAGTTATACCATACTATAGAAACAATAGCATTTAATTATGTTTACCAAGCATATATCCAGATTTACTTAGCATATACTCAAGATAACCATAAAATCACTCAAGTATTTATTATTATTATTATCAAGCTATAGATCATGCTATAGAGGCTATAATACATAATATATTATAGTATATTATCTATAAGTCATAGTATATCATAGTGAACTAATTTATTATTTGGTCAAGGCTTAGAAGCAGGTATAATGTTATTTCTGCTCCCTTTCACTGTTGTGCTAGTTGTGACATATCATATATTACGTCACATAAAAGAGCATAACTTTGCATTTCCCATCTTCAGGTACTATCACAGTTATATAGGAGCTGCTATACATCATGATAATCATTAGAACAATCAAAGAAGAGCCTAGGAATGATATTAGATTATTTAGTAAGGATTAGTAACTAGAAAAGCATACTAAAGTAGGAGAACAATAGTATAGAAATTATGTATTTAAGTTACTAAGGTCTAAGAGATATTCCCCTATCTCATATATTATGACTGTATAGAACACCCTAGCAGCTGTACCAAAGATATAACAAGGAAATTTAGAGTGGAGCTTTAATAATTAAATAGGAGATTAAAATGTAGTATATATACAAAGTTAGTAATGTACTTTAATGATAACAGTTTTTACCTTGAACCACCACCACCTCAATTATACCTATACTTACACCTAAGCTTTATCACTTACTAACTCTCACCCAAGTAAGTCTAATATATAAAGTATATTAGCTAGTGTGCATAGTAATATATAGTACATAAGTACAATAGTGGTAGTATACCATATAATATAGTGTATAGTATAGTAATGGCTAGATACATATGCTGCTAGTCTTAGGACTAGCACTATGCATTAGGTTATAAGCCCTGCAATATAGGATGTGCAACCTTGTGCCCTTTGGGTAGTAGGGTCTAAACTCCTATATGTGTAGTCTGGGTGGCTGTACTTCTTAGCACACCACTTAGGTGGTTTTTATTTTTAATTCCATTTGTATGATTCTTTTATGTGTACAAAGGCTAACTAAATATTGTGCTTATTATAGAACACATTCAAAATGTTCTCTGGTACCTCTTCTCTCCTCTCTACCATCTCTATCCTTACTAACTCTGGCAACTATTTTGACTGATCCAAGAAGATGCAAATGTATCTTCAGGCTACTAGCAACTAGATCTATATTATAGATAGAGATTTTGTGCCTACTCTACTCATCAAAGTGTCACAACCCTGGTTATGCCATATCATAGCTTCAATAGCATTTATTCAAGTTTACCAAGCATATATCCAGGTTTACCAAGTATATACCTAGGTTTATTCAGGATAGCTATGGAATTACTTAGGTGTTTAAGTTTTATTTTATCAAGCTATAAATCAAGCTATAGATGCCATAGTAAAGTATAAGTCATAGTATATTATTTCTAAGTCACAGTATATTATAGTGGATCATAGTTCACTACTTAGCTATAGCTTAGTTCTGAGCTAAGGCTCAGAAATAAGCCTATTGTTACTTCCGCTCCCTTACTATCACTGCCGCGCTGGTTGTGACATGTCACGGTCACGTCACACAAAAGAGCGTAACTTTACATTTTCCTATCTTCAGGCACTATCACAGGTACACAGGAACTACAACACATGCTGATAATCACTGGAACAATCAAGGAGGAACTTAGGGATTATATTGGATTATTTAGTAAAGGTTAGAAGTCAGTAGAGCGTACCAAAGTAGAGAACAATAGTGTACAGCCATGTATTTAAACCTTTAAGGTCTAAGAGATGTTCCCCATCTCACAGACCTCTTTCGTCAATACCATCATTGTTATTTACTGTCCTAAGCTTCCTCTAAGCCCCTAAGTTCCCACTGTATTGCTTTCCTTGTCCTAAGTCATAGTTATAGCATCATAGTTGTCAAAGTCATAGTAGACTCCCTTATAATCAACATTAGGGTTGGAAACCCTAAGAGCGTCATTCCTAGCCTTGGATTAGGCTAGGTAACCTACTGTTTTTTCCTTAAGCTTTATCTACAGTCTTTTCATAGTAATTCTTTACAATATTCATAGTATTCATAGTCATAGTTTGCCCTTCAGTTATAGACCTGTGACACAAAGTAGAGCACAAGATAGAAGCAAACCATGTAATCTGAATAAGAAAGTAGAAGATTGAGAACAAGGAGTGGATTGTAGTAGATTCCTCTGCCATTGGCTGTATTAAGGCCAATCTCACACTATCACTGGTAAATAAGTACAAAAACCTCAGGCATACCTACCTTGTGTAGGTGTACCTAAAGGCCAAGTTTGTTTAACCAGGTCCCATTCTAATCTTCCAACTCTGAAAGCACATGGCCTGTTTCTTAATTAACCTAAACAAGGACATCATAGTCTAAGTTCAGGAACTAGCCAACTTAATTAATTAGATTGATATGTAAGAAGTCAAAATGCCCAACTTTGTGAAGAGTATATAGCTCATTGATGTCACAACTATAGTTATACCATGCTATAGACACTATAGCATTTAATCATATCTAACAAGCATATATTCAGGTTTACTAAGCATATACCCAGGTTTATTCAGCATACACTCAAGATAACCATGAAATCACTCAAGTATTTATTATTATTATTATCAAGCTACAAATTATGCTGTAGAGGCTATTAGACATAATATATCCACAGTATATTATCTATAAGTCATAGTATATCACAGTAAACCATAGTTTATCATTTAGTCAAAGCTCAATTCTAAGCCTAAGGCTTAGAAACAGGTATATTATTATTTCCACTCCTTTTCACTGTTGCACTGGTTGTGACATGTCACATGTCACATCACACAAAAGAGCATAACTTTACATTCCCCATCTTCAGGCACTATTATAGTTACACAGGAACTGCAATACATCATGATAATTATTGAAACAATCAAGGAAGAACCTAGGAATGATATTGGATCATTTAGTAAGGATTAGTAACTAGAAAAGTATACCAAAGTAGGAGAACAATAGTATATAATTATGTATTTAAGTTACTAAGGTCTAAGAGATGTTCCCCATCTTACAGACCTCTTTTATCAATTCTATTGTCTTTGTCCTTGCCTAAAGTCCCATTATAAACTACTACTAGCTCTAAGAATATTTACTTACCTCTGTATTATTTTCCTGCAAGTCTAAGTCATAGTCAAAGCTATTATAAGTCATAGTTCACCATTCTATAGTTAACCTCAGGGTTGGAAACCCTAAGAGCATTACCTCCAGCCTTGGATTAGGCTAGAGAAGTGATTAAATCTTACTAATAATTCCATAGGAACTATTCATAGTGTTCATAGTATTCATAGTATTATTGTTTATTACTATAGACCTGTGACAATTGATGCTCTACCACAGAGCCTAGACTCCATAAAAGAAATTATTCTGGTAGAAATCAAGAAGTACTTGGATATTACATTTAAGAAAATCTAGGAGAAGCTCCAAACACACTTTGAGATCTAGATAACATCTGGGGTGGGTAAGTTACAGAAGAAGGCCCAAAAGGCTAGTGCAGTGCAGAAAAAGGGGAAGGACCCTAAATTTAGCCAGCAAGCTAATTAGCAGTAGCAGCCCTAACAGTAGTAGCAGCAGAAAAGCAACAACAAAAAGAAGAACCAATAAGGCAAGAAAGACAAGGGTAAACCCTAGGCCAAAATAGCCAATGATGGATCAGACCCCAAGACTGGCAACTTTACCAATGTCATTATGCTAGATAGTCCTCTTATGCTCTCCACACTCACCAATACCTCTATTATAAGTTTTTTGGCTGCTGGACTAAGCACTTGGATCTAGACCTTTGGAATGCTGGCCTATCTATACTATACAGATAGCTCTTTTTTTTCTAGTGTCTAGAATGCTGTCTCTACTCTCTACTCTAGGAAAAAGGGTGTTTCTACTCAAAAAGTTGTTGATATCAAGAAAGTCAAGTGTGACAAGCAAGTAAGATCACTTATTGAGATCCTGGAAGAGCCAGTTCCTAAAGAAGGATGCCTATTTGAACATTATAGGAGCACACTATTTGAGGAAAAAATCTTTTACAGCTTTAATGACAAAATTGAGTAGAAATCAATGCAAGTATATTCTCTTGCTATTAGATATTCTATACTAATAATGTATCCAACAAATAATGACATAGCACACCCCATAGAATATACTATCCCAGACAGCTTTTTTGTAATAAATTGTATTCATTTAGTTAATATTGCTAAATATATAAAATATAAGGGAAAAGGAAAGCAAGAATCATCCAGATGGATGTTAGACACTGGAGCATTGCTCTACTTTACCCCCTATAAGAGCAATTTAGTGGATAAGGCACTACTAAATGAGTCCATCTCTGTATCAACTATGAAAGGATCTATAACAGTATCCAAAATAGGAACCATCTTCTTGGACATAATAAATAAAGGTATGCAAAAGAAAATCCAGCTGCACCGGGTATATATTCTTCCCAGTAGAATGGTATGTCTACTCTCTGTAGGGCAATTCCTATAAAATAGGTTTACCCTATCAGGTGATGCCAAAGGGCTTAAGCTCTTCCAGCCTAGATTTTATAAGCCCTTCTTACAAGGTAGACCATCTGGCCCATGCCTCTCTACTTTTGTTCTAGACACCATACCATCCAAATATATATTTTTGTATAGTGAGGATATGTATGCTATTAACTATAACATTATGTATTACTGGCTAGGCTACCTATTAAAGGCCATGCTTCAAAAAGCACACTAATATACTCAAGGCTTTCCTAAAGCAATTGAAATCCCTAAAAGGGAATAGAAGCCATGTAAAGGCTATGCAGAAGGAAAAATGCATGCTTACCCATTTCTACTAACAGAATCATGCACTAATAACCCTTTCCAGAAGATTCATTCTAATCTGAAGGAATTCCTAGTTGAATTATACTACTAGGTCAAATATATGATTACTTTCCTTGATAATAACACATTGCATAGATGGATTAAATTGCTTTAAAGAAAGTCAGATGTATACAAGGCCACATAAGATTTTATTGTAATAGTCAACAACCACTTTAATTCTACAATCAAACAGTGGATGTCTAACACCAGCAGTGAATACAAGTTGGCTGAATTCTTAGATCTTCTTAGATCAAAAGGGATCAAGATTCTACAGAGTGTACTATATATACCTCAACAAAATGGTAGAGCAGAACGGTTCAACCACACACTGATAGAGAAGGCTAAGACCATGTGCCATGCTGCATGTCTCCTAGATTCCTGGTGGGAATTCTCTCTAGAATATATAGTATATATGTATAACCATACCTCCATGTAGCAACTATATTAGAAAACCCCTCATAAGGTCATCAAAAAAGATGTCCCTAATATCTCCATACTTTGCATCTTTGACTACAATATATATATGTACCTCCTAGAGGCTATCCAAGTAAATAAGCAAGCTCCTTGGAGTGAGCTAATAATATACCTCAGCAGTCAACCTAGTGTCAATGGGTACTGCTTCATATACACCAAAAACAATACAATCTTCTTAGATTATATAGCTGTTTTTGATGAAGAAGTGTTCCCAAAATGCAAAACATAAAGCCTGCACATACTGACCTAAATAGGCAGGAATATGCCTAGTAAGGGGGAGAATCTTGCTAAAAGTCCACCTTTTATTAATTAAGATGATAATGAGGGACTAATTTGTATCCATGTCTCTATAGTATCACCACTAGTTGACCTGCTAAATTCCCCTCATATATCTAGATCTCCTTCCCCTGTGCCATCACCTTTGCCTCCTATGCCAAAAGAAGAGGCTTTATAAGGATTGCTTCCTGAGCCAGAGCCTAAGAGAAGACCCTCCATACTACTCCCAGTTAATTTGTGGAGGCTAGACCTGGACTTACCTCCTGCACTCCAATGCTCTCAGTATTAAAGAAGGTTGGTGAACTAGTATAGAGATAATATCTATAGGCAACTACCCCTATCTAAAATAGAATGGGAAATTGAGTCTATCAGAAGCTAGAAACAAATGGTTGGTATTGAATCTACTAGCTCTAACCAATATCTTTCATTAACTGGTCCTGGAACATCTGGAAATATTTTACCAGCTCCACCAGGTGAGTAAAGCAAATTATATAATAAGCCAGCCACCAGTGAATCCCACCTGGTGCTACCTAAATAAGTACACCCTGGTGATAATATAGACTCACACTCTGAAATTGTCCAACTTACCAACATGTACCAGGAAGGGGGAGCACCACTACTAAACACCTTATTAGTGTTCACAGCTCCAGAATTGGAAAGTGTACTTCTAGAAGGGTCCAAAGTAAGGGAATAGACCTTTAAAGACATCAAAAAATTCAGTACTAATGATCAAAAAGAATGGAAGGAAGCATGTTACAAGGAGCTATAAGCACTTAAGCACCACAAAGTCTTTGAGCTAGTTGCTCTCCTAAAAGGGAAAAAGACTATTAAGAATCAATAGGTATTTGATATTAAATTGAATGACTGGAAAAAGGCCCACTTAGTGACCAAAGGGTTCTCCTAACAAGAGGGAATTGATTTCAATAAAATCTTCTCCCCTATTGTCTAATTTGAAACTGTATGGCTTATACTAGCACTGTTGGCCCTCTAAGGCTAGTATATTATAGGTGTTGACATTTGTAATATATACCTATATAGTGACCTCAAAGAGGAAATATATATAGAGTAATCCAAAGGGTTCAATGTAAAAGGGGGAGATATCACAACCCCCTCTGTGCATAAGTGGCTTCTACTCTGACATTTTTGATATGTCCCTACTCACCCTCACCCACTACCACCCAACAACTAAAGACATCTCTCTAGCTCCTAACCTCTGCTCTCTGCCCTCTACTATTCAAGCATTAAAACTAGCAACCCCTTGCTTAGTGCCCAATTGGAGTCCTAGAGTCCTTTTCTCTTCTTATGTATCCTATTTTCCCATTATTCCCCCTATATATTCTAGTACCCTTGTTTATATAGATAGTTTTTAGCCTATTTGCACTCCATATTTTGCTTTTCACTCTCTGTCTCACTTTATTTCTATTCCTCTTGGTATTCTCCCACTACTATAGTATTTATACCAATCTAGCATATACCTAGCTACCTCAGTTTGGAAATCAACTTAGTTCCTCTTCTCCTGTCTGACTTCTATCCTGGACTACAACTAGGCAAGGGCCTGATACATATATCTTGGCTAAGTCTAGTTACCCTTCTCCTTTCCTATCTATTCTCCCACCTCTACTCCTGTTCACTCCATCTCTACTTCTGTTCCACTCTGTCCCTTCCCTTTTTACTATCTCTGTCTGTCCAAGACTTAACAGGAGAACACATAGTAATACAATTATGTAAAGCCTTGTATAGCCTAAAATAAACCAGCCTTGCTTAGTAAAAGACATTGTCCTCATCACTTAAAGAAATATATCAAGAGCATACTAGACTCTTATTACCAAAACTCAACTAGAGCCTATGTTAACCCCTATAAGGTATAGGGTAGCCTATAATGGCTATTTTACAACTCCCAAGGCCTGGGATGCAAGGGTGGACACACCTTGTGTGCTGTCTCTGTTCTCACTCAACTCCAAGCTTGCTGATCACCAAGCTTTACTCTAGACTTGCTAAGTCTTCAAGTAAGGTCTATTGTTGAGATATAAAGTTTCTTGTATATACAAATAGGCATGCAGGGTCTCTTAACATTGATAAATGCAGGGCAAGCCTTTGTTTACTTAAGTGCACTAAGCACTATGTTATTTATAATCAACAACTGCAAGTGGCTAGTATGAAGCCTGAGCCTGTATTATGCAGTATATACATAGAGGAGCATAGAGCAACCTCTAAACAATAGGTAGTACAAAGTACACCTATTACCTCTTAGCTTGGAGTAGAGAGGATTTTGTAGGGGAAGAAAGAGGGGAATAAGATAGGTATTACAAGTTGATCTATGTATTATAAATTTATTTAGAATTTGTTACTATTTTTCCGAATTTTTCCTGATTTTTCTCTATCTTTTGGTGTATAATATGTATATTACATAAGCAAACATTATATAAGTACTTTGATGACTAAGTAAAGTCATGTAATTAGTCATCATGTAACTGGCCATTATATAACCACTAGTCATATAACTTGTTATGTAAGCAGGTCTAGAGTATGGGTCTAGAATATAACACCATCATAGACTTGCTATAGTGCAATATTGCATCATACTTAGCACCTTAGTGTACAGACCATATACTAGTACATAGACCAGGTAGAAATAGTATATAACCCTGTAATGCCTCTACCTGAAGACCCTAGATTTATTCTTTTTATCTTTAGGTAAGTACAGTAGTGCTTTGTATCTAGTAATTAAGCTAAACATAATAAACTTTGTCTTCAGAGTCTCTATCTCTCCCTCTCCCCTCCCCCTACAAATCCTCTCTGCTCAGTGCTAAGAGGTTGTGAGCATGCTCAGTGCTGCTTACAGAAGAGATAAGCTTAGTGCAAGTCTCTATGTGCATACATAAGACAGGTCCAGCCTTTGTAGTGACTATTTGCATCTACAATAATACAACACAAACATAGTGCTTAGTGCACCTAAGTAAACAAAGGCTTGCCCTGTGTTTATCAAGGCTAAGAGACCCTGTATACCTATTTGTATATACAAGAAACTTTATATCTCAACAATAGACCTTACTTGAAGACTTTGCAAGTCTAGAGTAAAGCTTGGTGATTTGCAAGCTCAGAGTTAAGTAAGAACAAAGACAGTGCACAAGGCATGTCTATCCTTACATCCTATACCTTGGGAGTTGTAAAATAGCCATTACAGGCTACCCTATACCTTACAGGGGTTAACGTAGGCTCTAGTTGAGTTTTGGTGGCAAAAGTTAGGTGTACTCTTAATATTAGAACAAATCTGGGATCTTTAGGTAGAGGCACTACAGGGTTATATACTATTTCCACCTGGTCTGTATACTAGTATATGGTCTGTACACTGAGGTGCTAAGTATGATGCAATATTGTATCATAGCAAGTCTATGATGGTGTCATATTCTAGACTCATACTCTAGACCTACTTATATAACAAGTTATATGACTAATAGTTATATAATGGCCAGTCACATAATGACTGATCATATAACTTTACTTAGTTATCAAAGTACTTATGTAATGTTTGCCTATGTAATATATATATTATACACCAAAAGATAGAGAAAAATCAGGAAAAATTTGGAAAAATAGTGAGAAATTCTAAATAAATTTATAATACATAGATTGACTTGTAACAACAGGCTCCATAGGCCTAGAGTAAAGTAACTAAAGACAAAGTTTCTATTATATTAGCTTGTACTTAATACAAAGCACTACTTATGCTTACCTAAAGATAAAAAGAATGAATCTAGGGTCTTTAGGTAGAAATACTACAGGGTTATATACTAATTCTACCTGGTCTGTGCACCTATTATATGGTCTGTGCACGGTAATGCTAAGTATGATATGATATTGTACCATAGTAAGTTTATAATGATATTATAGTCTAGACCTATACTCTAGGCCTTATTTATATAATATGTCACATGACTGGTAGTTATATAATGGCTAGTCATATAAATTGCTTAGTCATTAGAGTGCTTATATAATTTATATATTATATATTAAAAAATTGAGAAAAATCAGGAAAAATTTAGAAAAATAGTGAGAAATTTTAAATAAATTTATAGTATATAGATTGACTTGTAATAAAATAGGGTATCAACAACTTCTATTTAATATAGAGGTTTTCCTATACAAAAACAAAAAGGGAAATAAAATTAGCCTAGTTGTATATATCAATAACATCCTATTCTTTAGATCAAATCAGTCTACAGTTGAAACCCTCAAAGCCCACATAACAAAACTTTGGGAATGCCAAGACCTTGATAATGTACATAAATTCCTCCATATATATATCAAGAAAGAAGGCAATAAAATCTGCCTAAATTAGATTCCTTATTTGGAAAAAATTATCCAGTGGTTCAGTCTTACCAACTATAGAAGGGTGTACACACTACTGCCAGAGGGCTACAGACCCAAACAAATGCCAGTTGATCTCAAAATAGATCCTAAGCTCCAATAGCACTTCTAATCTGTAATTAAAAGCCTTTTTTACATTATGTTAGGTACTTGCCTAGATGTAGCCTTTGCAGTAACTAAGCTAGCACAATTTGCCATGAACCTAATGCAAGAGCATCTGGACAAAGCTCTATTCATAGCTAAGTACCTATAGATAATAAAAGACTACTAGCTAGTCTATAATGGTAACTCTAATGGTAGCTGAATTGCCTACTTAGATTCCAACTATACTGGTAACCTAATCAACCATTGCTCCATTACTGGCAATATATTTATACTACCCAATGGAATTTTCTCATGGAAGTCATATATGTAGTACACAGTAGCACTTTCCTTGACTAAAGCTAAATATATAGCTATGTCCAATTGTGCCAAGCAAGCCTTGTGGATCTAGAATATCCTTTCCAAACTTGAGCTACCTATACTCCTTCCAATGCCAGTATGCTGTAACAATATAGGCACCAAATTCTTGGCAGCAAATAATATAATCTGTTACAAAATGCTCATTGTACTATAAATTTATTTAGAATTTCTTATTATTTTTCTGATTTTTTCCTGATTTTTCCCTATTTTTTAATATATAATTTACATATTACATAAGCATTACATAAACACCCTGATAACTAAGCAAAAATCATATGACTAGTCACTGTGTAACTAGCCATTATACAATAATTAGTCATGTGATTTATTATGTATATATAAGTCTAGAATATGAGCCTAGACTATAACATCACAATAGACTTATTACAATGCAATATTACACTATACTTAGCACCCCTATATACAGACCATGTACCAGTGCATAGACCAGATAGAATTAGTATATAACCCTATAGTGCTCCTACCTAAAGACCCAGATTCATTCTCTTTATCTTTAGGTAAGTACAAGTAGTGCTATATATTAAGTAATATAACTCATATAATAAAAACTTTGTCTTCAGTCACATCACTCTAGGCCTATAGAGCCTATCCCTCTCTCTCTCTCTCTCTCCTACAAAATCCTCCCTGCTCCATGCTAAGAGGTAGTAGGTATACTTTGTACTATCTATTATGTTGAACTTTTTGTAGTTCTTTAGTTGTATAGTATAGCTATATACTAGCTCATAAGTTACCTATTATAAAGTAAACACTTACTTGTATGAAAAGTGCAGGCTTATGTTTATTCCTAAGATTAGGCAAAGTTTTCTAGGTGGGAAGTGATTAGTAACTATGCTATACTAAAGATAAGACTATAGCTAGTATCCCTTTGAAACTACCTACTTATTTTCCCTTGGGAAAGGTGTTACAAGACAATCATTGTACTATAAATTTATTTAAGATTTCTCATTATTTTTCTGATTTTTCTCCAATTTTTCTCTATTTTTTGGTGTATAATATGTATATTATATAAGCAGACATTACATAAGTACCCTGATGACTAAGCAAAGTCATGTAATAAGTCATCATGTGACTGGCCATCATGTGACCACTAGTTATGTGACTTATTATATAAGCAGGTCTAGAGCATGGGTCTAGAACATAACACCATCATAGACTCACTATAGTGCAATATTACATCACACTTAGCACCTCTGTGCACAAACCATGTACCAGGTGCACAGACCAGGTAGAATTAATATATAACCCTGTAGTGCTTTTACTTGAAGACCCCAGATTTGTTCTCTTTGTCTTCAGGTAAGCACAGTAGTGCTTTGTAGTAAATAAGTAACTAACATAATAAAACTTTGTCTTTAGAGTCCTTATCTCTCCCCTCTCTCTCTATCCCACAAATCCTCCCTGCTTTGTGCTAAGAGGTAATAGGTGTGCTCCGTACTACCTATTGTTTAGAGGTTGCTTAGTGCTTCTCTATGTGTACACTGCATAATATAGGCTCAGGCTTCATACTAGCCACTTACAGTTATTAATCATAACATTATAGTGCTAAGTGCACCTAAGTAAAAAAAGGCTTGCCCTGTGTTTATCAAGGCTAAGAGACCCTGCATACCTATTTGTATACACAAGAAACTTTGTGTCTCAATGGTAGACCTCACTTGAAGACTTTGCAAGTCTAGAGTAAAGCTTAGTGATCAGCAAGTTCAGAGTTGAGTGAGAACAAAGACAGCACACAAGGCATGTCCATTCTTGCATCCCAGGCCTTGGGAGTTGTAAAATAGCCATTACAAGCTACTCTGCACCTTACAGAGGTTAATGTAGATACTAGTTGAGTTTTGGTGGCAAGAGGCAGGTGTACTCTTAACATTAGAACAAATCTCTCTTTTCTATGCTAGTTGCTCCATGCACTAGAGGTGGTGTAGTAAGCCACATTATTTTGAGCAAAGAACAATTACCATAAAAAAAAAAAAACTTAAAGTAGACTACCATGGTCATTTTATATACAAAAAGTAGTAGTTTTTGATTTTGCACTTTTCTTGTTTTTAGGAGTATTCTTGGCCAGATTGCAAGTGGTATTAGTATCCACAGTTGCATTGGTTCTTTTGAGCTATTAAAGGGAATATCACCCAAGTGGATAGACAAAAAAGACTCTAGTTGCTACAAGTAGCCCAAAAACAAGTAAAAACCTTAGTAGAATTAGGTCTAGCTTAAAGGGCAAAAACAAAAACTTTTATTACTGTACAAATCACTTTGGGAGTCTCCAGTAACTATTGTTGAGCTTGCCCATTATTTCATACCAAGACTACAACCTTAGTTAAACCCCAGAGGAAGAAAGTGGTGAAGACACCTCTTCAGGAGAATACAAATCCTCCGGCAAAGAAAATCCTACCTTTCTCCCTCCATTCCCTTTTTCATAAGTATCCACTCTTCCCACCCCTTTCACCCCATATGTATGATCCCCTATGACTAAGCAACCCCAACCCCCTACTCCTGTTACCAATGCAGAACTATTGCAAATACTAGTGGCAAACCAAACCACTATAATGCAATGGATTCAGAATCAATAAAGGTCCATGTCCAAGCCTAAAGAAATTGGGCACCCACCTCCCACCTTTGATGGGCAATAGATTAATTTCCATCCATTTATCCAAAAGTTCCAAGCCCACCTCAAACTCAACCCTAGAGTATATGTAACCAAGGAAGAAAAAGTCAAATATCTCTTGGATTTAATGGTGGATGGTGCCACTATATAGTCTAGCCTATGGTACAATGAAATAAGATGTACAGGAGAAGGAACAAGGGTAGAAGAACCCGTGGTATTTGCAGAAGTACTACAAAGTTTTAAAACCTTATTTGGGGCCTTTGATGAAAAAGTAGCAGCAAGAGACCAGCTGCAAAACCTCAGACAAGGAACCACTTCAACTAGAAACTTTGGAATAGCCTTCATGCTTTTAGGAAGAAGGACAGGGTTATCTAATGATAACCTTAGGGAAAAATATCTAGAAAGAATGAACGTTAAGCTGAGACGCATCATCATGGATTAGGATAGGGATACCTCTACCTTACAACTCCTTATAAGTGCCACACATAATACAGAAGTGAACCTTATGAAGGAAGAAATATTATCCAGTAGAAGATTCTGTTATAATAACAATCCACAAATAGACTTCCAGTGTAGTGACCCTGATGCAATAGATATTTCAGTGACTATCTTGGGAGGAAAACCCAAGCCATCAAAAAACCCATTCATGAATGCAGGATCTACCTAGCAGTCCTCCTTATTGCAAGTAGCTACAATGCAAAATCAAACTGCTACAACATCCAATAATCCCTTCTGACAGAACAATATTGTATGTTACAATTGTCAGAAAAAGGGTCATATTGCATAGGATTGTTAAAGCCCAAAAGTAGATAGGGTTAAACCCAATAACCCATTCTAAAAGGTGGCTACAGCCTCATTGACAACACCAATGCCCCCACCAGCAGTAGATGGCCAGAATTTGTCTACCATGATGCAGTAAGACATAATCAATATACTGCAAGAACAGGGTCAGATGATTGCAGCCCTTAAAGATAAGTTGGGTTTTTAGAATGGTCAGAGTATAAAGCCAATGCTTCTGACTAGTATATACAAAATAAAATTTCCTCTTTTTCATTTTCAATTTCTTCTTCATTGGTACAAGGTGTGAATGGACAACACCTAAAAATTTCTCTTATATTCCATGGATATTCCTCTACTATTTCCATTTCTGCAATGATTGATTCTAGAGCTTCCTCCACTTTTATCAACAAAAAATTCATAGATAAAAATAAAATAAAAACTTTAAAATTACAAAAACAAATTCCTTTGTACAATATAGACAATTCACCAAATGCAATAGGATTCATTTCTGAGTATATAATCCTTTTAACTCAAATTGGTATAGAACAATAAAGGCTAGTTTTCTTAGTAGTAAATATCAGTATAGAAGATGTAATTCTAGGTATTGATTGGTTATAACTAGAAAACCCCCTTATCAACTGGAAAAAAGGACATGTTACTTTAATGGACAATTTACTAAAAGATAAGGAATATAAAAAACTAAATAAAATCATAAAAGATGAGGACTCCCCTCTATTATTAGCAGTAACCTTGGGGTTACTGCCTCAATATCAAAAATATGCCAAGGTCTTCTCAGAAGCAGAATCCCAACGATTCCCTCCTAGCAAACTCTATGACCATAAAATAGAGTTAGTAGAGGGAGCTAAAATGAAAAGGGCTAAGGTATATCTGTTATCAATCCTAGAGTTGAAAGAATTGGATGTGTATTTGGAGGAAAACTTGGCCAAAGGAGATATAAGAAAATTGCAGAGTCCTTATGCATCTCCCTTTTTCTTTATTCCTAAAAAGAATAGGAAACTCAGGCTTATAGTAGATTATTGTCAACTCAATAATATCATGATAAAAAACTCCTACCTGCTTTCTCTAATCTCCTCTATTGTGAATGGACTCTCTCAGGCAGAAGTATTCACCAAATTGGACTTATGATGGGGATATAATAATGTTTTAATTAAAGATGGACATCAAGAATGAGCAGCCTTCATAACCCCCCTGTTATGAGACAATCATTGTACTATAAATTTATTTAAGATTTCTCATTATTTTTCTGATTTTTCTCCAATTTTTCTCTATTTTTTGGTGTATAATATGTATATTATATAAGCAGATATTACATAAGTACCCTGATAACTAAGCAAAGTCATGTGATCAGTCATTATGTGACTAGCCATCATGTAACCACTAGTTATATGACTTATTATGTAAGCAGGTCTAGAGCATAGGTCTAGAATATGATACCATCATAGACTCACTATAGTGCAATATTGCATCACACTTAGCACCTCTGTGTACAGACCATGTACCAGGTGCATAGACCAGGTAGAATTAGTATATAACCCTGTAGTGCTTTTACCTGAAGACCCCAGATTTGTTCTCTTTATCTTTAGGTAAGCATAGTAGTGCTTTGTAGTAAATAAGTAACTAACATAATAAAACTTTGTCTTCAGAGTCCTTATCTCTCCTCTCCCTCTCTGTCCCACAAATCCTCCCTACTTTGTGCTAAGAGGTAATAGGTGTGCTCCATGCTACCTATTGTTTAGAGGTTGCTCAGTGCTCCTCTATATATATACTACATAATATAGGCTCAGGCTTCATGCTAGCCACTTGCAGTTATTGATCACAACATCATAGTGCTAAGTACATCTAAGTAAACAAAGGCTTGCCCTATGTTTATCAAGGCTAAGAAACCCTGCACACCTATTTGTATACACAAGAAACTTTGTGTCTCAATAGTAGACCTTGCTTAAAGACTTTGCAAGTCTAGAGTAAAGCTTGGTGATCAGCAAGTTTAGAGTTGAGTAAGAACAAAGACAGTATACAAGGCATGTCTATTCTTGCATCCTAGGCCTTGGGAGTTGTAAAATAGCCATTACAGGCTACCCTACACCTTATAGGGGTTAACATAGGCACTGGTTGAGTTTTAGTGGTAAGAGACAGGTGTACTCTTGACAAAAGGCTTATTCTCTTATTTTGTAGACTTGGTAAGTCTGGGGTAAAGTTAGTACCCTAGGAGCTAGTCTTGTAGACTATTTAACTCACTATTTTTGAGTGAAATAACTTATATTTTACAGTTGGTTTAGCTAGAGTTTATATACTATAAAATATTCTAATTTCTAAAGGATTTATAAGCAGTGTTTTTTACTTAAGTAATCTGCTTGGTAAGCAAAGAGCATAAGGTTTATGCTGACAAATCCGCTTTGTAAGCTAAGTATAGTATTTGTAAGCAAATTAAATATTTGAATAAATAGGAAAGTGATATTAGTAATATATCTTAGATATTACTAATGTCTTTAAAGGTAATTACTAATATATTTGTGTGATTTATAAGCTGATTTATAATTATAATTGTGTATTAGTAAGAAAAATAAATTGTTTAAACAAAAGATATTTTAAATGAATATATTTTGGAAATATTCAGAATAAAGTGAATAAACAAATTGCTTTATATCTTCACAACTAATAGTTATAAATTCTTGAAATAAATAACAGTGATAGATAAGATATAAACTGATTTATTGAAGTGTTCATTGGAATATTTAGAAAGATTTGATATATTGAAATATACATATCTTTCAACATATTGTTTAGAGATCACTTAGTGCCCCCCTACATATATACTGCATAATATAGGCTCAGGCTTTATGCTAGCCACATAGTGCTTAGTGCATTCAAGTAAATAATGGCTTGCCTAGTGTTTATCAAGGTTAAGAGACCCTGTATGCCTATTTGTATATGCAAGAAACTTTGTGTCTCAACAGTAGACCTTGCTTGAAGACTTAGCAAGTCTAGAGTAAAGCTTAGTGATTAGCAAGCTCAAGGTTGAGTAAGAACAAAGACAGTGCACAAGGCATGTCCATCCTTGCATCCTAGGCCTTGGGAGTTGTAAAACAGCTATTACAGGCTACCTTGCACTTTAGAGAGGTTTATGTAGGCACTAGTTAAGTTTTGGTGGCAAGAGTCAGGTGTGCTCTTGACATGTAAAATGGGGAACATCTCTTAGACCTTAGTAACTTAAATACATGATTGTATACTATTGTTCTCCTACTTTGGTATACTTTTCTAGTTACTAATCCTTACTAAATAATCCAATATTATTCCTAGGTTCTTCTTTGATTGTTCCAATGATTATCATAATGTATGGCAGTTCCTGTGTAACTGTGATAGTGCCTGAAAATGGGGAATGCAAAGTTATGCTCTTTTGTGTGACATGACACATGACATGTCACAACCAGCATAATAGTGAAAAGGAGCAGAAATAGTAATATACCTGCTTCTAAGCCTAAGGCTTAGATCTAAGCTTTAACCAAATAATAAACTATGGTTTACTGTGATATACTATGACTTATAGATGATATATTATATATCATAGCCTCTATAGCATGATAATAATATTAATAAATACTTGAGTGATTTCATGGTTATCTTGAGTGTATGCTGAATAAACCTGGGTATATGCTTGGTAAACTTGAATATATGCTTGTTAGACATGATTAAATGCTATAGTGTCTATGGCATAGTATAAGTATAGTTGTGACACTTGTTTTCCCTTGGGAAAGGCTTATTCTCTTATCTTGTAGACTTGGTAAGTCTGAGGTGAAGTTAGTACCCTAGGAGCTAGTCTTTTAGACTATTTAACTTACTATTTTTAAGTGAAATAACTTATATTTTACAGCTAATTTAGCCAGGGTTTATATACTATAAAATATTCTAATTTCTAAAGGATTTGTAAGCAGTGTCTTTGCTTAAGTAATCTGCTTGGTAAGCAAAGAGCATAAGGTTTATACTGACAAATCTACTCTATAAGCTAAGTATAGTATTTGTAAGCAAATTGAATATTTGAATAAATAGGAAAGTGATATTAGTAATATATCTCAGATATTATTAATGTCTTTGAAGGTAATTACTAATATATTTGTGTGATTTATAAGCTGATTTATAATCACAATCATGTATTAGTAAGGAAAATGAATTGTTTAAACAAAAGATATTTAAAATGAATATATTTTGGAAATATTCAGAATAAAGTGAATAAACAAATTGCTTTATATCTTCACAACTAATAGTTGTAAATTCTTGAAACAAATAACAGTGATAGATAAGATATAAACTGATTTATTGAAGTATTCATTGGAATATTTAGAAAGATTTGATATATTGAAATATGCATATCTTTCAACAAATTTGACGCTAGGATCGGGGACAACATTAGCAGTCTATAGCGCACGCGTCCTACGTCTATACCATTGACGACCTTGAAATCAGCACAGTTGTCATGAGCAATCGCACGATACAGGGCGGCTTTCTTGTCGAAGTCAAAATTGACATTGACCCTGATATCGGCAAGGTCTGGCAAATTACCTATCCCACCGTTCAGATCAGCCCAGAGGTGCATTCGACTTGGCTAACGCTAAAAACCAGAGTGTCGATCGAAATAAGAATCATGAAGACCATCTCTTTGGTGGAGGAACTCAGACCCTATGGCTTTTCACTATTGACCTCGCTGATGAGACCCATGTCACGCCTCCGTCTGCTTCGAGGAAATTCAGGGTGAGGAAAATTCACATCCAAAAAGTGAAACGAAGTACTTGACAACTACACAAGCCAAGCGCAAGTACTCATCCCGGCCTTTAGAGTCCTAGCCATTGAAGAGTACTTCAGGAGATATCTCGCGCCTGGAGCAGAGACTGTCGGTGCTGAAGCGACCGTGGCTAAGGGAGAGGGAGCGGCAAGATGTCCTTGGATCGGATGACTGATCAAGTGCATGTTGGCTCTCTTGTTCTTGATGGCACCAGGCAGACGAAGAGAGTCAATCGACATCATACAATGGGCAAGCCCGGGAATATCGTCGAGAGTATCAGTCTCATTCCTATTCTTGGGCGCAGAGCGAAAAGAAGGATCTAATCGCGACTCACACTGAAGGCAGCGCAGACATAATAGGCAAGAGCTTCGATATCTTGCTTATATCCCTAGTCGAAGGGAATAATAGTGAGCATGAAGCCTGTTCCGCTGATGGTATGGATGATCGATTAACAGTACTCGACTACCACCCTGTTTGTGCCAGGATGTAGTAATGGCGAACTGAGCGTCACCAAATAGGAGACCCTTGATGATCTCGGTATCGATCGAGTCTCTATCGACACCAGTAGGGAGAGTGTTCTTGTCCTTGGGCTCAGCACAACGATTTTGCGCAGAATATCGAGGTAGATAACCGCCAGGTCGCCGCCATACTGCCACTCTTTGTCAACTTTGCGCTTGAAATCTGCGGGAAGCTTGATTGCAACGGCGAGCACTTGCTTCTGGGAGCGGACCCAGTGGTGGAGAGCGGATTGAGGCTAAAGTCTGATCAAGAGAGTGAATGGCATCATCGTAGGGGACCTTCATGAAGTTCTTGTACTTGTTGGTAACCTCGAGCTAAGCTTTGACTACGATATCACACTCGAAAACGCTGACCCGAACCTTTAAGATGCTGACAGACCTTGAGGTTATATCGCTGTTTTCTATTCCTTAAAACAGATTTGTAACTTGCAAACGTTCTCGCAATTAACCTCGGAATACTTGATTCGCCATTTTCGATGACCTCGGCATAAGGTGCGGCAGGGGATGTAATCAGAGACGTCTTAGTTATGAGAATGAAATCGAGAAAAATGCGTGCACAATTTCTATGTGAGCAGTTATCTACGAACCGTCTTGATTACACGCCTAGTTTCGTTAAGAGTTGTCTTGAAGAGATCAAAGCCTGGCATCATATTACTGGGATACAAGTCTCCTGCTCATTGACACTAGGCACACCAACGATGAGGGTCTTGGCCGACGAAATGGTATGCACTTCCTTCGCAGTTACAGCTGGGTCGACAAAAGGGACACTGCTAAGGGATATGAGCAGGGGCGTCGTGCTTCTCAATGACCGAGCCAAGAGACATATGTGGCTTTGATCAGGCATTCTCGGCAGTACTAAAGCCGGAGCTGGAAACGAAAGAACTCCAGTGCTGCCAATAAATCAAGTAGTAGGCCGCTAGGACAGGCTGGCGAAAGTCTTTGAATAAACAGTAACTTTAACGCAAGTCAACGACGCGCGCATGACAAAAATCTGCCAAGTCCAGCTGGTTTGGCGAAATTTGGTTCCGGCATATGTACGCTTTCTGCCAGACGCCGGAAGGTCTCTTTGGCATGCGCGTCAGCGCTGGTGACTCACGTCCCTCTCTCCGCAACCGCCAGCATCCCCCACTAGCTCTCGCTTTTTCAATGCACTCACACCTTGAGCCTGAAATACCAGAATATGCTTGAAGATTCACTCTGTGTGATGAGGCATTCGTAATGCCTTTCTGTATACCCAAATCTGGGTACTCCTGCTGTTGTTTTGCGCCTGGTATCGACACTACCATGGCTGCATTCCCACATCATTCCCAGCTTTGTGCCATGGTATTCCATACCATGGCTATACTTGCCGCTCCTTCCCATGTACTTATTGCTTGGCTTTTGCTGCTGCTGAGCGTGCGCCTGGTATTTTATGCTATGGCCATATTGTCGTTTTTTGCCCATGCATTTATTGCTGAGATTTGCTGCTGCTAAAAGTATGCCTAGTACTTCATACTACGGCTAAATTACCGTTTCTTGCCCGTGCCCGTGCACTCTGGGCTTTTCTGCGATTTATTTTGCACCCAGTGAGAGGGCATCTTAGCCGTACACTAATTCACACCCTATTTTTATATGCATTGAGATGATACCGTGACTACCTCGTAACCGTAGTAGGCTATTAGCAACTACCATCTAAGAATTATATCTCCTAGATGTTGTGGGGATTGATGCTCGCGCGATGCGTCGATGCACTCCTACACTACGGGAAGCGCTGCTCACCTTTCTCCTCACAGGTTTCTATCCGGCCGGGGCTTGAAAAGCGCTTTGCGCTTTCCCCCCATCCACTGCCGCCGCCACTCCCCGCACAAAGGTTAGCCAGCCCATCAAGTAATGCCAAAGATAAAAGAAAAGCCAGCCTGACTTGGACCGCCAAGTCCAAGATTCAGAACAGAATCTAAGCTCAGACTACATTAGTGTACTCTATGAGCACAATTGCTCAACGTGATGTAGTGAGTATAGAGCGACCTGCGGTCGTTTGGCTTGCACTTGACTAAGCTTAGTTGGCTATACCATCAAGGCTCTTGTATCCGGTTCCGGCGTATCTGCAGCATTCGACATATTCTGTGGGATTGTGATCCCTATCTTCGACCCATGGCACCCCTACTGATGATATTCCGCGCCTAGTGACGCTTACTAGTAATAAGGTCACGGAAACTGGTCAAAATTTTCGTCAGCTTCACCTTTACCATTGCCTACAATTATTTCTTGTAAGTCAGTATCGCCAGGTACATTTATTATACTTACATCCTTCCTTGGTGGGTTTTTTTTACCTTGCCATGAAAATCTGCCCCTGATAGGAGCGTATGATAGCTCCGTCGAGTCTAACTACCTTCGAATATATGTTGTTTATATCAACGCCGCAACCTCCTCATAGCCTTCATATTCGCTGCTGGCTCGGGCACTTTGATTGTCGAAAGAATCTTTGTTTTTCTCTCTCACGAGTGCCTTTGTGTTTCTCTCAGCCATGTCCACCATCGTCTCCATTTTCATGATCTAATAACCTAGACTGATTAGGAGGATATCTGGCATCTGTGTTGGCACTATTTCCTGGTATATGTTCTTACCATTGTTCATAACCTTATACTGAATTAATTTGATCACATATAAGGATGCCACGAACACCACGATGAAAAAGTTTTATTTCAGTGGCAAAATGTGAGCTATTTTGGTCCTATGTGTGTACTCTAAACTGCTGCGTGCTCTTCTCACGACATTACCGGCGTTACTACTCATATAACTCTCTGTTTCCTTAGCAAATACACTCATGCGACTCTACATTTTATGAAGCCTATACTTCCTCGGGGCTCGGTTCTATTGCTCATGGCGCATATTGTTGCGCACTTCTTTATTATATTCTTTGCGCCTAGTCCATATGGAGTTAGGTATCTCTGATCGGGGCTTTGTATGTAACCAACCGTTATCTCTTGCCATGTACGCAGCCACCCACATCATTTTTTTTTGTGTCGACGTAAGCCTCACGCGGACGATTAGCCTTATTCTCACCGTAACCATCCAAATAAGCATATCGAGCTCTCAAAGGAAGTTCGAAGGAAGTCACTGGGTAAAGTCTGTTAAGGTGCCGATGTACCACCGGATATCCTGTCCGTTGTGTTCACGCCTCTGTATCACTGTTTAACTATGCGAATGCCACCACTCCTTTAAATATTCTCTGATTGAAGCAAAATGACCGTACAAATTGAAACGAAGATATAGAGCCAGACGAAATGAATAAATAAATACATGATACCCGGGCTAACCTGTGACGTCAACAAGTTCGAGAATCGAGAATTTGGGCAGATACAAAACACGAAAAGGCTCATATAGAAAGCGACATCAGTGTACTAGTATACCTGATTATGTAGCTGAGTTCGGAAATATCACGGTATTATCACCCCTGGTGGAGTTAGTATAGGCCATATCCAGGATTCGTGTACTACCTTCCGGCGGTAACAAATTCACCAATTAATACTCGCGTAGAAAAATGCGAAAATAACAAAAAATGCTCACCTCACAGCTTCAGATCCCGAGATGTATGAATGGAACCCAAGCAAGAAATTTCTCTTCTCCAACTTCATCTCTCAAGCGTCCAACTGCTTCATGAAGTGCGTATGCAGCCTCTCCGTCGTTCGTCTTCATTCCGTGCGTCTTCAGATATTTGTAGAACTCCTCGGCGACAATAGGCCCATCTTGGTCCCGAATCGACCACATCGTTCCGATAACTGTGTGATACCCACTCATGAGCATACCAGCCGCAAGATGCGCCGCTTCGTCGGGCATATCTTCGTCACCTTTAGCTGTTTGACAGGCGGAAAGGAAGGCCAGCCTGGCATTGAGCAGCCTTTCTCGAGAGATGGTGCGAAGGTCAAGCGGACCGTCATGCAACATGAATGCGCTATCCATCGGACTTCCTTCCTTTTGGACGCCGTGACAAGCCAAGTGGATCCAACTGCGTTTTCTCATCTGATCTAGGACGGTTTCCTGGGATGCAGCGGCGTCATTCAGCCACGTGAAACTCTCGATGTCGAATTGAGCTTGGATTTTCGTTGCCTCATCTTCGGTGAAGGGTATCGGACTCTGACCAGGTGTAGATGGTTGTGAAACAACAGCAAGCCCGCGAAAGTCGTGTAAGTCAATACTTCGCTTATGCTTCAACAAGGCAGACAAGCTAGGAGTGTATGACGAGACAGCATATTTGTAGGTCCTTAAATGTGACATGGAGCCATCGTGAGTATAGTACCCTGCAGCATGTAAAGGTAGAAAGGAGAGTGGGCCTGTAGTGCACCATGTGATATGCGGTAGCTTGCGATTGAAAGATGAAGACTGTTGGATATGTCAACAAATTGTACGATAAAGAGAGAAAGAGGAAATAAACATACGGTATACCCAAGAGCTTGGAAGATTGGGGCAACTATGTCAGTCCAGAGCATCTGGAAAACCCGCGACATCCAATCAGGACGCAATAGAACTGTAGGAGCAGAGGCACGGTTATCATCCAAAGCTGAGACAAAATCAAGGAGTAACTGTTCTTCTTCTGTATCAGTCAAGACTTTGTTGTCGAGAATATCTCTATTCGGCAGATCAGAAGTAGGGCAACGAGCACCTCGTCCAGTCAATGCACGAATAAAGATACGATGGGCCTTGGTAATTTTATCTAGAGATGCGGATTGTAGATGAATATGTTCCAAATGGGCACTGGGAGATCCGTTTATGTTCTGGAGAATAATTGCATCGCATCGATGGCTTTCGACATTAATAACAGCGATGGGACCAAGTACCGCAGCATGCGCAAGTGATGACAATTTTGGAGGTTGGAGGAAGTCTTCATATCCCGAGCATTGGCGAACTTTTACTATCAGACTCTCCCACTTTTTAGCAAGTCGTCTATGCTCCTGTGCCATTGTTTCTCGATCTTTGGATTGAGTATTAATAGTAGAGGGAAATGCGATATCGATTCCGTTCCCAATTATCTCAAGCGAGTATGAAACATCTTTCAGAAGATTAGCAAGCTCAGCGTGATCACGTTGTAAGTCGTCAAGTGGAGTGCGAAGACCAAGCATCTGACCCCATACAATGGAGCGGCCTTGCTCAAGCCACTCAAGTGCAAGATCAGGACGGCTTGAGTAGCATGCAACGGAAGCTGCAATATTGACAGAATTTCCGATGGAGGAAATATCCTGATATCGAAGATCAGTGGAATTACCGAGCCAAACGACACGTGGGATGAGTTCCATAGCCATACGGCCTGCTTCTAGGAAAGATAAATGAGGATCAAACTGGGGAATAAGGGGATTGAGAGCAATTAATGCCCAACAACGTGCTGCTTCCAGGCTGATACGAGGGGAGCCAGTTAATGATGAAGCAGAAGTGGAATATGCAGAAATAGCATGATGGAGATAGTAGGCGTTGGAAGTACGGTTGAATTGAGCAGTGAATGAATGCCCCAGATTATTTAAATACATGGGTTTGTCCACATGGCCATCAGGAGTAAAATCGACAGCTTGCTGCTTCACATTAATTGCCTGGTCAATATCTGTCACTTGGCTGAATCGTCCAAATCGGCTCTGAAACGAATTCCCTAGATTATTCAAATACATAGGCTTTTTGGCATGGCCATCAGGAGTCAGATTAACAGCCTGCTGCTTCACATGAATCGCCTGGTCAATATCTGTCACTTGGCCAAATTGCCCAAATCGACTTTCAAGCGAAATACCCAGATTACTCAAATACATAGGTTTCTCAGCATGGCCATCAGGGGTTAGATCAACAGCCCGCTGGTTGACTTGAATTGCCTGATCAATATCTGTTACTTGACCAAATCGTCTAAACCGGCTTTCAAACGAGTTCCCCAGATTATTCAAATACATAGGTTTGTCGGCATGGCCATCAGGAGTGAAATCGACAGCCTGCTGCTTCAATTGAATTGCTTGATCAATATCTGTTACTTCACCAAATCGTTCAAATCGACTTTGAAACGAACTCCCAAGATTATTCAAACGACCGGGTTTGCTGGAATGGTCATCAGGAGTAAGATCGACAGCCTGCTGCTTCATATGAATTGCCTGGTCAATATCTGTTACTTGGCCAAATCGTCCAAATCGGCTTTCAAACGAGATCCCCAGATTATTCAAACGACCTGGTTTATTGGCATGGCCATCAGGAGTGAGATCGACAGCTTGCTGATTTGATCGAATTGCTTGGTCAATATCTGCTACTTCGCCAAATCGTCCAAATCGGCTTTCAAGTGAATTCCCCAGATTATTCAAGTATATAGGTTTTTTGGAATGGCCATCAGGAGTTAGATTGACAGCTTGCTGTTTCACTTGAATCGCCTGGTCAATATCTGTCACTTGGCCAAATCGTCTAAATCGGCTTTCAAACGAAATACCCAGATTACTCAAATACATAGGTTTGTCGGCATGGCCATCAGGAGTGAGATCGACAGCCTGCTGGTTCGCTTGAATTGCCTGGTCAATATCTGTCACTTGGCCAAATCGTCCAAATAGGCTTTCAAGTGAACTCCCTAGATTATTCAAATACATAGGTTTGTTGGCATGGCCATTAGGAGTGAAATCGACAGCCTGCTGCTTCAATTGAATTGCTTGATCAATATCTGCTACTTCGCCAAATCGTTCGAATCGGCTTTCAAACGAGTTCCCCAGATTGTTCAAATACATGGGCTTGTCTGCATGGCCATCAGGAGTTAGATTGACAACCTGCTGATTTACCTGGATTGCCTGATCAATATCTGTCACTTGGCCAAATCGTCCAAATCGACTTTCAAATGATATTCCCAAACTATTCAAATAATTAGGTTTGTTGGCATGGCCGTCAGGAGTGAGATCGACAGCCTGCTGCTTCAGGTGAATTGCCTGGTCAATATCTCTCACTTTGCCAAATCGTCCAAATCGGCTTTCAAATGAAATACCTAGATTATTCAAATACGTAGGCTTATTGGCGTGGTTATCAGGAGTCACATCGAGAGCCTGCTGCTGTAATGCAATTGCTTCTTCCAAGTCTTCTATCTTATCGGAGTGTTCGAATCTTGTTAGAAGAGACAGTGATAAGTTGCTCAGGGACTCTTGCTTTTTGTTACTATCTTCTAGTATCAAGCTGATGACTTCCCTTTCAAGCGTTATTGTTATATCTAGGTCACTAATATTGCCCATTTCTTGGTAATTCTTCCAGAATCTTGCGGCTTGCTCCTGTATACTAAGAATTTCTGTTTCTATTCGTGCTAATCAGCTTCTCTCCACTAGGCTACTATGTAAACAACCCTTGGCGGCCTTACCTGTCATCGAGTTGTCGAGTATGTTAACTACGACTGGGGCATCGATATTATTGTTATTCTGCATGTTACCAAAAACCCTAACATTTTGAGTTACATTACCCGGTGACAAATAATTATACAAACCAATAACTGATTGTCATGATGATCCATGTTTACAACTTCAAAAAGCATAGAAGTGCAAATTGAGATGAAGCAACTGCTCTACTGCCTTGATATCATGACTAGTATATATACTATTGCTGCATAAGTGGTACAGTAATTGCGGTAATATCATAGTCCTATCATGTTGATTTAGACGCTAATGTGGCACTAGTAGCACTGCCTTGAATCCCTGTCGCACAGCATGAACAATACAAAGAGGCTTCTTTTGTATATAACTGAGTCATTAAGTGCTCTTGCGGTGCTGATAAATCCAACATGCTGTGCTGAGTGATCAAAATCGATCAAAGTCAATCCAATCTTTCCTCCTGTGAAGTGAGTGTGGTACTCACTATCGATGCACTGCATCATCAAATAATGCTTCTTTTCATATGCACAGCATCAGCATCTGGCGTCATATTCGTGATTTTCAAAAGATGGGCCGCTTTCTGCCAGGGCACGCAGGCATCAAGCAGTGTCTTTGGCCTCCCAATACCAGGGCGACCATGCCTCGTAGCACAGGCTGACTTGAGACACTATATGTACGGATGGCAGCGATTTCGAGCCTACGAAAGCTCTCATCAGGAGGGTTAACCGCTACCCCTACCGCACCTCTCTGACAGATTTAGGTGAGCTCCCAACTAAACATAAACCAGGAGCAGTCTAGACTCGTCCCCGCAAGAAATGAAATAAGCGAAAGAATGACAGTGCATGCAAGAGAAAATCAAAGAACGGCGGCAGCAGACACAGACGGCAGGTGACAATCGGTAGCGAAGAAAGACGGCGGTAAGAAACAGTAGCAGAGGGGAGGGTCTTGACCTTCTGGGAGGTTGGTCTGGCCAATGGGGAGAAAGGGAGGGGGATGTGGAGGCTCAGCCGCTCAGGCTTCACATCAGGCCTGTGCCCGTGTAACGGATCGGCCGACAAAACACCGAGCTTTCGCTCTGTGGCACCTGCATGATACTATGCACGTGACGATACCTTTTTTTGATTAATTTATTTTAACTCCTATCATGCTACTAAGGCAAACCGGAGTCCAGGGGAGAGCCCTGGCTCTGAGCGTGGAAACAGTGAGCGTGGAAACAGTGGGAGGTGACTAAAGTGAGAGGGGTAAAGCTAGGTGTGGTAGGTACTGTGGCGCGGCGGGTTGTTGTGTCAGCGCCTAGGTTGCGATGACATGTTCTAGAGCCAAGTAGGTAGTAAAGGGTGGAAGGTAAAAAGAGAAGAGCAAGGAGCATATACAAAAGTTGGGAGTGAGGAAAGTAGATATGCACGTGATGATACCCGCCTTATGCTTAGTAGTTTCCTAATTTTCTTATTTACGACTGCACCCATCTGTACCCACCTTCCGGTTGTGCGGACTTAGGACTTGGTAGTACATTTTACTTTATTTTATTATTGTTCTCTACGTATATGAATAGGCACATCTTTATATTAGAGTATCTCAGTTTCGAATCGACGACCTTGGCCTGTTTATATCTCTCGTGTGACATCACTCGTTCTCTGTGACAATCCTCGCGGAACGTCACAGAGATCAACGGCCTACTAGTGGACATGAATTGCCTGGCCGATATCTGCCACTGTTTCAAATCGTCCAAATCGACTCTGGAGTGAATTCTATAGATTATTCAAATACAGCGGTTTATTGGCATGGGCATCAGAAGTGAGATTGAGAACCCGCTGCTGTAAAGCGATTGCCTCATCCAATTCTTCCTGGTTATCGGATAATCTCACTATAAGTGACAGTGCTAAGTTGTTCGGGGAATCTTGCAGCTCTTGTTTAGTTGTCATCTTCTAGCAGTTGGTTGAAAATTTCTCTTTCAAAGGCCATTGTCATATCTAGGTCGTTGATATTACCTAGCTCCTGGTAATTCTTCCAGAATCTTCTGGCCTGCTATTAATATCTGTTTATATTCATGCTTATCAGATTCTCCCCTGAATGTCAAGAGCACACCTGCCTCTTGTCACCAAAACTCAACCAGAGCCTACATTAACCCCTATAAGGTGCGGGGTAGCCTATAATGGCTGTTTTACAACTCCCAAGGCCTGGGATACAAGGATGTACATGCCTTGTGCACAGTTTCCACTATCACTCAAGATAGAGCTTTGCTGTCACTAGGCTTTACTCCAAGTCTACAAGACTTTCAAGTAAGGTCTATAGTTGGGATACCAATCTGTCTTGTATATGTAGATATATGTGCAGGGTATCTTAGCCTTGATAAATGCAGGGCAAGCCTTTGTTTACTTAGGTACACTAAGTACTATAATTTTGTGATCAACAACTGTAAGTGGCTAGCATGAAGCCTAAGCCTATATTATACAGTGTACACGTAGAGGAGCACTAAGCAGCCTCTAAGTAATAGGTAGTATAGAGCACACCTATTACCTCTTAGCATGGAGTAGGGAGGATTTTGTGGGGAGAGAGAGAGGGGGGGGGCAGGCTCTACAAGCCTAGAGTATAGTGACTCTAAAGACAAAGTTTTTATTATGTTAGCCAACTATTTAATACAAAGCACTACTATGTGTCACAGGTCTATAGCAATAAACAATAATACTATAAATAATACTATAAATACTATGAATACTATGAATAGTTCCTATGGAATTATTAGTAAGATTTAATCACTTCTCTAGCCTAATCCAAGGCTAGAGGTAATGCTCTCAGGGTTAGAAACCCTAAGGTTAACTATGGAATGGTGAACTATGACTTATAATAACTTTGACTATGACTTAGACTTGCAGGAAAATAATACAGAGGCAAGGAAATATTCTCAGAGCTAGTAGTGGTTTGTGATAGGACTTTAGGCAAGGGCAAAGACAATAGAATTGACAAAAGAGGTCTGTGAGATGGGGGACATCTCTTTAGACCTTAGTAACATAAATACATGATTTGTATACTATTGTTCTCTTACTTTGGTATACTTTCCTAGCTTCTAATCCTTACTAATAATCCAGTATTACTCCTAAGATTCTCCTTGATTGTTCCAGTGATCAGCAGTATGTGCTGTAGTCCCTTTGTACCTGTGATAGTGCCTGAAGATGAGAGATTGCAAAGTTACGCTCTTTTTGTGACGTGACATGTCACATGTCACAACCAGCGTAGCAATGGCAGCAAGGGAGCGGAAATATAGGTATGCCTCTTTCTAAGCCTAAGGCTTAGAACTGAGCTGTGATAAAATAGCAACTATAGCTTACTATGATATACTATGACTTGTAACTAGTGTACTATGAAGTATAATATGCTATGGCTTTTATATGGCTTGATATAATCTCTAAGAAATCCTTTAACAGCTGCATAGTAATTCTAGATATTTGCTTGGTAAACCTGAGTGTATGCTTGGTAAACATGAATAAATGCTATAATAACTATGACATAGTACAACTAGGATTGTAGCACTATTGTTCTCTAGATTGCTATGCTCTCCTGGCTTCTAACCCTTACTAAATACTCCAATATAACTCCTAGGATCCTCCTTGATTGTTTTAGTGATTATCATGATGTGTTGTGGTTCCTATGTAACTGTGATAGTACCTAGAAGATAGAAAATATAAAGTTATGCTCTTTTGTGTGATGTGATGCATGACATGTCACAACCAGCGCAACAGTGAAAGGGAGTGGAAACAATGATATACCTTCTTCTAAGCCTTGAACTTAGAACTAAGCTATAATCAAATAATAAACTATGGTTTGCTGTAATATACTATGACTTATAAGTAATATACTATGAGATGCTATATATCATAGCCTCTATACCATGATTTGTAGCTTGATAATAATAATATCAAATACCTGAGTAATTCCATGGTTATTCTAAGTATATGCTGAAAGATCATGGGTGTATACTTGGTAAACCTAAATATATGCTTATTAAACATGAGTAAATGCTATAGTTTCTATGGCATGGTATAACTATGGTTGTAACACTGTGCTTATCTGAAGACAAAGAGAACAAATCTGGGATCTTCAGGTAGAGACACTACAGGGTTATATACTAATTCTACCTGGTCTGTGCACTTGGTACATGGTCTGTGCATGGTAATGCTAAGTATAATGTGATATTGCACTATAATGACTTTATGATAATGTCATAGTCTAGACCTATGCTCTAGGCCTTGCTTATATAATATATCATATGACTAGTGGTTACATGATGGCCAGTCATATGATGACTGGTCACATAACTTGCTTAGTCATTAGGGTGCTTATGTAATGTCTACTTATATAATATACATGTTATATACCAAAAAATCGAGAAAAATCAGGAAAAATTCGGAAAAATAATAAGAAATTCTAAATAATTTTATAGTACATAGATTGACTCGTAACACTGAAGATACTATATGAGCAATTCTCAATTGCCTTACCTTTCATCGAGTTGTTGAATGTGTCAGCTAGCACAGGTGCATTAATATAGTTGCTATCCTATATATTACCAAGGACCCTTAATATATTGAGCTTCATTACCCAATGAAAAATAGTTACACTGGCACAAGCCAATGATTGATTATGACAATGATCCATGTTTACAACTTTACAAAGTCTCAAAATGCGGATTAAGGACTACTCTACCCGCAGTTCTCCAAATTTTTCATACATTACGTCGGCCATTCACATCCAAGCTTACATCCTTGATAAATTAGCATCTCCCTTAATGCTTCATGCTATTTAAAAATTGCTGGAACTACTGGCTAGAGGCGTATCTTTATATCGATGCTGAAAAAAAATATTTCTACTAAGTGTTTTGGTAAGTAAAATATAGTACCGAAGACATGGGCGGCTGAGCGGAAGCACCACGTGATCTACGAAAACTTTTGAGAACCGCGAGCATATTCCTGCACCTTATCGCATCTGTTTCTATATGTCTTCTTCATCCTCCAGGTAGCTTGCTCACCTATAGGTCTTGTTCTTGGTTTATCTTAGCAACTTATTCGACAAAGGTTATATAGAGTATTTTTCTTCTAGTTCTTTGTATTTATTCGGCATGGTGCGACAAGTTGAAAAGATGACAAATTGACGATGCACTGACTTATTTCTAGGGCCTGATAGTGGCAAATATTGTAAAGAGGGGAGGGTGAATCCACATAGAAGCGCAATAACCTGGATTTTTCTTGGTGATGTGAGTAAACGCTCCTGTCTTCAATGTAGATTCGGCCACATGTATTACTGTATGCACCTACAAGTTAGTAAAAACAATCCGAATAATAAGAAATAAGAAACTATTCACAATATTTGATTACGGAACGTAGCTGCTGTAAGCTACCCATCTAATTCGAACGTTTCAACAGGCCCAACTGAAGAGGGAAAAAAAATTTAGTTAGTAACAATAATGATGACCGCCTCAGCTGATCGTCGTTCATCAGCACTTTCTGTTGTCATCCCCCCATAGCATCTTATGAAGGATCTGTAACGTCAGTCTCACCTTTTTCGCCGGCTCTCTTCATATCAATTCTCGTCTCCACGATACTTAGCACGAGCGCGAACGTACAGGCGAATGCTGCCATGTATAGGCTAGAAACATAGCACTCGCGTCCTTGGAAGCATTGGTGCGATGATGCCGATGACTCGGCGCGCTGAAAAATCGCGGTTATTACAGAATATGCAATTGAGCGTGTTTCTATCTCTGGCTCGGCGTGCGCGTCCAAGTTGCGTCCGAAGGCGAGCGAAAATAGGTTGCCTCCAATTAAAGGGGAAAGGGAGATGACCCCCCAGTTTTCCGAGAAGTGGGCTATAATAACAAGTAAGGAATATCTAATAAAGATGTGCTACAGCTTAAATGACTTACCCAATCCAAATGCGTCAATAACAATTATGAGCATGGTTCCGAACATCGACCCATAAGATAGGCCCAGCAGGAAGCTTGCTTGCCAAAGCGAGGCCACCTCCGTGATACTGATGGCGATAAGCTGGGAAATGACGAATGATGCAGATACGATGCAGATACAAAACGTCCTTGGCAAGCCATATTTTTGTTTCAGAGTATCTGAGAGTAAGCCTATGGTCGAATATCAGTCAATTGCGATTCGCAAAGGATTAGAGAACGGACAAGACTACCTATGAGGATGCGACCCAAAAAGTTTCCAAAGCTGATAACGGAGACCTGATTTGCTTGCCATTGGGCTGCAATGGCCTGGTCGTAGTTGGGATTACCTCGGGCATAGAGTGCTTGGGCGACCGAGCCTACATTATTTATCCCTGAAGTTGCTTCAGGAGAAATACCAGTAGAGTTGATGCATATCGATCTTACACATGAGACCAGTGCCCGATACTGTGAAATTAATTTAAAGATTGTGAAACTGTAAAAAGACCGCAGTACATACACATTGACATGGTTGTGAACAAAATCCAGAAATCAGGAGAGAGAATCAGGGCTTTTCCATGAACTTCTAATTGATGTGAAGCCCTCGTTGAAGTTTTGCTTGAAACATCTCCGATATTATTAGAAATATGCGTACGAGTCCTATGTAAATTTCCGGAAGGTGACGGCCTGGCCTTTGTTGGATTGAGTTCAACTACATTCGAACCTTCTGGAATACGATAATTCGATGTCAGATTCGCGCGAGGGATATGACGATGATGAGACTCGTGATCATCATTATCATCACGGGCTATTAAGCTGGTTGAGCTTTCATTGTTCGTCAAATAATCATCAAGGGCAAGGTGAGCATTCCCTTCTGAGTTATTATGAGACGATGCGAGGGGCCTATATGCATGCTCAGTTTGGTTGACCTCGTCGCCTGGGGACAAGGGGACAACGCGCACAAAACCGAGCCCAACGAGCATGGGTAGGGATGTACCCAATGCAAGCACAAGCAATAAGGACGAGGTATTTCCGGGAAATAACGTCTTTGCTATTGTGCCAAATACTAATGCAGATAGACCGAAGCCAGATTTAACGAGTCCTGCGGCAGTTGCTCTCTAAAAGTATGACAGTCAGCACTAGTAATGTCGTTGTGAAGAAAATAAAGCCTGCCCTACGATCTGGGAAGCTCTTTGCAGCAACATTGACGGAGGAAGTCAGACCCGCATTACCGCCGGCCCCAGTGAGGAAAGCAGAAAACAACAAAAATGCGAAGGCAGTTTCGGATAGAGTAGAGGTGCTATCGTGAAAGGTTTGACTGCCAAAGTCGTAAATATACTTGATTCCAGAGTAGCCTGCCAGAAGAAATAAAAAGGCGCAAATGTATAGTTTCTTGGGCCCGTCTGAGTCTACAATCTTGCCCCAGATAGGCCCAGTCAAGTATACACCCACTAGCTATCTTCAGTACTGTTGCCATTACAAAGGATTGGAAGTGATGTCACCATTCCCAGCAAGCCCGACAACGTTCAACCGGGTGTGATTAATATTTAGTCGTGATCCAAGTTGGGGACTATAAGCTAAATAAGCGACGTGATAGAAATCAGCAAAGAAGGTTGCAGTGTTGTGGATAACACGGCTTTTTACCGGAGTAGACCTAAGTGACAAGTGACGACATCATTGTCATAATCAGAAGGAACACAAGTCTTCGAGAAGTAGAGTCAGAATCGTTACATAGTTTGTCCCAGCACTCAAAGATACAAAGATAGCGGCTATTAGAGTCGCTATTCGCCGACCGCTCATCAGGCTGGGTGCGGCCGACATGGTCAACGTGGAACTCGAAGGTACTACATTGACACCGGTAAGCATTGCCACCCGTCAAATGGACATCCGGAAAAGGCAGACCGGACCCATATCTTCTTATGTCACATCGCGTCATATCGCGAGCAAGGTTGTCACGACCGTGACTGATAACTTGAAGTAATGCATACTTATTTACCGTATTGCTTTAAGTCTGCACTTATGACGGTGAACTTCCACTTTCCCAAATCGCTATATTTGGGTTTAGGCTTAGCAGCGCAGGATATCATTTGCTCTATATCCCTTCAGCTCCACCTAAACGTTTCCCAATTATCCAACATGACCAAGCTCGACTCTTCCTCTGGTAGCGGAGCTGAACTGTCTTTGAGAGAAAATCCGTAATGGAATCGTTCACCTCACCTGGCTCTGATTTTCTTGACATCCTAGTGTCTCCGTGCATTTAGCTTGCTTGGATGTGTTTGATGAGGTGTTCGATTACCCATTTTTGCCTCTTTTTTTATCTGTCTTGGGCAAGATCTACATTTCTTGGCAGCCTGTGTGGCCCTCGCTTATAAGAAAACCTGCAAGCCACATAATGAGCGCCAGTGGCATTACTGCGATGACTTGATGACTATCAAAAATAGAGGTGTTCCTACTGAAAATTTTTCTTTGTTTATTTGAGATCTTATATGTTTGGACGTCTTCGCGTCGCTCTTGTTGATTTCAATGAAAGCAAACTGGCTCCGAAGAAATGAGCAAATGGTGTATTATTGGCATGGAAAAGTAAGTCCCTGCCCCATATGACGTACCTTCACAACTCTTTTCTCACTTCTTTCTTTTCTTTTCTTTTTTCTTTTCTTTTCTTTTCTTTTCTCTTTTCTTTTCTTTTCTTTTCTTTTCTTTTCTTTTCTTTTCTTTTCTTTTCTTTTCTTTTCTTTTCTCTTTCCTACCTCTTTCTTTCTTTTCTTATTCTTCTTTTTTTCTGTTCTTTTTTATCTTTTCTTTTCTTTTCTTTTCTTTTCTTTTCTTTTCTTTTCTTTTCTTTTCTTTTCTTTTTTCTTTTCTTTTTTAAAAAAAAAAAAAAAAACTCCAGATACTACCAGTGACTTGCGGTCTCCCACCAACAAACAGGCAAAAAAATGATCAACCAGAATCAAGAGGATTCATTTCCAGAACCCTCCCATTTTTTCCCTTTTTTTAGTGCCATTGCTCTCGTTGTGAGGAGGCTATACATTTCTGTTGGATAATAAGGATAATAAACAGCTACGAATATAGCACGAACTTTTTGTATGCGTCGTAACAATAGTTTCTTTTGTATCTTTTGTATCCTTTTGTCTTATGTCTGACAATTGACATACATGTATAAAACCGATACATTTTATCTACCGAATATACAAGTCATTTTCTCATCCCATTTATTCCAATAATTTTCACTATCATCACCGTCTTCAACGGACAATATGATTTTTTTGGCAAATGAATTTAGACATTCACATTCCCAGCAAGCTGCCCTCAAGGAGCCTGGCAAGAATATTAGTAACGTTGGCGCTGCATAGTCGGATATCGAATCCGCTGGTGAGCGCCGGACTAGAGAAAAGGGAGTTATGGCAGTGCCCCAGACATTGTTTTTGGCGAAATATGCTTGTTTGTAAACCTGTATCATGAAGGCCTGCGGTCTAAGCGGCACGATTTAAAGTGAAGACCCTCCCACTCTACCATAAAAACAATGCGAACAGAATATAGCAAAATACAGTCTGGTAGATATAGCATGTTTTGACATTTCAAGTATACAATTAACGACTAATACATACACTTCTTCACGATGGTAAAGCTATTTTGAGTACAAAAAAAAAGTGGTGGCATCGTCAAGTAGCGACAATTAAATATAATATATGCAAAATGAATTAAAGAATGGTATAAGGAATAGTCACAGTGTAAGCAAGATGAGGAGATAGAGATCCTTAATGAGATATTTTACTTGCTATTTCACAAGATTAGAATCGATTTGCAACACGGAAATTGAATGTCAAACGAATAAATAAAAACTGCTGTCAGCACTACAGATTTTCATACAATGAAACTAGATACTTGGAAATCAAGTATCACTACATGTATATATCACTATGCGTCCAACTCCCGCGCCACAAGATGGCCGCTGTACACCATGCTCTGTGCAATATCCTTTACATCTTGTTCTTCTTCAGGTCCTAGTTCACCGTCATGGGTCTTACGTCGCATGCTTCTGGACCACATGTAGAGACTACCAGCGTACTTATCAACAGCAGTGGTCCATCTTTGTTCGTCTCTTTTAGCCAGGTCACGTGCAACAGACTTCTGGACATCAAGGATATGGACAAGGCGACGCATTCCAGGACGTGACTTGATAGCATCCTTGACTGCTATAGCCACTTCTTCGGGGTTCGAGACATCAACCGCCGGTTTTTGTTTTTGAACCGAGTCGTCTTCATCGTCTTCAAACGCCCGCTCCTTGGAAATATCTTCCATGTCCTGAATAAACTTGAGGATCTCAGATCGAAGCGATGGATCAGAGGAGAACGCTGCTGTTTCGTCAAGATACCGAACGGTCGAACTGAGTCTATCGATTTCTGCAGAAAGCGCCCCAGTCTTAGGGACATTGCCCGATGGAAGACTGTTCGACGGCAAGGAGGGTATCGGGAAATAGTATCCGCTGTACTGGGAAGTTTTATCATTGTACTTCGACCGGCTTCGCCATAACAGGTCCTAAAAGCGATGTTGAGTATGCGCAAGATCTTTATTCCTGAATTCCTTTACCTGATGTGTAGCAATATCAAGAGGCGTATGTCCAACTCCGTTCTCGCTATATAACACGCCGTCTGTTGATGATCGTAAAAGAGCCTTCGTGATGGCCAAGTATCCCTTGGAGATAGCTGTGTGTAAAGGAGTCGACCCGTCGACGTCGCGGATGTCCAAAGCAATGCAGGAATCAAACTCGATAAATGCATCAACGGCTCCGAATGATCCGGCTTTGATGGCCTCATGGATGGGATAGAAAGAAGTGAGTGAAAGATAGTTGATGAATGCTGGGGTTTGTCTTGCCGTATTTCCCTTGTTGCTGGAGGTTTGCCTGAGTAAGTGCCGCACCGTATCTTGATCTATTTTCTTCAATAGATGACGAATCAATTTGTCATTTCGAACATGGGCCAGTATGTGGAACACATTCCAACCGCGGGGAGTATCTGTTTCTATGACGGAAATACCATAGTCCAGAAGGCAGTCGAACATCTCTTCGCTAGACTGGCAGTTTGCAGCTATGAGAAGTGCATTATACCCGACGTACTTGACTCTATTAAACATAGTAAGTAAAGTGATGAAGGATGATCAAACGGACATACTTTTCATTTAGGTACTTGGCCATTTCTCGTGGAGCCAGCCTGAATAGAACCTTCAGAATACGCGCATCTTCAATCGAAACGGCCGCGATCAATGGCGATTCTCCGGCGCGACTCAAGCCCCAACCCAGTCTTTCAGGTAACCAGGAGCGTAAGTCCCGGATACGACGCAATTGAAGTGCAGAATCGCCATCACTATGTTTAGCAAATGTCGCATAGGCGTCGACAACTTTTTCTGAGGCAAGGTATTCCACAATAGAGGGCACGTTCAGTCTGATGGCTTTCCACAATATTGGCATCTTCGCCTTCATGCCGTGTCTCCCGTTTGAATCGCTATGGCTCGCAAGGTCCTGTCTCTTCTTTCCATGGACATCAAGCCCGAGATAAAAGGTCGGCTTCTTGGAGCGTTTAGTGTCTACTTCTTCTTCCGTACTAGGCTCTTCCGGTATGTCTTCTAGATCCAGTCCCCATCCAGTCTTCCGAATGAAAATATCCAACATTTCTACGGAGTCCGAAGCCAATACATTATCCAGCATATGGTCTGGTATTTGCGAAGCTTTACCAAGGACGGCATAAAGACCGAGTATGGTCTTGAAGGCATCCGGGTCCTTGTGCGATATAGCAGTTATCAAAGGGATGCTATTGGTAGTTAGGCCATCCTTCAGAATTGGAGCGGCCGATTCTAAAAGGGTAACTGGATTAGTGTCGCATTGAATGGTAGATGGGCGCTTGGCTATGTCAACAAAGTTTAACGCGTTGACATCACGCATGGGCGTGTCAAACTCTCCAGAGTAGTCAGAGTCATTATCAGAGTCCTCGGCTTCGTCATCTGTATCATTAGTCCATTTGAGATAGGTCTCATATAAACGAGCACTTTGAACACGAACCCAACTGCATAAGATGCTCCCTGAACGACTGAGGATTTTTTTCTTCCTTACGAGGGACATATTGTGAAATAGCAATTGCCATTACAAGTTTGATAGTATCCCAATTGCGATTGATCATTGCTGCGTGCAACGGTGTGTAACCTAGAATTGGATTATGCATTGATCATGAATCAAGTTACCTTTAATCATTTGTACTTACCTCGAGAGTAACGTGTGGAAGTATTCAGTGCAACGGTGATGCGAAGCTGCTCCTGGCCGTTTTCTTCCTTGAATGACGGTAAACACAATTTCTGGATCTTTTCGTTGTCTCCCAGCAGACAGGCTTCATAAAGCTCCTCATATAGCGGCCATAGTCTCGCTGGAACCAAAATATCGGATTGGTCAACATATCTAAATCCATCATGCGACGGAGTAGCTTTCATGTTGTTGTTGTAGGAAACACTCGAATATGTCCGACTTTTCTTGTCTGGATGGCATTCATCCCACGTTTTCGCGCCATAGGTCAGAAGGGCTTGTTCCATCTGGACAAAGAAATGCCTAATGCGCTTTTGATGTTCTAGTTGGAGTCGGATTTGATCAGTCTGAGTGGTACTGCCTAATCTCATCCCCATTCCTATCCCGACGTCCTCCAGTAAAAACTTAGCTGACTCGTGGAATTCTTTCCAGTTCCCAAAGGACAACGTGGGCCTGGGTTTGTTTAAGTTCGCGATTTGTTCTTCGGTGGATACCACTTGCTTTTCCGCAAGCTTCATCATCTCACGTACGCCGTCAAGGATATTCATGAATGTGCCTGGTTGATCCTCGTTTACAAGCGCAAGGGGTCGATTGATTTCAAAGCCAGCAGCGGATAGAAGCTTGACAATATAGTCGTAATTGGCAACCGACGTCTCGACCGGATGGGCTAACGAGTCCAACGGTGACTTTTTATTGCCAAAAGTACGATATTGAGTCCTAGAGATACGAAGAAAGGGATTATTAGTGCTACGCTACGTCAGTGGAATCGGAGGCCTACCTCGATTGCATAGCATGAACCATGTCATCTTCTGTAATCTCTCCTCGGTTTCCATTAGCCAGAAGAACAGCAACACTAGACCAGTCACGCAGAGCTACCGCCATCCCAAATGGCAAGATAGAAGTGTGATAGCTCATAGCAGGGTATTTTAATGCTACCGCGGCATTAGGATCTAGACGAAGTAATATATCCAGGGCATGAGGGTTGGATTGAAAAATGATCATTTGCAAGACTGTCAGGCCTTCTTTATTAGCAGAAGACGACGTGGCTCCAGCTGCCAACAGTTTGTTCACTATGGGCTCGATCTGATCCATTTTTGTCATGAGACCGACCAACGCAAGTGGGTGGAAAACTGGCGACCCATTTGCTTGGTAAGGAAGAGTAGCGTCTCCACCAGCAGCGATAAGGACGTCGACAACCTCGGGGAAGCCGTGGACAATAGCGTGTGCGAGAGGTGTAAAGCCGTAGTCCCAGTCGGCAAGGTTGATATCGAAAATATCCGGGGCCTCTTCGTCTTCTTCTGGGATCTCGCCAGATTGAGCCTCAGTGGAAGAATCTTCGGCTTTCTTCTTCACCACGACCACTTCTTCGTCGGAAGACCAATCTTTTTCGCTGTCATCTCCATTTTAGTCATCCATATCAGCATCTTCGTCTGCATCGCGAGCCTCTTGCTTTTTTGCTTTGGCTGCAGCAGCTTCTTCTGATTTTCTCTTATTTTCTTCACTCTTCTGTAACATCAAGCGGACTAGATCTGCCAGTCCTGTCTGGGCAGCGAGATGCAACGATGAACGTCCGTCAACAAGTCTCGCCGTCATGCGGGCTCCTGCATTCACGAGATCCTTCGCAATATCTTCTGCTTCACAAATGATAGCCAGATGCAATGCCGTACGGCCAACATAGTCTCGCTGGTCGGCATCGACAGCAGGGATGTAGGCATCGGATGTCTCGTGCTCATGAAGGATCTCCAATACGCGCTTGCGATCTTTGGCAGCAATTGCGGCAAAGAGCCTTTGTGTAGTACCAAGATAAACTTGAGCACTCCATTCACCAACGTCAATGGGATTAAAACTGCCCGAGATACTCTGCCTTCCGGGATTCTCTTCAATGAACCTGAATTGAACAGAAAATTTATTTGAATGTGGACGTCTGAAAATAAAAATGAAAGGGTGAACTAACTGGATGCGACCACGGATATAAGACTCGTCCTCTGTGGTTTGTAGTTCCCGCTCTTCATCGGTAAGAGGCTCTGGGCAGGCCTTTGAGGATGGATGAATCAATGTCAGTGGCAGGGTATCTGCAAGAAAATGAAGAACGTACACTACAACAGTCCTCGATACATTCTTCTAATGTTCCAAAGAAGGCGGGATGACGGTGAAGGCGACGGTCTTTATTCTTCGGGTTAAATGTAGCTGCAATAGAGAATATTAGCAAGGGGCTGCAATATCCGTGCATGAGGCACTAACAATTCATGCCCAAGTCAGTCGAATAAACCAGTTTCTCGATCCTCCTTGCATCCCAGCCGGGTCCATATAGGATATGCAGCGATTTAACGTCGTAGTCACTCAGCTCAAGCCCGCCCATAGCCGTTGCTTCTATATCTTTGAGATCGCCTTTGTATTTTCTGCCACGTCGGTACTGGTAGCTGTTTTGCCAGCCCCAGTTTGTAACTGGGCGATTGCGCAACTGGCGGCGTGAGGCAACAAACTCTTCGCGCTTCTTGGTGTTGCGCAGTTTCTCAAGGACTAGTAGACGGGCAAGTCCTTGAACACGTGTAATCGCACGTTCGAAAATCTAAGAAGATATGTTAAGCCCAAAGAGTCGAGAGAGCTGATCAAATATTTACCGTAGGATCAACATCGGCACGACGCAGACTGGGAACGAGAATCTCGAAATCACGAGAAGCATACTTGGTGAGCCGGACCTCATAAGAAGGGGATCGTCGAGTCATATCGACTGTATTGCACTGTCACATCATTGCAACAATCGCTCGTGGGTTAACCCATACGCGAGAGCCTGTGGAAACAAATGAGCTACATGTACAATTGATTTAAATTTCGTGCACTTGCCATCAAACGCGCAGCAGGGGGCATCGACGTCGAAGCCAGCCAATACTTCTGCAGGAGACTGGTATAACCTAAGAACGATTTGGATGGATCTGTAAGGGTATTGAGCTGCAGAGGGTGCAAATGTTAAACAAAGAACAAGTCATGACATAATATAAAAACTGACAGTGGATCGAAATCGTATGCTTGGTGCGCACACAAGTAACGCCCCACGGAACAGAGTCTGCGACTGCTTCATAAATCTGCTGGCACTTCTTCTCAGCCTGCTCGGGCATCAAGCCCCACAGAAATACATCAACGTCGCTCGTCGGAAACGCCGTCTTGTGGAAGTAGTTACGGATTCCACGCTTGGTGGTTGACAACCCATCCGGAAGCGGCGCCAGACACGCCTGAACAGATCCACCGGCGACGATGACATTGTTCCAGTCAGTCAGCTGCGAGAGTGAGCCTTCGGAGAAAATAGCCCAGTGGCGCTTGAAGGCCGCCATATCCTGGACCATGGCCGGAGTGCCTTCCTTACGACGCCGATTGCCTGTGAGCGGCATGACATACTTTCCGGAGAGATCATCTTCATCGTTCTCGTCTACAACACGGGCGCGGGTACGCTTGATGCTCCCATCCGCCGCAAAGACATTGACAAGACCAACATATGGGTCCTTGAGTCTGACGTTCGTCTTATCCTGCGCAAATAATTTGCGCAGGTCGGCCTCATCATCGAGCGACGGCTGCAAAACAGCATCAAGAGAGACACCAGGCCCATCGGGCAGCGCTTTCACACGTTCGAGAAACGCGCTAGCTTCAGGTGTTTGGTATGATTGGTTCTGATAGTGAGACATTGGAGTTTGGTGTTATTGATGGAGTGAGTGGGATTTTGGTTCTGGGACGTTGAACGAGACCTGGCAGCCATTTTATATTCATCTGAGAGAGGCGGCTGCCGCCTTCGTCGGGCCCGCCCAAGATGCTTCAGGTGATTCGAAGACAACGTCGGCACCACCGTCGGACATCGTGGTCCGGGCCAAGGCGCATGAGACTGATATGAACGCGCCAGCTGATCAGGTGCATGATGCGCCCGTGAAGCATATTTGGGCCGAGATTATGTAATTTAGGAATTTATACATATTCAATTACTTGTTATGGCTACCCTTTTCTCCAGAAAAGGTATACATTATTACTTGATTTCGCATATTTTCATCAAAACTATGAGCGCATCAAAGTATCCCGCCCCTGCGCCCGCCGCCGCATGCGCGCCGTGCGCTAAACGATCAGTATCATGATGCACAGCACAGGCACATTGTTTCAAGTCAGAAATATCTACCGTAGATAGGGGTAACCGATGGAAGCGAAAAAGAGGGTATGCACTACGCATATAGCGAACAGAAGCGAAGGAAGGACAAAATGAAATGGAGGCGACGACACAGGTCCAAAGGAGAGGGAGAGAAGACGTGAGATTAGAATGAGAGATAACGATAGTCTTAGAAGAGGCAAATATCCTGGTAAATAAGTCAAGAAGATCGGAACAGCAAGAACGAATGTACGGTTAGGTAGAGGCTACGCTGGAGCTGCCTTGTTGCAAGTACTCGTCAAGAGTCTGAAATAATGTAGCATCATCAGTCAAGCCCGTAGATGCATGATGTACTAAGGCATTACCTTGTCAATTTCCCGCAGTTTCTCAAACGAGCCAGAGTAGATGGCTCTAATGTCGGGATGAAGCGCGTCCTCGTCAATTTCAGGCCCAAACAACATAGCATCCACAGGGTGCAGTGGCGGAGGTCGCGTACTAGGCCTTGCAGCGCCCAGTTCAATCAATGCGATCATATGAGATACGCCAAATTCATCTTTGGGTACGTACGGCCGCTTTCTCGCGGGTCGTGCAGGTGGAGGCACCGGTGTCGTATTTGCACTGCTAGCGTACATCTTGCTGGAAGGCGTAGGCAATCGCGAGTCACCCTCCATGTGTGTCATAGGTGTGGCGTACCGTGAAACCTCGGATGCGACAGAGCTAAATGATGGCCGACGGTATTGGGTCGGTGGCGTAGCGGTCACACTGCTGGCACCCGACGGACTGATGGCTCGCGAGGCATTCGGAGACATGGCACGTTGATTTGATGTGGGTGTCGGCGTTCGATGTTGTTGTTGCTGCTGCTGCTGGAAGTATTGCTGCTGTTGCTGCTGGAACCCAGCAGACACAGGCGTCGTCCCTCTCGATTCATCCATAGAATATTCCGAGGGCGATGTCGACTGCCTTGAGCCCATGCTCTCCGTTGTCGAACTCGAAGTCTGCATTGAAGTAAGCGATCCGGGCAGGCCTCCACGGCCCATCGCGTTCGCCTTGCCATCCTTGATCTTGTTCAGCACTCGGTCCAGCTTGTCTCCAAGTCCGCCATGCCCGGCTCTCGAGCGGATAACCACATCCTGCAGCAGATCCTCGCGCTGTCCGCCCTTGTCACTGCGCAACTCGGCCTCGACAATATCGCTGATATCATATGTCTCACCATCGGGCTCAACATACGAGTATCGCACAAGTCCATCATCGACGCCAAGACCAGAACTGGGACCTTGACGCGTGGAACGCAGGATAGCATTGCCGGGCAAAAGCACGTCCGTCCCACGCGCCGTGTTCGCCTGTGCGCTAAGGATCGTCGCGCGCTGGTTCGCCCGTGTCTTTTCGCGCTGGCGCGCAATGATCTCCTGCCGAGAAAGATGCTGCTTCTCTTCTAAAGTGACACTGCTACCACTCCCATGGGGGTGGTGGTGTGGGTGCTGGTGGTGGTGATGATGATGATGATGAGCAGATTCTTCGAGGATGATCGAGTCGCGGTGTTTCTGCTGCAGCGCCAGCTCGTCTAACGGTGCCTGAGAGTGTCGCCGACTGGGCTTGTACGTTACCGAGCGGCGGAGGATGAACACTGGGTCATCCGGGTGCACATCGTCCATATTGCCAAGCAGCAGCTGAGCCGAGTCAACCGAGCGCCGTTTCTCGTTCCGCTTATCCACCGTCCGGAAGGTGGGCGGGCGCGGGTAGGCGTCGATTACCTTGCTCGTCGGCGTCAGCTCACGTTCTAGGGAATATATATGTTAACACCAACATCATTTACTCCAAGAGCAAAAAAAAAAAAAAAAAAAAAAAAAAAAAAAACTCTTACCTGCATGCCCTGCTAGCTCGACAAATAAGTTATACCGTAACCTCGTCGTGCTGCGACGCTTGACTGATTTATCTTCCACTTCGTCCCCACCATCAACGACACCTTCGAGAATCCCAAAGCGTTCGAGACCAGTCTCGACCACTTCGGCGACAGTGACGTTTTTCGCAAACACAAACACCTTGCGCCTGAAGCTCTGGGAGATACCCGACGAGGCAACGGAGCTCACGCTCGAGCGGTCGCGCAGGGCCCGCTTGGGGATGATCGCCTCCGTCATCGGGTCAAAGACCATATCGTCGGGCAGATCCTCGGGATGGATCACGAGCTGCAGCGCGAAGCGGTACGACGGCGAGCTGAACCTCTCCGGGGCCACGTTGCCCACGCTGAGGTAATGCGACGACGATGCTCCGCCCTCTCCCAGCTCGCCGCCAGTAGCGGACAAATCAGCCACCATGGTCACGTCTCCATCGGCATCCTCAAACCCAGCCTCGCTATTCGCCTCCTCGCCCTTCCTATTCAAATAAAACTTGACCGCCGAATCGTCCGTAAAGTCGTTCATCGGCAATTTCTTGATCGCGGGCAACATCGACAGGTTGCTCGTGACGGAGCTGATACTGCCCACACTGCTCCTCTTCACTTTTGGCAGCTCCATCGCGGCCTGCACGAGCGACTCGAACACGCCCAGCGGCTTCTCCTCGGGCAGCAGCACCGCCGATGAGCCCTCGACCTGCTTCACCGTCAGATAATAGTCATCCTCCTCGTCCCCGCCGGGGAGGCGGAAGCGCTGGATCGCCTGGCGCACGAGCTCGGCGGATGACGTGCTCGAGTTGAGGAGCACCGTCTTGAACGTCACCTCCGTCTGCAGGTTCTGGCCCGCAAACACGCGGATGACGCTTAACTCGGGTACACCGCCGACGTCGCCCATGCCGCCGCTCATGGACGAGGATGTGATGATCAATGAGCCGGGACGTGCGCGCGGTCCGCTATTGTTACCCGTGCCGCTGGGCAATTCGAGACCGAATCCGCGCGCGGAGCCGGCAAACGCCAGCTCGTTCTCCTGTGGCGGCGACGCGGGCGAGCTGTTGAGGTACTTTTGGTACAGCTCGCGTTGCTGCTGATCACGCTGGCGCAGGGATGACGAGACGGACGTGGGCGGCGTCGAAGGCCCCGGGAGCTGGGAAGACGATGGTGTCGGCGACATTTGTGACTGTTGTTGTTGCTGCTGCTGCTGCTGTGTCTGTGCAGTCATCCGCCTGGAATCCATCGCCGTATTGCGCTGCTGCTGCATGGCCGCGGCCGTGACGGGCGAGAGACTCGGGTCCGGATGCCCCACCGCCGAGTTGGAATGCAGACTACCCGAGCGCCCCGACTCCTCCGACCCGCGCGCGATATCGATGCTGTCGCCGTTACTGCCGCTACCACCTGAATGCTTCTCCTTCTTATCCTTGCGCCTGCCAAACAACCCGCCAAAGATGCCGCCGCTCTTCTTGCTCTTTTCCTTGCTGGTGCTGCTCTCGTCGTCTGTGGAGGTTGAATCGGGTTGCTTGCGCAATTTGGCACCGCCTCCTCCTTGCTGGGCCGAGCGAGAACTGCCACTGCCGCCGCTGCTCACCGAGCCGCCACGGTTCTTCTTGCGTTGAGCATCCTCGAGCGCTTCGATCTCCTCGCGCGTGCGCTTGCGCTCGTCGTCCTGTCTGCGCATGATGTCGCTGGGGAGCAGCGGCCCGCCGCTGGATGCCGCCGCAGTGCCAGCGGACGGACGCACAGCCGCTTGCGATGACGACGATTGGTATGCTTGTTGCTGGGGCTCATCGCGTGCCACGGATGGCGTGAGGTTAATTTTGCGCGTTCCCTCTATCGCTTCGGCGGGATCGATGATACGCGTGGGCGATGATGCCGGTTGGGAAGAGTTGCCGATTGGCGAGGCCTGTAGTCCTTCGCGGGAGGTTTGCTGGCGAAGGTCCTGCTGTTGCTGCTGCTGAGGTGATGGACGACGATCGTTGGTCTGATTAGAGGCCTGCGAGGGCGATGCTTTGGCGTTGGCAGCCGCAGCCTGTGCGCGCGCCTGGGCCTGCATCTCCGCCGCTGCCGCATCGTCCCAGCCCATGGGATCCTCGGGCTCCATCATCATCATCATCTGCGAGTCCGCCATATCCCCTCTGTTACCCCTGCTGACGACACCGCTGCTGTAGTCACCCATCTGACTCGCCGACCTGGCCGCTTCCTCCGCCGCCAGATCCGGGTCCTCATCCTCATACGCCTCGTCATCCCACTCCGTTTCGTCGTCTTCCTCCTCCAGCTGCTCTTCGTTCCATACCGCGGGTGGGTATCGGTGCACGGTACGCTCGGCGCGGAACGCGACGCCTTTTGATGTTAAGCCGAATTCGCTCGGGCGTGAACGGTGGTGGTGGTGGTGGTGGTGGCCGCCCGGTGAGGGCGTATTGAGTCTATCTTTGAAACCGTCGCGTGAGGCGTGCACGACTTCTTCTATCTCGGCATGTGTTGCTGATGCAAGCTGTATATGTTGTGTAAAATCAATACAACATCAAATTGAGACACAAATTGGATGAATACCACGTACATCAACATTGCGATGCTTGTTCAGTCGTGCGAGACGCTCAAACGGCGTCTCGATGTTCTCTGCGGGGATGTAGCCCACCTCCTGCGTCTTGAGCACGCGCACGAGCCACCAGTAGCTGTTGCTATCGTCCATGAGGACGAGGCTGTCGCCCTTGACGACATTCGCCTGGCCTTCGACTGTGGCTGCGAAGCTATGAAGGGAGTAGACAAGGTCAAAGTCGATGGACTCGTTAGGTACAGAGAGCTGCGAGGAGCCGTCGTCATCTTCCATGTACTCCATCTCCTCGCCCTCGCCCTCGGAGTCTTCTTCGAGGATGGAGTGTTCTTCGTCAGAGGTAATGCCAGAGTTGGCGGTGCTGGCGCTGTTGGTGGTGGTAGTGGTAGTGTTGCCGTGCGTGGCTGCGGTGTCATACTGGCCGTCTGTAGCTAACTGGTCCCGGAGGTCATAAACGTCCGTCCGCTGGGGTCTCTGCATCGCAACGGGAGAGGGGAGGGGGTATATATTATATTTGGTGACAAGGGCCCGTTAGGAGACAATTATTGCAGCGCTGTCGAATATAGCATAGACAGTAGTAGTGCGAGTGATTACCAGAGCACTAGCACGAGAGAGTCTTTTTTTTTTTTTTATTCTTGCCAACTGGCTGGCTGTTGTGTGTTGAAGAGAGAACTGCCAGTGAGGGTTGGAATGGGCGATGGGATGGTCATATCATCACTGCCCTTTCAAGCTCCGATCACTCACATCTCTCCAGTCAAAATAATCAATCAATGCCATTTGGCTGCGTGCACTGAGACTATGTATGTCATATCTTGGAGTAACGCATATCCATTTTATGTGTTCGATCGATCACAGCTACAAAAACACTAGTGAAATAAAAATAAAAATAAAAATCCACGTCTGTCGCAATGATGTTGGCCAGATGTCATGGACTCTCACAGCGCATGTGATAGCCGCCCGTGGACATCATTTACGCCCAGCTCTACTACCTACTACTATAACTACTAGTATAGGCCACTACACTGGCAGCTCAGCGCACCCATCTCACACTCTTAGCATGTCTCAAACTCTTCTTTATTTCATGGCTACAATAAGACTTACCTTGGGATAGAGGAGTTATGGCTGTAGATCGGGTAGTAAACTAGTCAACTCCAATCTGCCGCGGTGTCACTACAAATAAGGGCCACTCATACGAAACGCGACAGAGTTCATGTGATCAATACACAGGATCACTTCTCTATATTGTCGCTATGTCAAGGCAGTGTTACCTCCCTGGTCAAATAAAGTTATGCGTATATTGAGACATTACAATTCTCATAGTTCAACCATTTTACAACTGTCTATTTTGAACAGAATAAATAGCAAATTCAAACGTATAGTCCGAAATCCGCATGTCTGATCTCACACTTAAACAACACCAGCAGCACCAAATGAATGTGGCTTGTACGCTTCACTTGGCACTGCTGTGTTCATATCCTTGAGCTCCTGCCCATCCGAGTCCTGCGTCCCAATCCCATAATTTGAGTTCATTACAGCCATGCCAATCCGTTTCTGCGTTATATTTGTCATCAACATTAGCTATTGGTCAGCTCAAACCGAAAAATCATACCGGACGAGATGGATTTTCGGTACTGCTGACAAGCTCAAAAGTGGTCTGCACCTGCTTTTGTTGCTCGCGCAGATGGGTCCGCGAGTTCAGGCTTCAATAGACGGGGTTAAATAACTGGAGTGATAACGGAACTAGCACATACGAGGCTGTCAGAGAATTGGAGAAAACTGAGGTACATATGAATCAATATCGCAGTCACCCAATTATTAGTCTTAAAAATCACTAACGGCGGGGGAAAATGAAAAAAAGCGCTAGCCAAATAACTTGCGGTTTTGTGAAGGATTTTTTTATAGTTTCGTAGTCAATGTTTGATAATCAATTGAAGGAGTCGTATAGATGCATACAATTTTTGGGCATTGTTATGAACTACAGGAATGTTAGGTTCGTTCCTCTTGAGGATATCATGGTTTTATGCATTACCGTGACCATCATTGTCAATCCGGTGATACTGTAATCCATTAGTTGAAACGCTCTCCAAAAGGGGCATTCGTTTACCTTGTAATCAGATTGGTCTCTGTAAAAAAAAAAAAAAAAAGCACAAAATATCGTCAATTCAGCAAATAATATAATGGCGGTGAGACGAACTCACGGATGATATACTCCATCATTTTCCCCAGAATACGCGCTGTTCTTTAATAACGAGTTAGCATAAACATGATATACCACAAAACAAAGAGCCTGCCTTACCCACGTAAGGCGTGTGCTCGCTCACGATTGATGTAATAACACAGGCTGAAAGCTACTAAAAAATCTATGGACCAACCGAATGAGCTAAAGGAAATCTTCAGAACAGCTCAAGTTCGTAATGGAAGAGAGAGAGAGAGAGAGAGAGAGAAATTACAATATAAATATAAAGAGCCATTTCCATTGCGTCAAGACTTGCGGTATTGATTTCATGTTCATAACTTCCACACAGCAAAGAAGATTGGAGGCAAGGCGAAGTAGAGACAGGAACCAGCATATACTTGGTATCAATCGCTTTTTTGATAGTACTGAAAGCCTCCACGCAAAGAATGACTGGATTGAATAACAGTATGCCCATAAAACATTAGAATCGATTCTACTAGTGTATGAGACATGCAATCCATAATCTAAACATACCTGGGAAACAGGCGAAATGAAGCCACCAAATAGAAGAGCTATACTCAAAACCCTAGGAGCCTTCCCTAATAATACTAATGGGTCCCCATAATTGCCGATCATCCATATGTAGTTTGTACGTGTAATACAGGCCGCTTGAATCACTTCCAGACACCTATCGCATTCAACCCGGATGAGTAATGGATCATTATACCATGTTGGCGAAGCTACAAGGCTAACCATATGAATGCGACCTAAGAAATTCTTGCGTTCAACTACAAACTCATTTCTCCAGTCATATGAGAAAAAAATAATGCTCACGATGAATTTTATCCAGAAAGGATCTTTTGGAAAATGGGAGAAATAATTATAGCTTTGTAAAGTCAAAACCCCTAAAAGCACCATAGATAGATCGAGTCCGATACTGTAAGCTCCAAAGGTCGCACTGATATTGAACGTGTCCGCTGAGCCTGGGAGGGGCATATTCGCCATGATACTGGTAGGAGTATTATTTCGAAATTGATGATGAAACGCAAGCGGCAGGATGCATGTCAGCTGCTGCTGTATCAGCCATTTTATATTACATGAACTGAATGGACAACTTCCTTTATCCGCTCGAACTTGAGGATAGGCAATGATGGACAATGGTATATAGACACATAGTCGGAAATGCCTTGATGATGCAATACCGATCATGATATATGATTCATGCTGTGTGGTTCTATGTATCGGCCGTCGTGATAACCTGATTCAAATTTTTTATTGTTCGAGTTACACCATTGAGAACTAATTGTATGCATTGTTTCGTTTTTCGGTGTTGAGTTTACATTGTTTCGCTAGTGCTGACCAGGGGACGTAAGCACTGGCAAGTCTCGACAGGAAGATATCTGATATATTGTCATACACTATTAGTAGTTGTTATCCGAGTCCAGAGCTCGAATCAGGATTTCTATATCCGTATCAGAATTTATGTCATCAAAAATCATTAAGTAGACAGAAATCACCCAGATGCTCATTAATTTTTGCATCAGCAAAATTTTGACGGGCTCTCGGTGCTTTCACAAGGGGAGTTAGGCTGTCCGACGTGCTTAGCAACTTGTTACGAGTATCTCGAGTAAACAAAACGCCCATTCTCACGAGTGTTGTCAACATTCCCTGTTTGAATCGAGTTCAAGGACGTGGCTTACAACATAAGTTGTTGCTCTACAATAATTCTCTCGACCATCATCCGGGACCTGACTGTGACATGCTTAGTAGTTTCCTAACTTTCTCATTTATGACTGCACCCATCTGCACCCACCTTCCGGTTGTGCAGACTTGAAACTTGGTGATACCTTTTAATTTATTTTGTTATTATCCTCTACATATATAAATAGGCACATCTTTGTATTAGAATACCCCAGTTTCGAATCGATGATTTTAGCCTGTTTATATCTCTCGTGTGATATCACTCGTTCTCTGACAGACCTCGCGGAACGTCACACTGACACGTCAAAATCATGATCCTGATGCTCTACATCACTACAGTCGACTCCCTCTCAGGGCATGATCATGTAAACGCTTAAGCCGGACTTCGACCGATTCCCATGTTCGTATACGGGACCAAGGCATATTTCCCCACATTAAGGACTGTATTAGCTATATACCATATAAGGACTGCTCTTTTTATGCTGACATCATCAATGTGCTAATCTTCTCCTAAAAAGGTATTGTGACAAAGCACTGCTGAGTCTGTTGCACACTTATGACTCAGTATTTCAGTTATGAGTTATTTGGGGGGCTTCTCTATAAAGGCATAACCCCCTTTTATTGGCATTCCCGATCATATGCCCTAGGAGGGAATTGACTGTAGTGTATCAGGGGCAGATCAAATCGCCATCCGAGCATACATAGTAATGCGCTTCACTTTTTCCGTTGCAACAGCTCGCGGACTCATGAGATGCTGTGATAGCGTAGATATAAGCAGTTGAGATATAAACAGAAGGCCGGCACATCCGATAGACCGAACTCATGACTTGAGCCAACACTTGTTAAAAATGCTTAATTACGGGTACAATATTGCAAGTGCGTGAACCAGCCCTCAATTTACTCTCCTAATAGGTAGTTCAGGATAATCCGGTCGGCTCGGTAATGGGCTACCTTGAGTTACCTCATTGGCAAGAAAGAAACGAGCACCAGGGAGAGTCTCAGTCGGGCACATATGGCGCAAGGTATTAAACTTTGCCTAGTCAGTTTTTAGTTGCTTTCAAAATTGCAAACCCCCGCCAAAAGTTCTACCGCAATACTCCCTAGTATGATATAAAACTGTGAGCTAGCTCGCTTCTCATGGCCGACTAGCTCAGTTGGTTAGAGCGTCGTGCTAATATCAGTCACCCATTGCGGTTGGCCAGGTTGACGCGAAGGTCTTGGGTTCGATCCCCACGTTGGCCATGATTTTTTTTTTATAGCCTACCGTGTTACTCGACACTCGCTAATAACTATAAAATTAAATTTGATAAAGATCTCAACCGAGTCGTCTTATTTTATACTTTTACAGTATTCTATCATTCTTCTTAAACTAACATTATTTTGGTTGTCCGATCAATAAATTAAGCATATTAATAGTTAGCCTACAAATTTCTGCGTCTAATCGTTTGTGCATACATTATGCTGCATCTATCGTATCATCATGCCCCAAACACCTTGTACCGCCCTTCAACTGGTTGCATAGTCTTTTCACGCGGCCCGCCAGTCGGCTGACCAAAGACAAGTTGAGCCTTGAGTGACCATTCTGGGTCAATATTCCATTCCGTCTTGGCTCTGACGTCAACCATGGGGTTATAATGTTGGAGGCTAGCACCAAGGCCTTCTGCCTCAAGCGCGGTCCAAACTACAGAAAATATATGATCAGGATTGATGGTTTTCAATCTAAAGACGAAAACGAACCAATATATTGGTGAATAGCGGACGTGTGTTCGCTCCATTGTGGGAACCTGTCTGCGAGGGCAGGCATCTTAGCCTGAATCTGCTTTATGGGAGCAGGATCTTCGAAGAAGAGGGCCTATTCATGCGTCAACAAGAATGCTAGGAGCGTGTTTGATAGAACTTACGGTGCCATATCCAGCTCGGAAACCTGCAATCCTCTGTTTCATGTATTCCAAGGAGGGACCTTCGGCAGTTGCTTGAACGGCTTCAAGGGCAAGGTCCCAAAACTTTTCATGTTCATCCTTGAGAAGAAGGATGATGCGTGTCGTTTGCGAATTGAATGTTGAGGGGGCATTTAGAAGCGCCGTTTTGACAATTTCTTCGATACGTCCATCGGAAATGGGGGATGAATTTGTGATTGAGTAGATGGAACGACGAGCTTCAACAGCTTCAAGGAAAGTGGTCTGTGTGACGGCAACCATATTGTGACTGAGTAATCGATGGGCGATATTTCAGTTATGTGTCGGGATTGGATTGGTGCTCAAAGGGCTTTGTGTTGGCGATGAGTGGATAGCTTGATGTATCACTAGAATTTATACGCCTTCACTGCATAGGTAGATGGTAGCTTATACCTTAACAAGGCCTAAATGGCCTATGATAAACGGGATGGAGATGACATGAAAAGGCGCATGTCAGACAAGAAGGCAAGCTTTCTTGTGAGCAGTCCGCAACTGTCAGGAATGAGAGGTGCGCCGATCGGCGAGCATAGCTGCAATGGGTGTATGGTGTACAGTCATCAAACACAATCCCCGATTACTACAAGAGACAAATATTGGACGGTGGTGGCCAATTATGATGGGAGGATTGATGGAGACAGGCACAGCAATTGGATCTTAGTCAATAATCGTTTGCTAGATATCAAGGAGTCTTACATGGCAGTTTACGGATTTTAAACTCAGCTGCATGATGTGTGATCGTTACGTGTAGCCATTTACGCGTTCCCATTTTGGTTTGTATGTTACTAATCGAATATCCCTTTCACGGTGGAGAATAATATTTGCCCCTAGCCGATCGCCAAATGGGTCCCGGCCAATCAGACGGCTTGCTTCCCATCTCTAAATGCGGATATCATTTGAAATTTCCCGCTGCGTTTCCTACTGGAAACAACGCCTCTTATCAGTTAAGCCTAGAATGACCAGTTGCCACGCTATAAGGTATATCGATTATTCCCTAGCATGGCAGGTTTGCGGCACAGATACATCGAGTACAAAGATAATTAGCGTTCTTCCCATTCCTTCCTACGGTTGCAAGTTCACATCATTCTATCAAGTTCTCTCTCTCTCTCCCCAGATTATTGAACAATCAAATCTCTCATTACTCTGGCACACGATACAGCCATAGTCCGCATCCAGTACATAATGGGGTATATGAATATACTACAAAAAGCGTGCTTCCCCTTGATGTGACTCTTTCACATAGGACACTAACTTCGGGTGGAGCTGCAAGTGTTTTGGAGATAAGAGTGGAATATCCCTGACCCTTTAAATACACTCCCGGCAACGTCAAAATGCAAGATATACGGTTTTATTAGATATGAGAACATTGCAAAATATATCAATTGAACATATTCAAACGCTATATATATAGAGCTCGACTCGGGGTCACCATGTTTATTCGCTGGCGCGTCTAAAAACAAACTCTTAACCTTGTAGCTCTCCGCTATTGGCACTCTGCTTGGCATTTGGGTTGTCTGTTTTTAGCTCAGTGAGGGCCATGTCGATATGAGTGCTTCCAGTCTTTGAGCTGTATGCCTGGGTGTCCAAGTCTACTGTCGTCGTATCATGATAAGATTCTATTGCGACCGCACGAACCTATGATTTTCGTGTTTATTGAAGCATTAGATAACTATAGAAAAGGGATACGTACCGGATGTGAAGACATCACATTGTGGACTGAGAGATCAAAGGTAGTGTGAATATGTCGCTGTTGCTCATGGAGATGTACGCGGGCATTGAGGCTTGGCTACTTGTAAGCATAACCTTACGAGTAGTATACATGCCAAGGTTAAGCATGTACTTACGAAGCTAGCAATGAGTTCGAAAAAACTTCAAAGAAAGATTAGGAGCTAAATCAAATTTTATTTAATGACGATGCGCTCGAGATACTTACGACGAGGAAGGAACGAGAAGATCGAGAGCCATATTACTTTGATAGTGATAATGTTTAATACCTATACTAGTATAAAACGAAACAGAGAGCTTACAGTTATCGGGCATTTTGAGAAACTATATGGGTGTCAGCATAGACTCAAAATTGATCATCAATGAAATTTTACCGTAATGATAGTCGCAATTTCGGCCATGCTATCCGTTAATGTAAATTACGACTGATAATAGGTGTAAAATGTTCTTGTACTCTTACCTTGTTATGATACCAGTTTCTATGAGTATATTAGAGTCATAATAGTGCCATATATATATATATGTATATAATGAAAGGAACTAACGGATTGAGTATTCCATCATCTTGCTTAATACGCGAGCGGTTCTGAGGTGTATTCAGCTTGAAATACGATCCTCAAAATATGAGATTACTCTCACCCATGAATGGCGCGTGCTCGTTCTCGATTTATGTAGTAGCATAAGCATGCAGCCACCAGGACATCAGTTACGCAGCCAATGGCACTAGAAAACGATAATAATAAGGATGTGAAGTATTAATTAACAGATTAAGATTGATCCATACAAGACGAATATCAAGATCCACTTCCATTGCTCAAGTACTTGTGGCAGGGTCTCCATATGTAAGGCTATTACTAGTATGACGATACTGGTCGAAAGACGAAGCAGGGATAAAAACCAGCAGATAATTGGGATAAACCATTTCCGCGAAAGCACAAGGAATCTCCACGCAAAAAATGACTAAAGCAGACATCAATATCTAGTTGGTTATCCGGGCCCGGGCACGGATTTTTGCACAACTTACCTGTGAGATAGGTGATACGACGCTACTAAAAAAGATGGATAAATTCAGGCTCAAAGGCGTCTTCTCTAAAAGCACCAAAGGATCCCCATAATTTATAATCATCCAGATATAATTTGCGACTGCAATACACAATGCGTGAGATATATCCATACACCTATTTTTTTTTTTGATTTGGCGCTAGAGAGAAAATCAAGACATAGAGCATACCATATGAAAGCAACCTGAAACATTTGCGTATTGCATATCACTATGGGAATGCCTGAATGTAAAATTCGAATGTTTTACCATGGATTTTATCCAGAAAGGATCCTTAGGGAAGCGAGTGAAATAATTGTAAGTCTGGAGAGTTAAAACGCCTAGTAATATCATGGAAATCTCAATTCCGATGTTGAATGCACCAAAGGTAGTGTTAGCGTCAAATAAAACTGCTAGAGCATCCGGATTAGTCATTTCTGGCTTATGGTATTACTGGGGAACAAAGGTTGATATAGTCCAGTGTTTTTATATCCCTCCACAAGCGTTTAATGCTGTATGAGCCAGAGCAGCGCAAATGAATTATCCTTTGATCGAGTGCAATTCATCTGGACATCCAATTTCAATTATTAGCAATGTCCAATCATGATGTATGATATGTTGATCATGATTCTGTTAAACGATAACATGTTGCAATATCATGGCATGTAATACCAATATATTCAGGCTGTGCGATATATTTAAGATAACCCAGCCATTGATATCATGACTATCAAAGTACACCGTGAATATGAGTAATCAACCAGGCGTATAGACACCAGTAGAGTTGGCGATTTCCTCTAATCCTAATTTTCATCTTTGGTAGATTCTTCGTCTTGGAAAAAACCTATGGGGAGGAAGGATAACCAGAATAAGGGCGAAATCCCGGACCGTACCACTTTTGATTCGAATTTTATTGATGTATCAATGCCGGATTCGATCTTCATTTTAAGCTCTGTCACTCCCCGACAATTAGGCACCAATTTACGGCGGGAGAATCGAGCCTCCACCCCCTGGAATTGCGATTTTGCATGCTTTAGAACAGTAGCTTTGGACGCTACTATGGAGCCCTGGTCGGACTTTGCTCGGTGCTTGATGGTATCAGCTATTTCCCGGTTTCATGTCCTTGTACTTGTGCTTAAAGCCTCTGAATTCTCAACTGAGATTCAATATTATGCATCATCAGAGTGATCAAGCTGAGTTAAGGATTGATGTGACAAATAGTGGTATACAGTATTAGCTCTAGAAGCTTACATCTGATTTCAAGCAAGTAAACGAGAATTCTTTAATGATCCATATATTCATCATTTACCTATTGGTAATACAATGGCTTGCATTGCAAGGCACAAAAGGAGACATTACGCTTTTGGTGAATATAATCAATGTATACAAAGAGAGAATAAAAAAGTTAATATTTCTTACTGCTCTAAAAAATCAACTCTTCACGCCACTATTATGATCAAGCCTGGTGCGTGTCTCATTAGTATACACACAACATTGAATATCAGTGAATAGGACGCCTTCTTTCCCCATTGAGATGGCACCCAAATTTGATGTAAATATGTGGAGAAACTGAGACGGGTAATCGCTACATGATATGTTGATGAAGCCATTTGATCCTTGATCTGCCATAATTCGTAAATAAAAATGAATATTAGATTGAGAACATGTAACGACTAGAGTATACATGTCAGTAATGACTCTTGTATTATACAATACAAATAGTCAAATTTATACTTAGGAGATTTGAAATATGGTTAATAGGCTTTGGTGAGTCATCAAGGGGGGGGGGGAGGAGGAGGATCAAATAGAACCGGTATTTGTGCTCGTAAAGATTTTGGTTTTTTCGTCTTGAACAGCCTCCCATTTAAAAGGTTGTCATGGACGCGCTAAATGGAACCGTGAAGCCCCTTCTTGTCGGAATAAGGCAGCATAATGCACATTGCTTTCTGAAATGGCTGGCTATAGGGTGAGATCCCAGGTTGAAATGGGTAGATAGGAAGAGAGTGAGGGCGGTCGAGCTGAAGCCACCAGCCGTCGGTGGCGCTATTGAGATAAACATTCCATCTTTGGACCTGGCCCATGTGCTGGGTAGGCTAAGAGAGAGCGGCAACGCGGATGAGGTGAAAGTGCGTGGCGCTTCCCGAGCCCAGCTGGGTAGCGCCTGTGGAAGGATCGAGGCAAGCAGTGATCCCCAAACAGTGGGAGGCAGCGCCGCAGCGAGCAAGCCTCAGCCCCCATGAGCAGAAAAGGAGTTGCATGACCTACTATAATTTATTTGGTATTAGCCATTGGTGGCAGCGTGCCTACAGCGTCTGGGTATGGTGTATACAATCCTCCACCTCTGGTTTAGCCTGAATGTATGGTACAAGGGTTCACGCGTGTTTGTACGGCCTGTAACCTTGTTTCCACTTTAGGCCTGCGGCTTGAACCGCATTTGAGATCCTGTTCAAAAATGAAAGTTTCGTCAAAAGACACGTAAATTGGTCAAAAGACCCGCATGAAATTTTGTTGCAAGTCTTCTTCCTCTTTCCCAATGATCTGCTGGTCTTGTTCCTGGATTCAGCAGCCATGTTTACATTACTAGACTTCAACCTGGAGGGTGATAACTTCCTCCTATGTTTTCCTGTCTGTGACCAGGGTATAGATGATAAGGGCGAGGTCCTTGCCGCGCCTGAAATTGAAACAGTTATCTGAGCAAGTGTCAAAGCCAGTTGATATGGTGTATATTGCAAGCAGTAAAGACAGTAAGGAAACTATCGGCAAGTGAAAACAAGAGGGTGAGCGCGGTCAGTGCCGGCAGCTGCAGAAAGAGAAGGTGCAGTTACCACTGGCAGCGCCGGTACGCGCCGGCCTAAGACGCTGCTTTGCGTCGACGTTGTGCCTCCTTGGCACAAAACATCTAAGTTCTGGTTGTGAGTGTTCCCCGTCAAAATGGAACTTACTGAACCACAAATACGTGATTGCTGCTTTGGGAATTTTCTCATTTGAAATGCACTCTTCCAATCCAGAGAACAGGAGAGAAATGATGAGTCAATTGCTCAACGTAGACGCCTCCATTTTCAGTAAATGCTGGCTTCCAGCTCGAGCTCGAGCATCTAAGCGCGATTATGACGACGGTAACTCGAATCTATGGGACTCCAAGCTGCAACCGCCATGCGACAAAGCATGTCGAGTAGCTCTCTGACATTAAATCATTAAATTTCTCCTGGCCACGCTGTAATAGTGGAAGATATAACTTCTGCTTCAGGGAATGGAGACCCTATGTATAACTTGAACGTCTTTTAATCCTTGTTCGGTAGAGACAACACAACTCAGCGCTCTTAGCGCCTATCCGGCCTTCGATCATCAGCTACATGAACTCTCGTGTACCCTCATGTTGAGTATGCCCCGAGTAGAATCGTCACGAGGTCTGGCCCGCATTGTGAGTGTGTCTTCTTGGTATTAAAAAGTTCCACACCGAGGTTCTCGTGCCACAGGGCGAATGATGACGCTATTTCTCCCCTTCTAGACCATGTACATGCACATGTGACGGGATAGTCAAACGTTTCCCATATAGAAGACTACATGCTGAACTCGTGCGATTCTTTACTTCAGCTCTTTCTCCCTTCCCCTCCCTCTCCCTTTGGGATGATCACTCAAGATCCTGAGCTATCCAACCAGGGTGAATGGCGTCGTAGTCTTCGAAGCCTTTCTAATGAAAAGCATAGGAAGCATCGGATATGGAAGCCAGAAGTGTTGGAAACTATTGATGAACGAATTCAAGGCCTGAGCGAATCTCTCTATCAGTTGAGCATTGATATCAGTGGTGCGTAACACCAAAATGCGTTCATGACTCTTTATATCTTTTAAGTTATCTGCAGATCATCCCGAACTAGCTTTTCATGAATAGTACGTTATTGATTTCGTCTATATGGGGTAGCATTAACATTGATCGCTCATCTCAAAACAGTCATGCGCGAAACGTTCTCACGGAATTCATTAAAAGACATGACCATGGATTTGAAGTTATGACGGACCAGTTCGAGAATTTGCCCACTGCATGGAGCGCCACGTTTTCTCATGGTGAAAGCGGTCCCACAATAGGCGTCAACTCAGAGGTAAGTGTCCGGTTATGAAGTGGAGGCTCTGCCTCTCAAGTTGATATAATTATCTCTAGATGGATGCTCTTCCCGAAATAGGTCATGCTTGTGGCCATAATCTTATTGCTATTGCCGGTGTTGCTACCGCACTGTCTCTGGCTCATGCAATGAGAAAACATGACATTCCGGGCAAAGTATTCCTATTAGGAACTCCAGGTATGCGCGTTTATTTTTTTGGACTAGCTCAAACTAAAGCTCATAGTTTTTAGCTGAAGAATCCGGCCAAGGAAAAGTCCTTTTGTATAAACAAGGCGCATATGATGGTGTCGACGCCTGCTTGATGTGTCATCCTGCTCCTGGGCCTGAAAGATCTGTCTCACTGAGCTCTTCTTTAGCAAACTCCAAGATAGAAGTGAAATACACCGGTAAAACGTTAGTTCCAACCTTAGTGACAAATATGTCTATAGCAACTAATCATTTCTGTGCTACTCCTTTGAACAGTGCCCATGCCGCAAATTCGCCTTGGGAGGGAATCAATGCCCTAGATGCATGTGTTTTGGCTTACAATGGGATCTCCGCCTTGCGTCAACAACTTAGGCCGACGGATCGTGTCCATGGTATCTTTTCAGGTAATAACTGGGCCCCTAATGGTATGTTTTGCATTCAGTATACTAAATATAAGTATATGGCTGATGTTTCCAATCAATCGCACCCTTATAGTTATACCAGATAATGCCAATATGCTGTACGTATATACGTCCATAAATACGAATCGTTATGAACAACTATTCAATAGTAATTCTTCGTAGATATATAGTCCGGGCACCTAGCTGGGATGCGAAGGAAGATCTTCTGCGAAGGGCTATGCCCTGTTTTGAGTTTGTTGATTTCTGCCTTTCCCATGACTTCATGTGTGGGTGCTTACAATCCAGAAAAATATCAGAGCCGCGGCGACCGCAACGAAATGCTTATGCGAGGCAAAAATAACTCCAGGTTTCTATGAATTGTTACAAAATAAGACGTTAGGTAACGAAAAATTCTCCTGAATGTATAGATAATTCATCATAAGATTTTAGGTGACGAACTGAGTATCATCATACACGATTACTACGGGGGAGAGATTGATTATGAGTATGGCACATCGAGTGCCTCTACTGACTTTGTGCGCATGCGTTGCTATCTCGTGCTATATAGAGTAAAGCTGAAGCATATTAATTAGGGAAACATTTCACAGCTTATACCATCCCTCCATCCAGGTGTCGGTAAGTCATTAGCATATCTTAATTGTCTTCGGTGAAGACATGCGTTTGCCTCTTGCTGATGCTTCTCTCAAAGCCATTCCAACCAAACCAGACGGTGGGAATCACACTCGTGAATTCCAACAGTCAGCTCGCACGCCTGAAGCACACGAAGCAACGTTGGTTGTTGCTTCTAGTCTAGCAGCCCTCGGTGCCCGGATGTGCGACGACAATGAATTCCTTCAGAAAGTTAAGGCGTCGTTCCAGAAGGACTTTAAGCGTGATCACCGTGCACTACAATCTCTTTGAAGTGATAGGAGAGGGTCAATTAAAGTGTTTGTGTCGTCCACTTCTATTCGTGTACACCTCATACCGATTATACATGCACTTATGGACTTGAAGACGAGTGTGGATAGTTTGTAACCAAATTGGATATTTTCTGTCTAGGCAGGAATAAAACGGTGTTATTTATGTGAGGGTCGGGGCTAGTGGCAGCGTCTCCCTCCTCCATACCATCGAAATCTATTACTGGTTTTCACCTTTCAGTGTCCCACTCATCTGTACTCGGCTAGGAAAGGGCGATATGTGAACATTCTATACATGCTGCTCTTACCTGACTGAGTACAATGACCGACTCTTAGCCACATCTGGTTTAAACACTAAAAGTGAGATGGTACTGGAGGAGTGACACAATGAGGTGTTCCCACCCACCCAATGCTGCTCGCCTCTCATAAATTTTTATCAGGCTGAGCTGAAGGGCGCTTCACTATTTTTTAACCCATAATGCGTGTAAACCAGCCAGTCCACTGAGCAATGCTAAAGATTGCTTGTGGACAAGTTGTGGCACCACTGAGCCAGATCTTTGTAATTCAAGTTTTTAGGTCAATGATAATCGTTTCATGAGTACATGACACCCAATGATCCAAAATTCCATCTGAGATAAGTGGCAATTGTGATACTCCCTTACTATTGATAAAAGGGAAGATACTGGTAGAGGCATAAATAGACCCCGATACCAATTATGCATTCACTATCTTAGCTATCTCTTCCGGTTCACATGATGGACCATCCACGGGACGTACTAATTACAGGATGTAAGCAGGGCCGAGGCTGTTCCGGGTTGAGGTTCAGTTTCTTATATATCTTGACGTCACAAATACAATAGTTGTGATTAAAACCCCAGCTCGTACCACTGGCAAGACCTTCATCCTACAGCATATTTCAAACGGACAAAACTATCGCTATGAGTGTCCTTGCAAACATAGACGCATACGCCTTTGATGTATTCGGCACACTTACGGATTTCCTTACAAGTGTGTCTGCTGCAGTAGAACACCATGCTAATGGAAAGCTCTCGCATGAAAAGGCGCTCGAATTCACAAAGGAATGGCGAAAGTTGTTGATGACCAAGACGTGGGAGCATTCGCAGTTCCGTGATGGTATACGTGCTCCTAATATGGACCAATTACATCGAGAGGTGAGATGCTCATATATCTATATCGAGCTCAGAATATTGGTTACCATCTATTGATCTTTATATATATATATCCCCTCATACACAACTAGACATTGGAGTTAATGCTTTTGCAACCTCAATGGATTGCATTGGCTGCAGCATGGGCATCTGAAACAAAAAAGAAGGAGCTTGTCCAGACCTGGCACCGTCTTGCACGTAAGTGGATCTTATACTCTGCATGCAGACATGACCATTTTTGACGTTGGTATCGAACGTAAATGTAAAGCATGGGCCGATGTACCAGAGGGTCTAAGGAAAGTGAAGCAGCATGCGATTATTGTCGCTTTATCCAATGGAAGTGTTCGACTTCTTATTGATTTGGTGCGAATATCCTCCGAGTTCAGCTAGCGCGATCCGAGAGCTTCAATGTCCCAATTCATGATTTTGTTTTGTTCTTGGAAATAGCAACGATACGCACAGTTACCATTCGACGCAATTTTCTCTGCAGAGATGCTAGGAGTCTACAAACCGTGAGCCCCCCTTCCCCCCTCTGATCAGCCATAACGACTTGATATAATATTTTATTGCTAGCAACCCGCAGCTGTATAAGACAGCGCCTGAGCTGCTCTCTTTGTCTCCGTCGCGTGTAGCACTTGTTGCAGCCCATCCTTGGGATCTCCGTGCAGCTGCTTCCCAGGGCCTTAAGACAATCTATCTTCGGCGTGAAGCCCACCTACCACCTGGAGAAGAAAATGCATCAATTCCCAAGGCTGACGGCGGTGAATTTGACATCGTTGTTAACTCGCTGCCAGAGCTGGGAGACAGGATTGCAGAAGCTAAGGGCATCAGTCTTGATGCAGCATCGAATTAAATAAAAACGGGCTCGCATGAAATAACGCATATGATTACATTGTTTGGGATGTATAAAAATCAAATAGGCAAAGTAAATTCTGTAAATTTCCTTCTATTCATTATTATTTCCGTCATGTACTGGAACGGGACCCGCATCATCATCAGATGATTCATCCTCATCGGCATTGCCACCAGCACCCCATAGTCTATTCATAAAGTTTCTCATAGCCCGAAGGGGGAGCATCTGGAAAGATAAACGACCTCAGGGCGTTGAGCCAGACACAATGGATGATCAACTCACTGCAACCCCTTCATCCTCGTCCTCGTCCTCGTCCTCGTCGGGTTCCTCTCCAACTCTATTCTCTTCGACTGGTTCGTCGTGTACGAAAGCACCAGGCATTTCACCACCAGCGATACCGGCTCCTTGCTGGTTCGCGAATGGATTACCCCCGCCCATAGCCTGTGCGGCCATGATGCCTTCAATAACTTCTTCCGGAAACTGCTCTGCTATCTGTGCAAACTGTATCACACCACCGGGGAATCGTTGAGCAAGCATTGGATTGGCGTTGAAGAAGCCCTATGGACGATGATGTTAAGATATATGAAAACGGGGACATGTATTTCTCACTATTACTAACCAATAGCTGATCACGGAACGCGGCGTCCGGAACGAGTCTCTCTAGTATACGCGCCTCTTGCCTCCTAGATCGAGGGGCTTGAAACCCGAGCACGTCTTCGGCACCCTCAAAGAATCGATCATCGTATTCGCTCACTTTGGTGGGGGGTGGAAGTGGGTCACAAGCCAGTTGACGAGCACTGAGAACGGCACGGGGTATGAAACCCATAAGAGACCGTAGCGTTGATTCAAGAACCATGACATGACGATATGCTGAGAAACGCAAATTCTCAGAAGAAGCGTACAATGAAACGAATTCAGATGTAGATGCGTTTGTGACTGTAAGTGATGGGAAAATCGATATCACGGTGCTGCGGAACCATGCCTGTACAGTGGAATCCTTCCATAGAGCCGCGGACCGCTGGGCATAAAGATGAGACAGCAATTGAAGGATAGAATTGGCATCCGAAAGTCCGCTAAGAATGCCTGAGAATGTTAATATTCAAGTATGGGAACTTCCACTTACTTATTGTCGGTAAAAATTTTCATAACGGACGAGGATCTGATTTCTCCAGGCAGATTAATATCTGCCTTATCTGCCAGGAGGGGCACAACAGATGGGAACGACGTAATGGCTTCTACAAGGGCATTAGTACTACCCTTGTGATTCTATGTGCCCATTGAGAAGCGTTATCAGAATAAACAGCAAAATTACGAACTGAATCTTTCTTTATTTCTTCCTGTGTGCGCAATGCCAAAGCTCGAGCATAACCCCAACCAGGCAGTAGTGTGACATTTACGCTCCATGGGTGCGATTTTCCAGAATTACGAAGTTGCAAATAATGGTCCCACATGCCAAGGAGCCATTCAAGCATATTTGCTTTGATAGCAAGAAGGTCGAGATGAAACAGAGCACCGTGGGGATCAGTATGTGGATCGAGCGAGAGTAAAAGACGTGCGAATTCGAAGGCTGTGCGAACACTTCCTTTTCGTTGAAGATCGCTATGAAGTACCAATAAGCTAAAGAAAAAAAAGTAAACGTCCAAGTATTTCATACGTTATCTGACGATGTATAGCAAGATAGAAGGGTCGATTTTCCACGCGATCGAAATCAAGGCGATTTAAGCCAGATGTAAAGGTGAATGCGCCGATAAATGATCGCTCATAGGTAAATAATGCGCGTTCAACGAAGTCGACAGCTTGACTCCATTCTGCGGGAATAAGAATATTAGATATCAGAGTACATTACATTGTAAGCCCTCACCCTCTTGATGACGGTACACCTCTGATAACTGAAGGAGTGTGTCAGCATGCCATGGCATTTTTTGTAGCAAGTTGAATAGGCCATTTGGATCTGGCAGTTATATCAGGGTTGCATCCGTCTGTGCATTTATATTTAAATATACAAACCTCCAGCCATGACGATACTAACAAACGCCCTAGTGAGACCGCGATATTTCTTACTATATTCAACAGTCCACCATTTCTCCCCATCTACGGATGGTTTTTCTTCCGGAATAAGAAGCTTTGTAGTGAGCCCTTCACGTATTTTTGCAGGCCACCAAGTTGGACGCGGACGTGTCAACTGAGATCGGGCTTGTTGTTGCTGGGTTTGCCTGGGAGCTGAGGGGCCAGATCCCTTCGATGCTGATACCACTTTTGCACCAAAGTAGCGGCGCATCTCAGCTTCGCTGTCTAAATTTGCTACAGAGACAGAGAGAAGTGTTGCAAGCGATTTGGATGCAGATCCCAATGCAGCGGATGCATTTGGATCTGTAGTATTAGGATACCTGAAAACATGAATCTAAATTGCTGAAAATGCAGAGGTGTAGCTGCTCACTTTATTGATAACTCGGCAAGAGCCTTATCAAATTCATCGATTTCGTCTTTTTTGGATTTTGACTTTGCTTTATCCTTTTTCGTAGGAGCGGTTTTTTTCGGCGGAGGAGAGGTTACGGCGGGAGACACATCTTTGCTAGCAACCGTCTTCTTTTTCTTCTTCTTAGACTAGATATTTTCTTAATGAGGAACACCCAATCCCCCCATCAGACCATGAAATTTGGCTATACTCACCCTCTTTGCTTTTGAGTGGGCTGGCGCCTCTTCATCGTCATCGTCTTGCTCAGCATTATCACCTGTATCGTCTCCTACTAGTAGCTACTTGTCTTTTTCCTCAGCATATTTCTTGCACCTTGCGTGAGCCAAGCTTACAGCAGCAAATCCAGATCGACCTGAAGTCGAAGCAGAAGCAGCAGCCACTGGCTGGATTTCCATATCATCCTCTGAATCACTATCTTTGAGGGCTCCAGGGGTGCTTAGATCGGCCTTGAGTGCCAGTATTTCGTCCTGTTCGCGCTGTTGGCGTTTGCTAAGGCGTGAAGGCATGGTGGCTTATATGACGGCAAATAGTCACTAACAATTACTAAATAATAGCACTCAATAGTCACCAGCAGAATACTCAGGCCGGCATGAAACGGTGGCTGGGTGTACGATTAGATAAGATAGTGCCACCTTACGTCATTTCTGATCCCGCATGATTCAGAATCCGCTGCTATCGTTTGCCCGAAAGCAAAGGTCGTTGCCTCTGACGATCTATATAGCTTTCACCCTCGGCTAGATTTACGGCTCGGCACAGATGCAAACGTCACTACTTAGTCCTTAAACAATCAATGCTCCAGCTATTGATACTACAACTACATGTACAGGTCGCATATTTAAAGATTGAAAATAAGGAAAATGTACATCGCCATATTCACCGCCATGTCAGGGTTATGTGCTTCGTAACAATGACTACTATTGAAATAAATCACGCAGAACGCTCCTAGAGATAGGCCGGCGGTGGTCAGACAACTCATACCAAGAATCGTGTTAATGTATCACCTTTGAAAGATTTAGTGGGTCAACTGATGAGTTATAACGGGCCTCACGCGTTGGACAAAGGTTTTCTGTCCTGCAATAATTCGCTAATTTTGTGGTCGTGAGATATCACGGTACCATTCATTTGAAAAGCATCTGTTGTTGTTTCCACTCTAACTTGGATCCGATGTGCTCTGGAAGCCAAGCTTGAACTTGATCTTGGCGGCAATCGATTTGATTTCTGATCTCCGTGACGCACAAAAAAAGTTCTGCCGTTGAGACTTCCGAGAAATGCGTTGGTCTCGACTGTGGAATGCATTAGACGGAAATTCCAGGATCTTTGAGAAACTTACGAGGTGCGATCAAGAAAGTAAAGAAGATGCTTAGAGAGCTGGTAGGCCACGCTATATCCTGAGAAAAATACAATTAGATAAAATTGAGTCCCAAGTACTATTTTGGCTGCAATTACAGATATCAGACAAGCAAAGATGCCCAGCCTGTGGACATATATTAATATTTGACACATAAGGAGAAAATGTCGTTCACGTACGTCGCAAGAAATCCAGTATTAATTGTATATGCCATGATCTTGTTGATGGTAGTGTCGGTTCTGAGTGATAACGTCACAATGATTTCAGGATGATCTAACTAATAGAAACTGCTACATCTGATGTCCAGTACGAGATTTGGCGAGCAACCAGCACATGTATAGCGTGATCATAATGTCCGTAGTGGTCCCAAATGCTGCCGCAAGTTTCAAGTAAACCTAATTCGAACATCAATGTGATATCCATATATAATACATGGAAACTCTAGCATCACTGTTATTTCTCCCCCGAGAATGCTCGACAACTGGGTGTATTTAGTCAAGCTAAAAATTTTAATCTTTAGTACATAAGCAAAACGATGCAAATCAGACGTACGCAAGGATAGTAAATACTATGACGCATCTAAAAGTTCCATTCAATCATCATTCTAAGATTTTTAATTACTGACCCGCAGTCATGACTGATGAGTGGGATTAGAGCTATCCTGGATCAACGAAGGACTGATGTATTTACCCAGATGGCCAATGGATGTACAACCCTTCATTCAACGACGTCGTATTAGTTGCTATAAGAGAATCAAGGTTTAATGGAGGATTCCATACAATCACAATGCATGGCATGATCTTCCTGCCAACTAATCTGCAAGTCTAGATTATTCTGGAACGTAGGTATCAACTTATACTTACGGATCCAGATACGCCATATGTAGAAGCTGCATTTATTCGATCTTACAACTAAGATTAATAGGCACAACGGCTAGATTTGGCGACATACATATATACTTGGCAAGATATCAATCCCTGTAATATTTATGAATAGTAGGAGTATTTGAAGCACATAAACTAACCAGAGCAAGTCCGCTAGCCTTGAGGTTACTAGCAATGTTTGCATAGTCTACAAGTTAATAAGCTGTACCAGTGCTTACCGGGAGTGACCTGTGAGCAAAGCTTTCATTGGCACTTGTGATGCAAATAAGAAGCTTGAGTACAGACCAAATATCATGTTCCAACATTGCAGGATTGCCGGAGGAGGATATAAGGTAATAGTACTGCATGTGCATAACAAAAGCAACGTGTGCTGTATTTACTACCCTAAAACAAATTTTCAGATTAGCAGGACAATTTTTTGAATATTTATTTCATTGCAAATAACCATAGCGAAGCGGCCTATCCAGAGTCATTATGAGTCTTTTATAAGGCAAAATGAAGAGATAAGACTGTAACTGTACTAACCGTAGCCTTTATCCAAAGTCTGTCTCCTTTGCTATGTAATTGGAAGTAAGAGAATGTTTGGGCACAAGTCAATCCATAGAGACTACAGAGTCAAAGTCAGTTTTTCGTTGCAAGAGTATTTCTGAATGGTAATGACATGTTTAATAAACTCATTCCTATGAGTGAAATACCCAAAGTAGTTGATAACAATTCGATCGATGGGGCCATTGCACTTTTAAAGCTTCACCCAAATTGCAGAGTGGGTGAGGGACCAGTTTAAACATCACGAGTACAATTCTTACCTTTGCATTATAAGTACTGGCGTAATTCCGTTATTTCCATTAGGCGGCTTCTGATAATCAACGAGGACCATACACTCCCTGAGAAAGGTGGACCCACTACCCGGTATCATTAGGCTTTGGTTCCTGGGTACCTAAGCGACCCATGTACTCATCATGATAAGAGGCCAAATGCGGGCGCCACTAGCCAGCAAGGGCTTCATGATCGATTTGTTTCGAAGGCAGGCCCTTTCTGTAGCACCATAAATTATGATTGTAGCTAGCTTGGATGTAGCGACGAACTTGAAAGCACTGCCGTGTGTTCCTGTTACGTGGTGTGCTATTTATCACAGGTTAGATATCAAATACCCATTATTCTGAGCTATTCCCGTGGAATTTGTCCTGCGATTAGAGTTTATAGACTTCTTGAACTGGGTATTTTGGCACTAGCTTGGGGTTCAGTCTATTTGTTTCTAAAGACACAGGGCTAATTTCAGACTCAGAACGCTATTTTCATGGGCTCTGGATGCCGGGACGCAATGAGCTCAACTTGTATGGCATTAGGTACTACAGGAAGAGGCAAGATCAAAAAAAAAAAAAAAAAAAGTGCAGTAAATCGTGAAACGCATGGTTGTCGAAATATCTTATGACAGCAGGGCCAGAGAAGCTAGTGAAATGACATGATGCGGCATCACATGTATCAAAAACAGGGATATGACAATGTGGTACCATTCGCGCCATGTGATCTTGTTAACCACCCCCTATGCGTCCCGAGGCTCGGAGCCGAAATCCTCAGAATGCCGGCTCAGGTGATGATGTACGCGATTACAAACCGACTTATGACTGAAGTTATGAGCTAAAATTTTGACCCAAATGAGATGGCAGTAACGCTGTGTTGTTACCGTCGTAGAGGGATGTAGACAAGATCATGTTAAATCTATCATAGAATGGCTCTACCTATTCTAGCTCACTCTGGATTTTCTCAAGGAAAAGTGCCATTTCTACCAATATTTCTACCAATCGCTTTACTTTAAGTAAAAGGATTGGTGAAAGTTATTATCACGTGACCATATTCCAGTAGCAAGTAAGTCACGTGGTTACTATTTTTTACCAAATCTTTTATCCAAAGTGAAGGGATTTATCACGAGATTGGTAGAAATGACATTTTTTCTTTTGAAAACCCCAGAGTGTCTTTTACTGATCCCGGTATTTTGAGTAAAAGAATTGGCAAAAAAGAGATAGTCATATAATCTTACATGTCACAATAATCCTTATGTTACTACACATGACAATCCCTTATCCTTCCTGACTTACGTTACAGCCCTATTGCAATGTAATTTTTTTCAGTCCATAATGCGGTATACTAGTATATATAAAAAAAGCATAGCTATATGATTATTTATTTTTACCAAATATTTCATTTAAACCAAAATGTCTAATAGCAGAAATAATAAAAGCAACACTTTCTTCAGAAAACCCTAATGCATATATGGACTGCCAATATCACCTTCCAAACATAGCTCATGTATGCACTCAATATAACACTCAACACATAATAACAAAGCACTTTCCCTATATATACACGTTCAATCCAACCAATAGACCAGCCTAGGCAGAGGCTTGAACTAGGCTAGTCTTGAGCAATTATTAAGTCTCAGATGGACGGAGATAGCAGAAAAGGAAAAGGGCAGAGTGGAACGGAAGCGGAGACGGAGTGAACAGGAGTAGAGATAGGAGAGTGGATAGGAAAGGAGAGGGGTGACCAGACTTGGCCAAGATATATATGTCAGGCCCTTGCCTAGTTGCAGTCCGGGACAGGAGTCAGACAGGAGAAGGGGAACTAAGTTAATTTCCAAACTGAGGTAGCTAGGTACATACTAGGTCGGTATAAATACTATAGTAGCAGGAGGATACCAAGAGGAATAGAAATAAAGTGAGATGGAGAGTAGGAAATGGAATACGGGGCACAAATAGGCCAAAACTATCTATATGAACAAGGGTACCAGAATGTGTGGGGAAAATGATGGGAAAACAGGATACGTGAGAAGAGGAAAAGACTCCAGGACTCCAGTCGGGCACCAAGCAAGGGGTCACTGGTTTTGACATCCAAATTGCAGAGGGCAGAGAGCGGAAGTTAGGAGCCAGAGAGGTGTCTTTGGTTGTTGGATGGTAGTGGGCAAGGGTAAGTGAGGACATGTCAGAAATGTTGGAGTAGGAGCCACTTGTGCGTGGAGGGGGCCGTGACAGCAATAAACTAAGTTACCAAGAGTCAAGAGCTCCTTGGCAACACATCAAACCCCTAATGAAATTAATCTATAATGGTAAGGAAAGGTGTATGTGTAAAAAGGAGAAAAAAACATGATTACCTCCAGAGAATCGTGGCAAGGTAGAAGAGATGAAGATATGTATTAGCCTAAATGATCCTGCTATTTCTGAAGGAGGTATTCACTACCGCGGAGTGTGAAGTCGAAGTATGTGGCTAGCTTTCCAAAGCCGAAACTCGACTTTGAAGGCTTATATTAGGATATGATGAAAGTCATGTGAGACACATAGGGAAGATCCACAAAACACTACATTCACCTGCTTTATATATTCCTATCAGGTGTTGTGACTAATATACTTGCCGTTCTCAAAAGTTTCCGTAGATCACGTGGTACTTCCGCGCACACGACGGACAAAATTGTGTCTAATGTAATTTGTCCTTGTGATGTGTCCACGTCGCTGGGTATAATTGTGTCCAATGCACTAAAGGCTCCCACACTACAAGTGAAATAGCATATAATAGATGTGTGCGTGCGTGCAGGCACTCCTATCATCCTATATCACATGTAGTGTTGGGGCCTTTAGTGCACTGGACACAATTATGCCCAGCAACGTGGACATATCACAAGGACAAATTATATTGGACACAATTTTGTCCGTCGTGTCGGCCATCCATGTCTTCGGTACTATATTTTATTTAATCAAATACTTAGTAGAAATATTTTCTTCAGCTTCGACATGGAGATATGCCTCTAACTAGTCATTGCAGAAATTTGTTGAATAGCATGAAGCCTTAAGGGTGATGCTGATTTATCGAAGGATTTGAGCTGGGATGTGAGTGGCTGACGTAATCTACGGGAACTTTGGAGAACTGCGAGTAGTGCATTAAATGGAGTGTATTAGTAGTAACAGAGAGTAACCAGTAGAGGGTGACCAAAAAAATCGATATTGGCTGACAATTATAATTATATCAGGAGTGATTAACATTGACAATTGAGTACCGATCAATGTACCGTTGTATATGTGTGTAAGCAATAATCCGATAGCCTGAATAGCAGTTGATATATGTGTTAGTTGATTGCAACATTGTGGTGCATCACAGTGAATTATGTCTAGCAGATATGACAGGTGCACTGGCATGAAGACGACAAGGATGAATATACAGGATGAAGACTGTACTAAAAATAATGGAAGGAGTAAAAGTGATATCAAAGATGGTAGGAGTAGCAACAATAATGGGGCTGCACTAATGACGGTTAGCGGTGGTGACATAGTTCAAAGGCAGAAAATAATGAGTAAAGAGAGGAATGTCTTTCCTAGTATCATTTGTCGTGGTAGAACAAAAGTAAAGGGGATCGGTGGTGGTGGTGGCGGTAGGCAAGAGATAAAAAAGCTGCAACCTGTGCTTCGCATGGGAAGGGAATGGATCGTCGGCGGTAGTAAAATTAAATATTATATGCTGAGATATATCGTCATATGTAAGAACGGATAATGATTTACAATCATTGACAAAACAATGCTTTTTTGACAATTATTTACTGAGTAACAGAAACTACCATGGGGAGTTTGCGATCGCATTTCTTTTCGTTTTTACCTTCAAGTTTTGGTAGCGCGCCCACAAATAACCGCGTAAGGCTAATTATACAGTAAAAGTAACCTCATTTGAAGACGTCAGATCACCCTATTTTGTTTCCATAAGTAATGCAAGGAGTTGGTTGGGAGAAACGCCTTACCCTCGCTATATCATGATCTAGATCATCAGCTGTCACCTCTGTTGGATGGACACTATCCTTTCCTCGAGACGGGTCATCGTGTTTACTCACGAGTTCAGTCGCGCTCACGTGGTAAGCGTCTGTGATCTGGTCGACTCGAACTTCCACTCTAGATACTCTTGCATTAAAGTCGGAGACAGAGAGAGTTCTGCTGACTTTACTTTCCCCATAACGCTGGAAAAACTCGCGTCCGTTGAGGCTTCCGAGGAAGGCGTTTGTCTCAACTAAAGAGAAATAACTTAAGCACAAGGAAAATGTTATGCTCGGCTAAAAAAACATACGAGGGGCAATAATGATCAGGAAAAACAAGGAAAGATAACTTCTCGGCCAGGTAATATTCTAAAAATATAGTAAGATGAGCAGAGGGCATGTGTGGTGAGACATCCAAGTATTCACAGATACAAGACAAGTAAATATACATAACCTATCAAGAGCAGCACTCCGTTAATTTGAATCCCGACTTCTCAAGAAACAGATGTTCTTACGCAGCGAGCAGCCCGGTGTTAATTATATATGCCATAAGAGCGTTGATAGTCGAATCAGTCCTAGGAGACAGTAAGATCAGAAAAATAAGACCACTTATCACTAGAAATATCGGGAGAGTCCTACAACAGATAACCAGTGCGAAATTGAGAAAGAACCCTACATAACTATAAGGCAACCATGAGGTCTGTAGCAGCTCCGAGTCCGGCGCTAACCCTGCCATACATCTGGGAGAAAGATGGGACTAACTGGTCTATGATTCTGCAAAAAGTACTCACGATCGAATTTGTCCCATAAAACTCAGCGGTTGAAGTGTACTTTGTCAAACTAGAAAATACTTTTGTATGAATCATAAGTTGAGAGTTATATGAAGAAATCGATGTACCCCAAAATGCCAAGCACTAGGGCGGAGAATTCAATATACTAAATGTGTGATTGTATATTTTAACATACTTATAGATGTCACTGCAACTCGATTAGCTTATGATAATAACTAGAAGCTCAGTGGCTTACCAAAATGTCCAAGCGATGTAAACGCCTTGTCAAACGTTTGAATGAGTGGTGCGTACATGAAAGCATTGCCAACGTACTATCAAAATGCATGGTAAGATGTTTTTACTGACTGGTAAGCAGAATAAAACGGTTAAAAATATTACATTTTCCTCAAAGTGAGATACTTACGGGTCCAAATGCGCCATATATAGAATCTTAAATGATACTACCTTTAGCTTAAATAATGTGCTTTGATTGAGATTTTACACACATGTAAACTTTGTTGAAAGATTGAATATTTACAAGCTTCATATCTTTCCAATAATTCCAATGAATACTTCAAATAATCATCTAACATCATGTCATACATGATTATTTATTTCATGATTTTACAACCGTTCATTGTTGAGATATTAACAATTCTTTACATGCATATATTCATTGAAATAATATGCATATATTCTTTTATTTAATATTTTCAATATTTCATTATATCTAATCTTATCAGAGATAAGATTATCATATCTGAAGTCACTTGACTTTATCATTTATGAATATCTTTTTCATAAATATTAAACAATTCCATTTAAATATTCATTTCTAAATAATTATTGTGAATATTACTAATTGATTTTTCACGCCCTAGATCCTTGCTTATAAATCACCAAAATATTTACTAAGCAAGTTCATAATATTAGTAATATTTATAAAATATTACTAATACAGATCTAATAATAGGATATTGAGATCAATAGACATTTTACTTACTAATACTATACAAATTACTTACTAAGCACACAGATTGCTTACCAAGCATATTATTCAGCAAATAGGAATATTACTAAGCTGATTTATAAGCTGATTTGTAAGCAACCCTTCTTACTAAGCGGATTAGATAAGCACAGGATTGGCTTACTAATCTTGTAGAAATTAGAATATTTTGTATTATATAAGCACCAGCAAATTCGGCTGGAAATGACAAGTTATTTCACTCAAAAATAGTGAGTTAAATAGTCTACAAGACTAGCTCCTAGAGTACTAACTTCACCCCAGACTTACAAAGTCTACAAGACAAGACAACAAGCCTTTCCTAAAGGGAAACAAGTAGGTAGTCTCAAAGGGACACCGGCTACAGTCTTATCTTAAGTATAGCATAGTTACTAACCGCTTCCTACCTAGGAAACTTTGCCTATTCTTAGGAAACCACCCAAGCCTGCACTTTTCTCTACAAGTAAGTGTTTGCTTCACAACAGGTAACTTGTGAGCTAGCATATAGCCACACTATACAACCCAAGAACTACAATAGTTTAACAAACTTGAAAAGATATAAATGCCTAGGCCAACATGACTACTTTTACTCTTAACATACGATTTGCATTGGCTTACCATTACTATGCAGCTTGCCTGTTAAAACTACCTTATGTTTCTATTCATACAGATATCGGGGAAAGTACTCACTGGTAACGACCTGCAAATGACTCAAAATATTTAGGTACTTCCGATACAGCATCATATGAACTCACCACACAGTATGCTTGCGCATTTCGGAATTGCCAAATGTAGTGATGAAATAGTAATACATTACATGCATCACAAATGCTACATATATGGTGTTCAAAACGCTAATATTACAAGTTAGAAAATTGTCAGCGACACTACGTCAGGATTTTAAACGAACCATAGCATTGCGGCCTAGTCCATTAGTAGGCAAAATGAGTATATCTTGATATCAAGGATGGATCGTTTAGATAGCTCACTGTGATGCGAATCCAGAGACCGTCAGCGCTTTTGTGAGATTGAAAATATGTAAACGTCTGAACGCATGTTATTCCATATAGCCTTCGCCAAATATAAGCTTTTATCTCGGTTATGACGTCAAGGTACAAGGAGCGCGCACAAAGTAGAGAAGCCCATTCCCAAGAGCCCAAAGCCAAGAGTGCCGGACAAAGGAGGCTCGTTGGGCATCCTAGGTATATTTGCAGGAATGCAAGACGAGGTGAAGTGCCGCATGCACTGCTCGTTACTGTTTATATATTAACCATGATCTATAGATCATGACATCAACGGAGCAAGGCCACATTACACCAATCAATCAGGATCAGGGTTGAAAAATAGCTCGTCCACAATATAACCAATATGACCAACTATTTCAAGCTGCCTGTGGTTAGTTTCCGCCTTGCTGATCAGCCATCAACACGATAATGTATTTGGAAGCGCTTAGGCCAATTACACGAATCATCTGTGTCTTAGGCATCTCTTGATTATCTTTATCGCTTTATTTGTTTTAGAATTTTAGCAAGGCGTCGGTGGAGCTAAGAACGGCACGATGATGATAGCAACAAAAGATGTGATTGACGCTCATGTCAAAGCCTGGGCGGTAATTGCAGTGAACCGAAACTCAGATGACGATAAGGGGTGGAAGCAGACAAGTTGCTGTTCATCCAGCTAACAGCAAATTACTTGATTGATCGAACTAGATAGTCGGGCAATAAGCAGCGTAACCCCTTGTTAGTGGAAGTCCCAGTCGATGATTCGGAGGTCAATGTCGTACACATCCGAGTCAGATCTATTTTAAAATCCCCACCAATATTCATTTCATTGGCAGTTGGCCGGAATTCGGCCATCTTGCACTGCACGCTCTTTTTATCCGCGGCCGCTGTGGGCGAAATATAATTTCTCCTGCAATATATCTATAACATCTTGCAGTGGACAAATTGTGACGCTCCCGAAGGATTGTCACAGAAATGAGTGATGTCACACGGGAGACAGACACACACAGAGATCCATTTATTCAAAGTGGTAATATCAGGCCTTTAAGGCATTGGCTACCACTGCTACATGTGTTTGGTCATATATAGGCAAATATCGGCTGCAAGGTGGGTTAATAGGATAAACAGGTGACGATAACAAAATGCGAGTGCCCTGCGACGGGGTGAGTCCGAAAATACAATGTCAAGGTGAGAGTTTGGTACTAGAAGAGGGAGGGAGGGTGATATATAGGAGACAGGCGAAGAAGAAGGAAAGGAAAAAGAGAGAGAGGAAATAAGGGAAGGGAGGTGGATGTGATTAAATAACGTTGTGGTAGGGGAAACGTTTGGTGTTATGTACGCAGGATAGCGTCTTTGACAAACTGGAGTTTTTAACGAGGATGTTTAGAAGTAAAAAGGGGCCTTTAATGAAAATATGTAGTGAGTGTATTGTCAGGTTTTATCTCTGACAGGTCAGTAGAAAGTATTCGACGGTTTCTGGGACGTGGCACCTTGTGCGGAAAGGGGAGTCAACTGCCTTAATCTGGGAGAGCAAGCCATTGAGAACTATGTGGCCCGTGGGGAGCTATGCAATGATGCTTCCCACCTGTCTTGATATTCCCTGATATATGTTCAGTACAGGTTTAGATGGCGGAGTGGGGCCGATGCGGTGTAGGCGTTACCGGAGATATGAACAGGCTGAAGTTGCCGATTTAAAACTGATGTACTCTAGTGCAAAGATGTGCCTATTAATATACGTAGAAAATAAGATTCAAATAGAGTAAAAAAAGTACTGGTAAGTTCCAAGACTACACAACCGAAAAGTGGGTGCAAATGGGTGTAGTCGTAAATAAGAAATACTACTAAGTATAAGGCAGGTATTGTCACGTGCATAGCTTTTTTTGATTTATTTATTTAGAGTCCTATCAATGATGCTACTATGGATATCCTGGCTCTGAGCGTTGGCTGGTGGTAGGTGACTAAAGCGGGAGAGAGGTAGTGGGTGTGGTAAGGTATGTTTGGTATGTGATGGTGTGTGCGGCGGGAAGCTTGTTGACGCCTAGGGCGCGAAATCAGTTTCTAGGGCCGTGGCAAAGGGATCAAGGGGGTCGAAGTATGCAGCGGAGAGAAAAGGCCGTATAGGAGGGGGTGGTGTAGAAAAATAACATAAAATAGAGTAAAGTGGCAAGCTGTATGTCAAATGTTCCATGGCTGACAAACGGAGGCAGGAGGAAAGAGGGATTTGCAGAAAAAAAAAACAACAACAACAGGGGAAACAGATATAGTGTGATGGTGTAACGGTGTACGTTGTGCCTAGCTCGGTGCTTTGTTGGCCGATCTGTTACACAAGCATATATACTTTATATGGGAATATATGGAGTATACATGTATATGTATTGGCAATATCACTAATATATAAGGTTTTGCCTATTTTGGACGAGGATAGATAAAAGGAATGCCCATGAGGATGGTGGCATAAGTACGAATATTCATCACAATAGCACTTTCAGGGAGCCTGATGAGAATGTGTCGGTAGCTGCCGGACCAGGTTTATTCCCCACCACAGAGCATGGTCATGAGAGTAAGCAACTATTAGCGTGTTGAAGAAGTCATGATAAATCAATATGTCATTAAAAGGGCTCTTGAAAGCATGAACAACTATCGCTTTTACCAATGACATACTGTCATGATCACCTTGCCACGGCTGTCACGCTGAACGTACTTTGCGAACGGCACCGTCGTTCATTGTTACCTCTTATCCGCGCTCTCATCTCTCTATCTACATCTACACCTGGTCTTACCTCTTCACTTCTTGTCCTACTATTCTTATCCTTGTCTCACCTTGGTCATGTGCAGACTAGCTTACTCACCACCTCGTATTGTTCTTGGTCTCAGTTCTGACTGCCTTACCAATCCATTGACGTCAATGATCTAAGTATCTGTCTTACTTGTCTTGTTCTATTCATGTATATATATTTGCTAGAGGAGTCCTACTAGCTCCTCATTGAATCAACACCAGTGATCCGCCTTATTGTGTTTCCGTGTGATCTGTGTCGTCGCCTTCTCGCCCACTCCCCCCCTCTCTCTCTCCTCCCTTTCATCGAGTCCTGTGCTATTGTTGTGACGCAGTTCTCACACATACGCTTTTGGCTAGAACAGATGATCTGATATACCTTGGTGATCAAGAAATCACACTAAAAACCACCGACTTCCAGAATTTCTATATCTTCTCCAGATTTTACTTGGCTCAAGGAATTTTTGTTTTCTGAGCATATTGTCAGTTTCTTCTTTTCAGGAAAGATTGTTTTACCACAAAATAAAATAATAGTTACAGTGTTGGTATTTAGCATATATGCACCTTATACACTTTTATAGACAGCAAACTTTTCAAAAATCTAATCATTCGCATTTCTAGAGAGCGTATATAAGGTCTCATATGATTTTTTTCCGAGAGAAACAATAAGGAAATGACTGAAACATAAAAATATGCCATTACAGGAACCTTTAAGAACGGCGAGCATGTCGTCATATACATGAACGAATAATAATTTACAATCATTGATAAAAAAGAATAGTTTTTAGACGATTATTTACTAAGTGATAAAAACTGCCATGGGGAGTTTGCGATCGCATTTCTCTTCGTTTTTACCTTCAAGTTTTGGTAGCGCGCCCACAAATAACCGCGTAAGGCTAATCATACAGTAAAAGTAACCGCATTCGAAGACGTCAGATCACCCTATTTTGTTTCCATAAGTAATGCAAGGAGTTGGTTGGGAGAAACGCCTTACCTTCGCTATATCATGATCCAAGTCGTCAGCCGTCACCTCTGTTGGACGGACACTATCCTTGTCTTGAGACGAGTCATCATGCTTGCTCATGAGCTCAGTCGCATTCACATGGTAAGCGTCTGTGCTCTGGTCGACTCGAACTTCCACTCTGGATACTCTTGCGTTAAAGTCAGAGACAGATAGAGTTCTGCTGACTTTGCTTTCCCCATAACGCTGGAAAAACTCGCGTCCGTTGAGGCTTCCAAGGAAAGCATTTGTTTCGACTGAGAAGAAACAGCTTAGGGGGGAGTAAAATGTCATGTTCGGCTAAAGAACTCACGAGGAGCGATTAAGAACAGGAAAAACAAGGAAAGGTAACTGCTTGGCCAGGCAACATCCTAGAAACGTAGCAAAATGAGCAGAGTTCTAGGTGTGGCAAGGTATCCAAACGTTTACAGATATGAGACAAGCAAATACGCATAGCCTATGAAGAGCAGCAGATTATTAATCGGATGCTCAAGTTATCAAGAAGACCAATATTCTTACGCAGCGAGCAGCCCAGTGTTAATTATATATGCCATGAGAGCATCGATAACCGAATCGGTCCTAAGGGACAATAAGATCAGCAAAAGACGACTACTTATCAGTAAAAACATTGGGAGAGAGGTACATTGGATGCCCAGTGCGCGATTGAGAAAGGATTCTGCATAGGTATAAAGCAGCCATGAGATCTGTAGCAGTTCCAAATCCGGCGGCAATTCTGATGTATATCTGGAAGAAAGATGAGAATCATTTGTCTGTGACTTTGCAGAAAGTACCTACGGTTGAAGTTGTTCCGAAAAAGTTGGTGATCGAAGTGTATTTGGTTAAACTGTCAGATTTTTGTGTTGAGCATTATTCAGTAAAGCTATTTAATAAAATTGGTATACCCCAAAACGCCGAATGCTAGAACAGCATTGTTACAGCGACTTCAATACACTAAGCTTGTGATTATATGTTTTAACGTACTTATAGATGTCACTGCAGTTCAATTAGCTTATGATCATAATTAGAAGCTCAGTGGCTTACCAAAGTGTCCAAGCGAGGTAAAAGCCTTGTCAAACGTTTGAATGAGTGATACGGACGTGAAAACATTGCCAACTTACTATCAAAATGCACGGTAAGATGTTTTTACTGACTGATAAGCATAATTAAATGGTTAATAGTATTAAATTTTCCTCAAAACAAGGAACCTACGAGACCAAATACGCCATATATAGAATCTTGAATGATACCACCTTTAGCTTAAATAACGTGCCTTGATTGAGATTTTACATACATGTAAACTTGAAAAGATATGAATGCCTAGGCGAACATGACTACTTTTACTCTTAACATACGATTTTTATTGACTTACTAGTACTATGCAGCTTGCCTTTAAGAAAATGTTATATTTATATCCATATAGAAACTAGGGAAGAATACTCACCGGCAGCGACCTGCAAATGACTCAAGACATTTAGGTACTTCTGACGCAACTATGTATGAGCTCGAACTCACCACACATTATGCACGCGCATGTTAGAATTGCCAAATGCGGTGATGAGATAATAATAGAGCACATGCATCACAAATGCTACATGTACAGTATTCAAGATGCTGATGTTACGAGTTAGCAAATTTTTGGGGACACCGTGTTGAGATTTCAAACGAACCATAACACTGCGGCCTAGCACATCGAGAGGCCAAATGAGTACATTCCGATATCAAGGATCGATCAGCCTGATTGCTTACTATGATACGAATCCAGAGGTCATCCGCGCCTTTGTGGGATTGGAAATATGTAAATGTCTGAGCGCATGTTATTCCATAGAGCCTTCACCAAATATAAGCGCCTATTGCGATTATGACATCAGCATACAAGAAGTACGCACAACGTGGAGAAGCCCATCCCCAAGAGGGCAATGCCAAGAGTATCGGGTAAAGAAGGCTCAGTAGACATCTTGTGTGTATTTGCAAGAACGCAAGACGGGGTGAAATGCCGTCTGCACTGCTCGTCACATTGTTTATATATATCAACCTTGTTATATAGATCATGATATCAACGGAGCAAGGTCACATTACAATGTTTCACCAATCAATCAGGGTTGCTCTAAGAATCTAGTTTGAAAATGAGTGCATTCATAACATGACCTAAATGGCCAACTATCCCAAACAGCCTGCTGTTAGCTCTCACTTTGTTTACCAGCCATCAACACGACGATGCATTCGAAGCGCTTAGATCGGCTGCATGAGTCAGCTATATTTCAGGTGCCTCCTGATGGTAATTTTTAACGTTCCATTTCTTTGGGAGTTCCGGCATGGCATCGGTGGGGCTAAGAACAGCATCATGATGATCGCAACAAAAGATGTGACCAACACTCATGTGAGGGCCTGGGTGGCAATTGTAGGGAGTTAAGCTCAAATTCAAGCTCAGATGACGATAAGGGGTGGCAGCAGACAAGTTGCTGTTCATCCAGCTAACAGTAAAATACGTGATTGATTAAATTAGACAGTTGGGGAATATGCAGCGTAACCTCTCGCCAGTGGAGGTCCCAGTCGATGATTCGAAGGTCGATGTCATTATGGTACACACTCCGAGTCAGATCTATTTCAATCTCCGCAGACATTAAGTTTCATCGGCGTAGTTGACCGCAATTCAATGATCTTGCACTGCATACCTCGGACATTTCTACTCTCAGAGTGTCTTTAAAGGCACGTTGCAATGCATCATCGGACTGTCAGGAGGTGCTTTCTTTTGCATCGTAATTAACTCCTAGTGTCCTGGGTCTGGTAGTTCTGACTGTGGAGGAATTCTCATCTATAGTACCATAGCGCTCTACTACAATTTAAATCGCAATTTTTTCAGTCTCAGAAAGAGTTCCTTATGATCCATAGTATCTGAATACTCAAGAGTGAATTATAATATCATCAGATTGAGGCATGACTATAGCTTGTGTTGATCCTTAGTATCCACCATTTCATCTCCCTTCCCCCTAGTGCAAGATCAACACCAATGCTCAAGAGGGTCTTTCTTAATCGCATGTCCACTTAAACCCTAGGTCCTGATCCTATGATGAAAGGAGTTCCCGTGGGGATGGTGACGCGGATACAATATCCATCACAACAGTACTTTCAGGGAGCCTGATGAGAATGTGTTAACAGCTCCTGGACCAGGTTTATTCCCCATCACTATGGGTATGACCACAAGAGTAAACAACTGCTAGTGCATCGAAGAAGTGATGATAAAAAATCAAGATCTCATCAAAGGCGCTCTTTAGTGCATGATCAACCAGTATCTTACGAATGGCATGTGCTCTTGACTGGAGTGGACGACCTGGTATACCTTGATAATCAAAAAAAAAAGAAATAGAATATAACAACAAAAAAATATCATTCTTAAATGTACATTGATCAAATGAATATCGTGATACGAATTGAATCTACAATACAGGTCGTGAAAGTTGGATGAAGATAGATGATGATGATAAAGTCCATAAGATTGCAGGTCGTGGGTGAGTCGTTGTCGTGGGCGTGCAAGGCGTATAAAAGGGATAACTAGAGGTCAGGCATTCACCTAGAGCCTTTAGTTGGTCTCGGCGTCCGTCTTCGCTGTTCGTGCAAAGCCCACACGTGAGTTGGTGGTATCGAAGACGGAATAGAAACGTTCCCTAGAATGGAAAGAAATATTTAGCACTCCGAGAAAAGGAACTTGATCGATAGACACTTACAAGAACGTATATCCGTCGATAAAGTCCAGACCTTCACCGCTCATACTTCCCAAGTCACTGACGACGAGGTAAATCTGTCCGCTAACACCGCCGATGTCCGCATTCAACGCACGGGGCCAGATCTGCGCGTTTGGCGTGAGCGAATATGTTTGATCGCCAACTTGGAAATGTAGGTCTTCCAATGCGTCGTACTGCTCCTGGGTGATAGTCAACAGACCCGTCGTCGCGTCCTCAGTCGCACCCGTGAGGGATTTATACTTTGAGAACGCGTCCGAGGCGATAAGGACAAGCGTGGTACCGGTATCGACGATACCGGAAGTCGTAGAGAGGATTTCGGTAGAGCCATAGGAGACACTCTGGTCGATACCCCAATATTTGCTTGCGGGCGAGGTGGTCGTGATGGGGGTGTAGTGCACATCAGAGGTGATCTATGGGGGATACAGGTGGAATGATGAGAAAGAGACGCGGGATATCACAATAAAAGTAAAATTACCTTGGATTCATCAACGCCGCCAAAGTAAAGCTCGCCGTTGAAGTCATGGTCAGATGTCGCAGGGGCATAGTAGATGCCGATGGATTCAGTATTGATCGTACCCTGCGAGTATAGGTTATCTCTGAAGCGAGTAATTTTTAGAACTCTCCAAAGATGAAAGTGGAGATGGCAACGCACGATACTGTAGGGACGCTCTCCTTGCCCATGACAGTTCCAGATGTAAGCGCAACAGGTCCAATTCCAAGGATGCCGTCAACGCCAGAGAAGCCTTCGGCGTAATCCGATACACCAATCAGCTGTTCAGTGATAACGAGCGAGGGCGCAAGGGTGACGGTATCGGTATGCTCGACGCCGACGAACATGCCTGAGCCATAGGAGACTTCCTGTAGCGCTGTTAGGGTAGGCGAATATCACAAAGACGAGTCAACGCACAATGGGAAGGTATGTGCTCTTGCTAGTAGAAGTCTTAACATATGCCTTGTCGGCACCGACCCAGGTGTTAGAAGAACCTGTGTCAATCAAGAGCGCTGTGGGGCAGTATCAACCTTCAGTCAAGTTAGCTACACCAAGATGCAACAGTGTAACAGACTGTAGTTTGTCGCGGGCGATCCTACGCCAACCTGAGCCGTATATGTGACAGCCGTGTTGGTGACGGGTACGGCACCCTCATGGCGCCTGCGGACAGCTGTGCCAAAGGACTGCGCATGTGCCTTGTGCTTCATGTGCGCAGCGCGAGCACGGTCCGCGGAAATGATATTCCTCATACCCGTAGCTTTGACGGATGCACGGAAGGGCATCATTGCAGGGGATCCTGCCTCGGGAAGCGAGGCATGTGCGCCGAGTGGTGAGAGACCAAGGCCAAGGGCGAGCAGGACGAACGGGGCGGTAATCATGGAGAGCTTGAGACTGAGTTTAAGGGTTAAAAGAGATGGTTCAAGACACTGAAAAACGGGAGAGATGGTGAGAAAAGGTTCAAGAGGACTCGTACTTATATATCTTGCTACGAAGCTACGACATAAGTTCGGATGCGAAAGTTCTTTGGTTTACTGCTGGTCTATTCTTGACTCGCTGGCAAACAGCCGAAGCAGTGAGTCGGAGCGATAGCGATAGTTGGAACGCCACGAAGTCAACGGTTTACAAAAAAAACCATCACAGCGACGGGAAGGAGGATAGCAGTAAGAGACATTAGATGGCCAGCAGAGCAGGAGTGGAGAGTGCGCTACAAGGTAAATACAGGATAGAGTAGAGCGAGAGTGGGCCTGGGATGGCGGCCAGTGCTGGCGTAGTGTGCTTCGGATAAGACTTGGTCTGGCTGTTATCGACAGAACCAACAGTCGTCATCGCCTATAGAATTGTACGCATTGGAAAAAAGGCCTCGATAAGAGGACTCGGGTGAAAGCCTGGGGAGACCTAGCAGAGCATGCTGAGAGCAGAATAGCCGGGACATGTCAATGGCGACATGGCTCAGACCGAGATCGGCCCGGGGCTTTGGGGACAGAGCAAAACAATTTATGTGTCAAATGTAGCTATATATGGGAATGGGGTACACTTTTACCTTATTTATGTGTGAAAAGTCTGTGGCCTCGCAACTTCTACGTAATTCGATCATGAATTTTGTATTGGCATTTTTAAAAGCCTGACTCGGACACATCATCTAAAAATGCTTGCCCCTTTTATAACTAGATCCATTAGAACCCAGAGTACCAAATGACTCATCATTTATTTGCTTTGGCCGGTCACAGCTGTGCGTCTGTGGAACAGATGAATCGATTTCTGTTTTGATTATGTAGCTTGACAATATAATTCCCGAGTTGCTTTACCGCACGAGAGCCCCCAGAATAATCAACAGGATATGAATCATTGAATCAATATAGATATCTCAATTCACCTAATGTCATCATAGACTGAATGTTTCTATTTTTTAAGCGGCAGCAACCTATTGCATGTCATACCGTCATTTAAAATCTTTGGGACAAACTGTGATTTTTGCTGGTAGGTTGTTTGGCAATCAGGCGTCATGAGCTCAACCTCAACGTTCCTTTATACATATATATATATGTTTAAAAAAATAATACCTCGCTCCGTTTAAGGCACGGGGAATGCTAGTGTATCAACACAGCCCCGGAGCTCGCTACTAGTACTACCCTACTTGCGGGTAGTAAAAGTTACCGTGAATTATGTGTTAGTTTTACTCAGCCACTGAAGTCTTTGTCCACAATATTTCCATTAGAGCATCACACCAAATCATAGAATAAAAATGCTTTCTACATTTTGTATGTAGCTAAATATATTTTTCTTTGAATATCAGAGAAGTATTGTTGTGTCAAAGAAGATGGGTGGTTCAAAGTGCCAGTGGCAACCACATAATTCACGGAAACTTTTGCTATCCGCGAGTACATGATTAAATTTGACATCATCCAAACTCTCGGAGAATTTGATCCTGGATATCATCAGATTGAATGATTTTATAGGCAAAAGATGGGTATATATATGCAAGGAGCAAAAGTTACATGCTCACTATGTGTGCTCACAGCAGCTTCAGGATACTCAAACCTTAGATGTTTGTTGCTCTTTCTCCTTTCGCCCTTGGACTTCCCCTTATATCCATGTGACTTACCTCTATGTAAGCATATGCACATTAATTGTTTATGTGACAGTACAGTCTCAATGCTGGGGTAACATGTGTTCAAACATTTTTCTACTTCAAATCAAATCAAGGTAAAGACGGCCTTTGGATCAAAGTCACTATGCTATCCTCTTGTGGTAATTTTTTCCGTAATTTCGGCTAAGTATTTACATACCTAAGTCGATTTTGAAGGATCTTGAACACCCTGCATTTGGCTTTTATTATGCACTTGCTTTTCTACTATCTAATATTCATGGTAGAGAACCCCAGTATGGAAGCACACGACATTTAGTTAGTTCATTGTATGCTCAGGTCTAATCTATATGTTGACATAATAATAGGAAATTTCCTGTGGGTACTTGCAAAATACTTGGTTTGGCCACTAGCACAAAATTGAGCATTTCTGTCACAACCATAGTTATACCATGCCATAGACACTATAGTATTTAATCATGTCTAAAATACATATATTCAGGTTTACCAAGCATATACCCAGGTTTATTCAGCATACACTCAAGATAACCATGAAATCACTCAAGTATTTATTATTGTTATTATTATCAAGCTACAAATCATGCTATAGAGGCTATTATACATAATATATCCACAGTATATTATCTATAAGTCATAGTATATCACAGTAAACTATAGTTTATCATTCAATTAAAGCTCAATTCTAAGCCTAAGGCTTAGAAACAGGTATATTATTATTTTGGCTCCTTTTCACTGTCACACTAGTTGTGACATGTCACGCGTCACGTCACACAAAAGAGTGTAACTTTGTATTCCCCATCTTCAGGCACTGTCACAGGTCTATAGCAATAAACAATAATACTATGAACACTGTGAATAGTTCCTATGGAATTGTTAGTAAAATTTTATGATTTCTCTAGCCTAATCCAAGGCTAGAGGTGATGCTCTCAGGGTTTCCAACCCTGAGGTTAACTATGGGATAGTGAACTATGACTTATAATAGCTTTGACTATAACTTGGGCTTGCAGGAAATAATACAGAGGCAAGGAAATATTCTTAGAGCTAGTAGTGGCTTGTGAAGGGACTTTAGACAAGGGAAAAGACAATAGAATTGACGAAAGAGGTCTGTGAGATGGGGGACATCTCTTAGACCTTAGTAACTTAAATACATGATTTGTATACTATTATTCTCTTACTTTGGTATGCTTTCCTAGCTTCTATTCCTTACTAATAATCCACTATTACTCCTAAGATTCTCCTTGATTGTTCCAGTGATCAGCAATATGTACTGTAGTCCCTTTGTACCTGTGATAGTGCCTGAAGATGAGAGATTGCAAAGTTACGCTCTTTTTGTGACGTGACATGTCACATGTCACAACCAGCGTAGCAATGGCAGCCAGGGAGCGGAAATACAGGTATGCCTCTTTCTAAGCCTAAGGCTTAGAACTGAGCTGTAATAAAATAGCAACTATAGCTTACTATGATATACTATGACTTATAACTAGTGTGCTATGAAGTATAATATGCTATGGCTTTTATATGGCTTGATATAATCTCTAAGAAATCCTTTGACAGCTGCATGGTAATTCTAGATATTTGCTTGGTAAACCTGAGTGTATGCTTGGTAAACATGAATAAATGCTATAATAACTATGACATGGTACAACTAGGGTTGTGACAGGCACTATCACAGTTATACAGAAACTGTAATACATTATAATAATCATTGAAAAAATCAAGGAAGAACCTAGGAATAATATTGGATCATTTAGTAAGGATTAGTAACTAGAAAAGTGTACCAAAGTAGGAGAACAATAGTATACAATTATGTATTTAAGTTACTAAGGTCTAAGAGATGTTCCCCATCTCACAGACCTCTTTTGTTAATTCTATTGTCTTTGCCCTTGCCTAAAGTCCCATCACAAACCACTACTAGCTCTAAGAATATTTACTTGCCTCTGTATTATTTTCCTGTAAGTCTAAGTCATAGTCAAAGCTATTATAAGTTATAGTTCACCATTCCATAGTTAACCTCAGGGTTGAAAACCCTAAGAGCATCACCTCTAGCCTTGGATTAGGCTAGAGAAGTGATTAAATCTTACTAATAATTCCATAGGAACTATTCATAGTGTTCATAGTATTCATAGTATTATTGTTTATTACTATAGACCTGTGACAATTTCCAAAGACTAGCACTCAATTTTTAGTTAGTTTACACCTATATTAGCATTCATAATATTACATACAAGGACTAATAATTTAACTACGTCAGGCATTTATATCTTGTCTAGTTTATATGTGCATAGCAATGACTCTTTTATTATGTTACAAGTTGATCTATGTACTATAAATTTATTTAAGATTTCTCATTATTTTTCTGATTTTTCTCCAATTTTTCTCTATTTTTTGGTATATAACATGTATATTACATAAGTGGACATTACATAAGTACTCTGATGACTAAGCAAAGTTATATAATCAGTCATCATGTGACTGGCCATCATGTAACTACTAGTCATGTGACTTATTATATAAATCAGGTCTAGAGCATAGGTCTAGAACATAACACCATCATAGACTCACTATGGTGCAATATCGCATCATACTTAGCACCTCTATGCATAGACCATGAACCAGGTGCACAGACTAGGTAGAAATAGTATATAACCCTGTAGTGTCTCTACCTGAAGACCTCAGATTTGTTCTCTTTATCTTTAGGTAAGCACAATAGTGCTTTATATCAAGTAGTTAACTAACATAATAAAATCTTCATCTTCAGAGCCTATCTCTCTCTCCTCCCCTCTCAAAATCCTCTCTGCTTCATGCTAGGAGGTTACAAGTGTGCTCTGTGCTACTTGTAGTTGAGGTATGCTTAGTGCTACCTCCGTAAGCTTGCATAAGACAGGTCCAGCCCATCAGTGGTGACCATTTGTAACAGCTATAACATAAAACCACACTGTGCTCAGTGCACACACCCAACAAAGCTTTACGCCTAGTTGGCCAGGGTTAAGATACCTCAACCCCTATCTATATACACAAGAAAACTTGTGTCTTAACTATAGACCTTGCTTGAAAGTCTTATAGACTTGGAGTAAAGCCTAGTAATAGAGAAGCTTGAGTTTGAGTGAGAGTAGAGACAGGGCATAGAGAAGTATACACCCCTACATCCCAAGTCCTGGGAAGAGTAAAAAAGGCCTTACTGCCTACCCCATACCTTCAAGGGGTTTCTATAGACTTTGGTTGAGTTTTGGTGACAAGAGTCTGGTGTGCTCTTGACATATTGTGTATTCTAATTTTACAAATAAATAAAAAATGCCAGCTTTTATATTAGACAGATATAGTTCTATGAGCAGTACATTCATCCTAGCTGCTCAATACTTATTACAAGTAACTTATGTGTTAAATTTACATTTTCTCTACTGTGTTAATTGGAAAGAGTACCATTCCATACATCTTAGTAACTGAGTGTTAATTGATAATATTAATCTTTTGATACTGGGAGAGATAAATCACTTACAGGTTTACTCTAGGCTTATATATCTATTAAGTATTCTAGTAGGTATATATATTCTTTAACTCCTTGAGTTATATGTTTTTGTTTTTAACTTTGGACTCTATATTATTCTAAGCCTTTACTACAGACAAGTACACCACTTCAATATAGAGTATAATAGCTATAATATTCAAGTTCTGATTAGTCTGAATGTTAAGTCTTAGACAGACAGAGATAGTAGAAAAGGGAGGGGCAGAGCAGAACAGAAGTGGAGACGGAGTAAACAGGAGTAGAGATGGGAGAGTGGATAGGAAAGGAGAGGGGTGACCAGACTTGGCCAAGATATATGTGTCAGGCCCTTACCTAGTTGCAGTCCGGGACAGGAGTTAGACAGGAGCAGGGGAACTAAGTTGATTTCTGAACTGAGGTAGCTAGGTATATGCTAGGTCAGTATAAATACTATAGTAGCAGGAGGATACCAAGAGGAATAGAAATAAAGTGAGATGGAGAGTGGGAAATGGAATACAGGGCGCAAATAGGCCAAAACTATCTATGTGAACAAGGGTACTATCAAGAGCACACCAGTCTCTTGTCACTAAAAACTCAACTAGAGCCTACGAAAACCTCTTTAAGGTGCGAGGTAGCCTATAATGGCTATTTTACTTCTCCCAAGGCCTGGGAAGCACAGGTGTACACTTCTTGTGCCCTGTCTTAACTTTCACTCACTCTGGAGTACGCTAGTCACCAAGCTTTACTCTAAGTCTGCAAGACTTTCAAGCAAGGTCTACTGTTGTAACACTAGGGGTCTTGTGTATGTCAATAGGGGTGCAGGGTGTTGAACTATCGTAGTTCTTGGGTTGTATAGTGTGGCTATATGCTAGCTCACAAGTTACTTGTTATGAAGCAAACACTTACTTGTAAAGAAAAGTGCAGGCTTTGAGTTGTTCCTAAGATAAGGCAAGGTTTCCTAGGATAGGAAGCAATTAGTAACTTTACTATACTGAAGATAAGACTGTAGCCAGTGTCCCTTTGAGACTACCTACTTGTTTCCCTTTAGGAAAGGCTTGTTGTCTTGTCTTGTAGACTTTGTAAGTCTAGGGTGAAGTTAGTACTCTAGGAGCTAGTCTTGTAGACTATTTAACTCACTATTTTCAAGTGAAATAACTTGTCATTTCCAGCCGAATTTGCTGGTGCTTATATAATACAAAATATTCTAATTTCTACAAGATTAGTAAGCCAATCCTGTGCTTATCTAATCCGCTTAGTAAGAAGGTTGCTTACAAATCAGCTTATAAATCAGCTTAGTAATATTCCTATTTGCTGAATAATACGCTTGGTAAGCAATCTGTGTGCTTAGTAAGTAATTTGTATAGTATTAGTAAGTAAAATGTCTATTGATCTCAATATCCTATTATTAGATCTGTATTAGTAATATTTTATAAATATTACTAATATTATGAACTTGCTTAGTAAATATTTTGGTGATTTATAAGCAAGGATCTAGGGCATGAAAAATCAATTAGTAATATTCACAATGATTATTGAGAAATGAATATTTAAATGGAATTGTTTAATATTTATGAAAAAGATATTCATAAATGATAAAGTCAAGTGACTTCAGATATGATAATCTTATCTCTGATAAGATTAGATTTAATGAAATATTGAAAATATTAAATAAAAGAATATATGCATATTATTTCAATGAATATATGCATGTAAAGAATTGTTAATATCTCAACAATGAACGGTTGTAAAATCATGAAATAAATAATCATGTATGATATGATGTTAGATGATTATTTGAAGTATTCATTGGAATTATTGGAAAGATATGAAGCTTGTAAATATTCAATCTTTCAACACTCCCACTCAATGAATGCTTTATTGCTTTAACCATCTAAGATCATTTGTTAGTCCAGCTAAATTTGAAAAATAGCTGTGCTTTGTTTCTGCCAAAGGCTTGGTTAAAACATCTGCTAGTTGTTGGTTAGTATTAATATACTCAGTCCTAGCAGTACCATCGGAGACTGTTTCTCTGATAAAGTGATGCCTAACTTCAATGTGTTTAGTACCTCTACCACCATGTTTAGGGTTATTGGCTAGGCTAATAGCTCCTTGATTATCTGTAAAAATAGTTGTTGGGTTAGATATATCTTCACCTATGTCATTTAGTAGTTTCCGTAACCATTTAACTTGTTTTGCTGCTTCTGTGAGAGCCATATATTCAGCTTCTACACTAGATAATGCAGTGGTGTGTTGTCTTCTGGTTGACCAGGAAGTTGCACCTTTGCACATCATGGTAATGTATCCAGTTGTAGATTTCCGGTCATCTAAGTCCATTGCCCAATCTGCATCTGAATATGCGGTTAATTCTTTTGGGTGTTGTCCTTGATAGACAATGGCTTTATCCGGGGTTTTGGATAGGTATTGGAATATATGATTTACTGCAGTGAAATGCTCTTTTCCAGGATTTTCACTGTACTTCGCACATTTGTTTACAGCAAAAGTGATGTCTGGCCTAGTTATGATGGTTAAGAATGTGAGTGAACCAATCATGCTTTTGTAGTGGGTTTTATTGGCCTCTGTCACTTGGTTAGGGTTAGATTTGAGTTGGATGCTTGCTGACATCGGTGTAGAATATCCTTTTGATTTTTCTTTTTGGAATTTCTTTAGAATACCTTCACAGTAATCTTTTTGATCAATAGACAGTAATTTCTTTTTCCTGTTTCTATTGATATTGACGCCTAGGAATGATTTAGCTTCTCCAAGATCTTTCATTTCATATTTTTCCATGAGTTTTTTCTTAAAGTCTTGAATTCGCTTTTTCACTTTTCCCATGATTAATAAATCATCAACATATAAAATGAGAATGATTTTATCATTTGGGTCTCCCACTTGTTGATGGTTTATGTAGATACCTGCATCTGAGTGTGTTCTTTTGAAATTCATTTTTTCAAGTGTTGAATGTATTTCAAAATTCCACTGTCTGCCTGCTTGTTTTAATCCATAGAGGGATTTTTTAAGCTTGCAGACTTGATCTTCTTTTCCTTTGACTGAAAAACCTGTAGGTTGTTCCATGTAAATCTCATGGTTAAGTTTTCCATAAAGGTATGCAGTGGTAACATCCATTTGGTCAATTTCCCAATCACTATATGTGGCAATTGCAAGTAAAACTCTGAATGCCTCATATCTTGCGACTGGTGACCAAGTGTCATCGAATGTATCATTTGTTTGTAAATCTCCTCTAGCAACATATCTAGCTTTGTAACGTCCATCTGATTTAATATTTAGAACCCATTTTCCTTTGAGGATTGTCTTGTTTTTGGGTCTATTAACCAGATCGTAAACATCCCTAGATTTTAATGAATCCATTTCTTTTTTCATAGCTTCTTCCCATTTTTCATGGTCAGGTGAATTCATTGCTTGTTTATATGTTCTGGGAATATTTTCGACGTCTGCAGCCAATGTTAGCAGATGATTTATAGTTGGTTGAACTGGTTCGATTTGGCTTGAAGTGACATAGTCTTTATATCTGGGATTAGGTCTCTTTTCTCTTCTAGGTCGACTTGTTTCTCCAGGATCTATGTTTGCTTCTGGTGTTTGGGATTCACCTGGGAAATATTCTTCAGAAAAATCTCCAAGTGGTCCAAATCTGCCTGTTCTTCCAAGTGCTCCAGAAATACTATCTGGCTCTAGCTCTTCGTCACGTATTTCAGTATCTCTTAACTCTTCAAGATATGAAATATCTTCTTCTTCATCTGTTGTAGAGATAGGGTTTGTTATATTCCCTATGTCTATGTATTCATTTTGTTTTCGAGGATAAAGTATTTTTTCTGAGGTAGTTTCAGAACCTGATATATCTGCCTCATTGTTTTGAGGTAGCATATATTGAGCCTTTTTCTTTTCTTTCATAGGAAATATGTGTTCATCGAACTTAACATCGTATGAATCCCATATCTTTCCAGTAATTGGATCATAAAGTCTCCAACCTTTGGAACCTTCTGGATATCCTATGAAAATTGTTTTTCTGGCTTTGTCTGAAAGTTTATTTTTTCTACCTTCCTTTGGAATAGTCATCCATGCCTGGCATCCAAATACCCGTATCCTTGATATATCTGGTTGTTTTCTATACCAAGATTCATATGGAGTTTTCCAGGATTGAACTCTGGTAGGTGTACGGTTATAGGTGTATAGTGCCGCTTCCATGGATATTTTCCAAAATCCTTCTTTCATTCCAGCAGTTTTCCTAATGGCTTCAGCTTTTTCATGGATGGTTCGTTGAACTCTTTCTGCTCTGCCATTTTGTTGGTGTGTATGCGGAATAGAAGTTTCTCTAGAAATACCAAAGTCATTGAGAAATTTGTCAAAATCTTTTGACATATATTCTCCACCTCTATCTGATCTGATAGTTTTTAACTTATTTCCAGATTGCCTTTCTGACCATGTAACATATTTTTTAAATACTTCAAGGGTTTCATCTTTTGATGATATGAAGTACATTGTGCAATATGAAGTGGCATCATCTAGGAATGTCACAACATATTTTATGTTACTCCGGATGGCATTTACTGGAAGTGAGTATAAGTCTGAGTGTACCAAATCATTTGGGTTTTTAGTACGCTCTGGAGATGGAAAATGTGGTGCTCTGATAGATTTCCCTAGTGCACAACCTTCACAGGTTTCATAAGATGTCTTTCCTATATTTTTAGGTCCACCTATGGTGTTTCCTAAGATTTTATGGATAACATCACTACCTGAGTGTGCAAATCTTTGATGAATTAATTCATAGGGTGTTTCTTCTGAGCTATGCAAAGATTTTGCATGTTGACTTTGTGTGATTGATCCTCTAAACTCAAAATTATTGTTTAGGTTGATGTATGCGCTTAGAATCTTTTTTTTGTTGATCATTAATTCCATGGTTTTTCCAGATTTTCCAATGATCCATATCCCATTTGTTTTTTGTGAAATTTGTTGAGGGGATAGTAATCTTTCTCTAGTGTCTGGAATATACCTGACATTTGTAATGTCGAGTACATGTATTCTCCCACTGGAATCAATGTGTTTGATTTTGACAGTACCTATCCCTTTAATTGGGAGTCTGGTGCCATCTGAGATGATTGTGTATTTTTGTTTTTCAGGAGGAAATGGTTTGTACTGGTGAAAATCCTTTAAATCAAATGTGGAGTGATGGCTAGTACCTGAATCAACTAGGTAAAAGAATTCATCATCCTGTGTTTTTTCTGTTTGATACAGAGAGAGTGAAGTATTTATTCCTTCATCGGAAGAGCCTTCAACTTCTTCTGTTCTTTGATTTGTTTTGGATTTTCCACCATAGTTTTTCTTTCCTGTATTTTTTCGATTAAGAGGTTTCCAATTGTCTATGTGTTTGTCAGTAGTATGTTTAACATACTTTTTGCACTTTTTGCAATAGTTTTTGTTATCTGACTCCTGACTATTTGTTTTGTCTTGACCTTTAAATTTCTTTTTGAATTTTCTTTGGCCTTTAGACATATTGGACCTGCTTTGAGATTTATTATTAGTGTGGAGAGATTCACGTATGGTTTGTTCCTGCTGCAATTCTCCCCGGATTAAGTCTATTGTGGCCTTCTCGTAACCTCCCACTGCTCTTAGAATACTACCCCAAATCATGCGGTATGAATCTGGAAGTATTTCTCCTATGCGTGAGATGAAATCTTTTTCTCCAATAGATAATCCTGTAGCATTGGCTCTTGTCTGTATTTCTTGCATTTCTGAGATTTGTGTAGCCATTGATTTATCAGTCCTGAGTCTGTAGGAGTAGAACTCAGTATGATATCTTTGACCTTCTGCAAGTCTTTGAGCTTTTGCCGCTGTATAAATTTTATTCCACATTTTAGCAGCTGTTTCTTCAGCCATTAAAATATTTGCCCAAGTTTCATTTACACATCCTCCAAGTAAACCCTTTGCACGATCATCTGCTTGATCCCATGCATTAGCTAGAATGATTTTTTTGTCTTCTCCCCAAGAAATCCCTGCAGCTGAAGCTAATTCTTGTGGTAGAATTTCTGCTGGCTTGAGATCTGGTTTTTGTAAGGGAGTAGGATCATCCTTAGGTAATCCTTTAGAGAACATTGTCCAAATGCGCAATGACTTGGCTAGGAAATAAAATTTAACTGAGAATTTGGCCCAATTTGAACCGTTGAAAACAGGAAATCCTGAGGGTATATCTTTTATAAGTATTTCAGTCATTTTGACTTATACAAATTCCCAGGATATAAAGCTGTCTTCGATAGGATATAGATATATGCTATAATTTTCTATGATCCTGTTGAGGCTTGTTTCAAGGTATTCCTTGTGATGATTTTCTAGGAATTCCTTAAAGTCTTTAAGGTTTGGACCTGGATGTATGCTATCCCAATGTCCTGAATTATAGAGGTAGATTATATCGTCTAATCTCTCTATATCTGTAAGACTAACTTTGTCTTCAATTTCCTCCGGTGTGAAGTATGGTATACTCCAATTATGAGGCGTTGGAGTGATTTTGATAAGATACCTTGTATGGTTTTGAGAGTTTCCTCTTACTTCTTCGTCTGGAAATGTGAAGGGTTCGACTTTGTCAAATCTTCCGAATACTCTTGCAAGAATTATTCTTTCTGCACAGAGAGTGAAGAATTTATTCTGGAAATCCTGACTGACTTTTTCCCAATTATATTTGGTACTGTCGAATAGGAATTTCTTTATTTCCAGGTATAATTCTGGGTTTCTGGATGGTGTAGGGAAATCTTTGTGATATGTTTCCCAATGAGATTTAAGGGTGATATGCCCTTCTCTTCGAAGTTTCTTTTTGTTCCTCTTTGCTAAGTATTTAAGTGAAGTTTTACTTAATTTCTTAGGAGGAGTGATTTCTTCAAACTCAAGTGGAATTTGAGTTTGAGGTGATTCTTCACCTGTAGAGTTGTGGTGATATTGTGTTTTCTCTGATGCCAATATTTTGCCTGTTTTTAAGTTTATAGTATACCTGAAGAATTCTTAGTATGAAAATAAAAATCCTTAGTAGACTTATGTTGGGCTTATTGAAAATCAAAGAATCACAAATACAATGTTTGATTTTTGTGGTAGCTAAGACTTGGCTACTTTCACAAAAGTACAGTTGCACAAAATTCAAAAATAAGTGAAATGATTGATGCAATGAAACTTGAAATGGCAGATATAAGGTTGTATAAAAATTCAAGGCTCAAGACAAAAATATAAAAGAAGAGGTAAAGACTGAAGCGTAAAGATTTTTCTAGTACTAGTAGGACTTGTAGTACTAAAAGTATAAGACTTCTAATAAGGGGTGAATCTGTTACTTGTAAGCCTTCTACCACCTCTGTGAGACGTTCCAGTTTGGTTTTCTAGGATTTTCCTAGTCTGGGCCTCGAATCGATCCTTGAATTCTTTTAGCTCACCAGTGTACTTCTTGTTGAAATCCCTCTGGTGGTAATCGATCTCGAAGAGTCTACCTGCCTGATGATTAATCAATCGACGAATCTCCTTCCTTTCTTCTTCTGCCTTTGCAGCTACTCCTTTCTGGATCTCCTGGTTCCAACCTAAGGAGTATGAGAGTCCTCGTAATTCCTTGGTAAGGTCTTCCAGGGAACTTTTGTACCAGGAAAGTTGGGCTGACTAGTGCTTGACTGTTGCTTCAAGAACGTTTACAGTCTTAAATGCAAACTGAAGGAGGGATTCTTGTTCAACTAAAGCTTGGTTAGCTTATCTAGTTGATTGTGATGTATGGTAATTAAATACCTTGTGTGGATGACGATGAGTCTATAGCCTTGGGAGTAATTTCTTCTTTTGCCCAGTCGTTGAGCTCTCTATTGCCTACTGACCAAGGTGTGTATGGTCTAGACTGACTGGATCCCCAAGTTTCTGTATCATCAACGTTGAACTCAGGTAACTGTTTAAGTTCCTGGTATAAGGATTTGAATGAGGAGGATTTAATAAATTTGATAAGATTCACCTGGACGTCTTTAACTGACTTGTCCTTAGGGCTTCTGATTTCTCCTTCCTCTAATGAAGATGAAGATGAAGAGATTGGGGAGAGCTGTGTATATTTTTCTGTGTCAATAAGCTTCTACTAAAATTAATTTTAGTTTGCTTACTGGTTTAGAAACCAATGATGGTGTAGATAGTTCTAAATCTGAGGAAGTGAGAGTGAGGGGGTCTGGATAGATGTATTCCTCCTCTGGGTTGTATCTTGCTGCTTCCTCAAAAATATCCTTGATTGTCCAACAGGGTCCTGTCGATGGGATGTTGAAGTGTCTGCACCAGACGTCTTGTTGCTCTGTGATTTCTCTTGTGATGTAATCCCTAACGCTTTCTATACACTTCCACTTGTTTTGAATTTCAAGATCTGTTAGGATAGAAATGTATGTGGAGGGGGATTCTCTTCTTATGTCTTCGAAGCTATTGGTGAAAGCTTGATAGTCAATCCACTGGAATTCTTCTTCAGTGGTAAACTGGGTAATCTCCTTGTTGATGTCTTCAAGGTTTTCCTCCTCTTTGTAGTTGCCTGTAGTTACTAGGCTTGGGACCTCCTCTAGGTCTTCTGATTTGATAGAGGGGCTGGAGGGCGATGGGTAGCTGTTGAGATCTAGAAGCCACTGATGGTCGATCTCTTGATCCTCGATGATCTGCTGATCAAGGGTTTCTGCGATAGCAACCTGATTGGCAGAATTGATTGCCTGGGCAATAACAAGGTTGAAAGAGGCAGTGTTGGATTGGAAAGACACTAGAAAAGGGAATTATTTAGTTAGCTACTCCTGTTTTATACTGACTGCCTTTTTAGGCAGGGCTCATAACCTGTTGAACTATCGTAGTTCTTGGGTTGTATAGTGTGGCTATATGCTAGCTCACAAGTTACTTGTTATGAAGCAAACACTTACTTGTAAAGAAAAGTGCAGGCTTTGAGTTGTTCCTAAGATAAGGCAAGGTTTCCTAGGATAGGAAGCAATTAGTAACTTTACTATACTGAAGATAAGACTGTAGCCAGTGTCCCTTTGAGACTACCTACTTGTTTCCCTTTAGGAAAGGCTTGTTGTCTTGTCTTGTAGACTTTGTAAGTCTAGAGTGAAGTTAGTACTCTAGGAGCTAGTCTTGTAGACTATTTAACTCACTATTTTCGAGTGAAATAACTTGTCATTTCCAGCCGAATTTGCTGGTGCTTATATAATACAAAATATTCTAATTTCTACAAGATTAGTAAGCCAATCCTGTGCTTATCTAATCCGCTTAGTAAGAAGGTTGCTTACAAATCAGCTTATAAATCAGCTTAGTAATATTCCTATTTGCTGAATAATACGCTTAGTAAGCAATCTGTGTGCTTAGTAAGTAATTTGTATAGTATTAGTAAGTAAAATGTCTATTGATCTCAATATCCTATTATTAGATCTGTATTAGTAATATTTTATAAATATTACTAATATTATGAACTTGCTTAGTAAATATTTTGGTGATTTATAAGCAAGGATCTAGGGCATGAAAAATCAATTAGTAATATTCACAATGATTATTGAGAAATGAATATTTAAATGGAATTGTTTAATATTTATGAAAAAGATATTCATAAATGATAAAGTCAAGTGACTTCAGATATGATAATCTTATCTCTGATAAGATTAGATTTAATGAAATATTGAAAATATTAAATAAAAGAATATATGCATATTATTTCAATGAATATATGCATGTAAAGAATTGTTAATATCTCAACAATGAACGGTTGTAAAATCATGAAATAAATAATCATGTATGATATGATGTTAGATGATTATTTGAAGTATTCATTGGAATTATTGGAAAGATATGAAGCTTGTAAATATTCAATCTTTCAACACAGGGTATCTTAACTGCGACAAGCTTAGAGCAGAGTCTTTGCTTGCTTGGGTGCACTAAGCACTATGATTGTTTGTGTTTTTGCAAGTACAAATGGTCACCCAGAGGGCTGGACCTGTCTTATGTACGCACACGGAGGTAGCACGGAGCATACCTCTACTGTAAGCAGCACTGAGTACACTCACAACCTCCTAGCACGAAGCAGAGAGGATTTTTGGGGGAGGAGGAAGAGATAGAGACTTTGAAGACGAAGTTTTATTATGTTAGTGACTACTTAATACAAAGCACTATTTGTGCTTACCTGAAGACAAAGAGAACAAATCTGGGGTCTTCAGGCAGGGGCACTACAGGGTTATATACTAATTCTACCTGGTCTGTGCACGGGGTACATGGTCTGTGCACAGTGATGCTAAGTATGATGCAATATTGCACCATAGTGAGTCATTGCTTACATAATGTGTCATATGACTAGTGGTCACATGATGGCCAGTCACATGATGGCTGATCACATGACTTGCTTAGTCATCAAAGTACTTATGTAATGTCTGCTTATGTAATACACAAATTATATACCAAAAAATAGAGAAAAACCAGAGAAAAATTGGAAAAATAATGAAAAATTCTAAGTACATTTATAATACAACGAGCGACTCGTAACAGGTACCAGAACGTGTGGGGAAAATGATGGGAAAACAGGATACGTGAGAAGAGGAAAAGACTCCAGGACTCCAGTTGGGCACCGAGCAAGGGGTCGCTGATTCCAATGCCCAAATTGCAGAGGGCGGAGAGTGGAAGTTGGGAGCTGGAGAGGTGTCTTTGGTTGTTGGATAGTAGTGGGCAAGGGTAAGTAGGGACATGTTGGAAATGTCAGAGTAGGAGCCACTTGTGCACAGAGGGGGTTATGACACTGGAGTATTCTTGGGTATATTTTATAGTGATTTTACTGTAGAGTATGTATTACATATTTATAACTCCGACTTTGCCAGTATTATCAGGAATACCAATATTTCAGAGTTTATGTTGGGGCACTTGATGGTAATTTTCAAATTAACATTATTAATGACGACACTCATAAGCAAGCATCAATAATAAAAGGAGCCCTACACACAAACGTCAAGAATTAGATTCCGTCATTTAAAATTTACTCAATCACTGTTTGTTTTGGTTCCGTAATTTAGAAATTTCGTATACCGTTCAAGTTTCAATGTGTCAAAAATCATGTATCCGCACCCACCGGGCCGTGCGAAGCACACCCCATAGTTGGCGGAATATCGAGGTAAGCAACGGTAGACCTACAGGGAATTTATGATTGTATTTATTTGGTTTTTATAATACAGTACCATGTCACTGCTGGCCTGGGAAAGGTAGTTATTTCTGAAATCAGATCTTTATCACTTATGATATTTCACATGCAGCTTCCTAGCTAGGCCCCGATTTGCTTATTGACTGTATTTGTTCCCATCTTGCCCCTGGTCCGTGCAAAGCACGGGTCGCTGCTAGTAATGCTGAAAATATACTTATGCCAAAGTGGCATCGGCTTGTGGGGCGGCTACAGATATTTTGACTACAATATTTATGTGCCGACTTCTTGCTAAGGCCCACACAGGATATAATAAGTGAGTTCTACATTCTTGGAATTATCTATAATTTTTTAAATGAATTTTTGCACCATTAGCATAGACTTTGTTATTCATGTTATAATGGTATATACAATCAATACCAGCTTAATAGCTGCGTATGTTTGCTATGTCTCCTTGCTGTTTACATATGTATATTACTGATATTTAATTGCAGGCTCTGCGTGCTATTTTCTTTCATTTTGGTAATGATATATGTATTTAAAGCACGATATTGATAAATGATGCATTTTTATAGATGGCCAAATAGCTTTATTAGAGTATTTTTCACGTTTCTTATTGTCCCTTGTGAGTTGCGGATAATCCAGTGCTTGTTTACTTTTGCTAAACTATTACAAAATTTTGGAAGTTGAGACAAATGCATTTCTTGGAAGTCTCAATGGGCGTCAATATTTCCAGCAATACAGAAAGAATAGGGTTAAGAGAAGTCTTAATTTCACAGATTCAATTTGCAAATAAAAAAGCTCAAGGTAAGAATTGATTATACCAAGCTAGATGGAATCAGGCTTAGCAACTCGAAGTATAAGGGTAATGGACCTGAAAGCAAAGTTAATGCATTAACAGAGGTTATTGGCCATGACAAACTAATAATTGAAACGGCTAGATATTTACAAAAATGAGAAACTGCACTTCTTGAGTCATGTATTTACAACCGATTAGATTCATATTATTACACATAGCAATGTGGTAATAGAAGTATAATAATTGTTAAGGTGAACTAGAAAAGCTTGAAACTGTACTTTAGCAAGATACGTAGCTATTTATCTCAACGTCAATTACTTTTTTCGTGTACAAATAGAGGAAGTGTATCAACTAGGTAAAAACAATGGCCAACGTGGGGATCGAACCCAAGACCTTCGCGTTAACCAAGCCAGCTATAATGGCTGACTGATATTAGCACGACGCTCTAACCAACTGAGCTAGTCGGCCATATTTTTCTGCATAATTGGTACATATATATTTGTTTTGTATTAAGTATGGTTATGTAGATAATGTTCCCATAGTCATACATACTACATAGTCAGCAAACAAAAACCCAATAGCACTGGCCAGCTTGTTTCCTATAGAGAACAAATCAATCCCTCTGCCCATACCAAGACCTTTATTCTGATCGTGAATTTTGAGCTCTTGCAGCAGCCCTGCATTTAGTTGATTGTTAGTCACGGGTATCCCCAATTCCCCGGAATACTAGAATCGAGGCGTACACCAATATATTCCATAGCTCCGTCTGATTTTTATATATAGCATAGCCATCGTTGGGACTCGCACCGTCGATAATAGCATCAGTATACTGAATGAGGCGGTTCCCCCCATCCTCGGTAAGACCAAGGGCTCCAAATTGCCAGGGTATAATGCCACCATGGCTAGTGTTGAGGCCATATTCAATCCAAGATGGATATATTGTGGTTTTATTTTCTTCATTGCACTTGAGAGGCATATCCTAGACACTGAATTGCATCCTACTCACGATAGCCCTGCACTCCAAACTCCTCGAGCACAAGTGGTTTTTGCGCATTGGCCGCCACTGCAACAACGACAATCAGCTAAAACTAGTACGTCAATCCAAGATAATGATTAGCTTACACCACACATGATTCTGCATCCACTCCAATCCCCACCCTTCAACTGTCCAGTTTGATCCAGGAAAATCAAGATTGGGATACATGATTTGTGGATACATATGCTATTGAGAATCGATCAGCATTTGAACACTGGAAACAATTTTCATGAGATACATATGTGCCAAAATCGATATTGTCCAAAAAGAGTTCTTGACCAAAGTAGTCACCCGCTGTAATGGTTACATGAGCAAGATGCTTGATTGTTGACTTCGGAATAGTCACCTATACTCACCTGCGCCATCATACCAATAATCTGTGCTGTTTGTCCAGTATATCTCCCCTTCACCACCGGTTGAGATCATATGGTAAGGATCGCTGGATATACACAATCATCAAGTGTCATTATCAGAGAAAAGGACCCCGAGATAGAGAAAACAACCCACAGCGAACGGACAAAATTCGATTGCTGTTTGTACCAGTTGTAGATAGTATAGCTTCCAGGAACACAGGATGGGCTGGCAGACAAGCTACTGCCAAAGCAACGGGCCTCATTTACGAGTTCCCAAGCAAAAATTGTGGGATCATCCTTGTACCGGCTTACAATTGTCCCAACATATCTTTCTTTTTTATGACTATCAGTAATCTTGTATATACAAAATGTTTAACAAAAATACATACGGTAGGAAGCAATGGTCTGGCATGTTGTAGATTCTGTGAGACAACTATTTAATTCCGGAGATGAATAAACTAACCTTGTTATTGGTGAAAAATTCGTCATGGTAGTGGTTGGCACCAAGGATCCATTGGACGTACAATTCCAGGCTTCCATATCCAACCCTAGATATTAGTCACACAAATACAAATAAACGCCGTAGAACATCATCAATATATCGATTCCAAGTTTTACCAATTATTTGTAAAGGCCATGATGAGTTTGATATTGTGATTCCTAGCCGATTCGACCACATAGTCCAGGCGTTCAAGACCCTGAGGACCATCGTTGAGAACCCATTCGCTGCTATTCCAGACCTGATAATATGTCAGCCTCGACTCTATTGCATCAGGTACTTGGGAACCGTTGATAGCATTGAAGCCCTGTCGAGATTGTGGGTGTTGATCAATAGCAAGGAGAAGGAAAAAAGTTGGGGCTGCCCACCCAGGTTCGAACAACTTTTACTCCAAGTTCGTTCATTTGATTAAATGTCTTGTCTACATCAGATTTTGTCAGGAGCAATGGTAGCCACTACTATCTGCGTCAACTAGAGCGCAATTCCGACACGAATACTAGGGCACCGACAAATGAATTAGCTCCAAGGAAATAGAAAGGTTTGCCATCAAGCGTAAACTGGCCATCACTTGTGGTGACAAAACCCTCTGGCACGCTACGCGACCATGCCTTGGGAACAATAGAGATGGCGGTTAAGAAAAGCGAAATAGTTGCTCGAGCAGCTGGGAAATGCATGATGTTGTCTAGGATAAGTATCCTCAATGTTATTATATATAATACTACTACCCCCGTCTCCCCCGATACATGCAGATGTAACGCCGAAATAGAAAAGTCTTAAGAGCGACAGACAACATCAGCGGAAAATTGTCGGTAGAAGTTATCATTGATTTATTACCACGGGATATGTGGATAATATATAGAAGAGAGAAACATCCCGGTACGGAGCATGAAATAAGAATCTTCGGACAAAAGCTAAGGATAACGTGGATGGTATCCAAAAGGATCATATTTTTGGTAAGCCTCCATACGTGGAAATTCTATAACCGGCAATCTGAGGCCACAGGTTTTCGAATCCAGTCTATAATAGAAAGAAGCATAAAAAGTTGAAAGCTATCAGAATTCGCAGGGCAGAGGGCCAAGGCCAAATGTTGGAATTGTTTCAAGTGAATAGATGTGGCAGAGACCATAACAAGACGGAATTAGGACTTGGTTTAGACAAACAGACAAATAAGTGCGTTCAGACTTGGTGAGCAATATTTTGCGGGATCTAATGTTAAGTGGTAGTTGATGCCTTGATTTATCCTAGATACACAACTTGAAAGCGTTGGACATCAAAAAGGCTGTGATTGTGTGCCAGGCAAAAAAAATTAGCATATGGCATGCCTAACACCAGTAAGGCAGTAACAACAAAACAGGAACATATCGCGTAGCAGAGACTGGAATCAAAATTGAGTATCAACAAAGTAAGTTCTCTTGTATTGATACAGAAGCTAGAGTATTGGAAGTGATGTTGTTGCTCTGATAGAAGTTCAATTGATGGTAAATCGATGACTCGAATACGAGGGCGGCGCAAACCGCCACTTGGTCCTCGCTGGGGCTGTGCCATGGCTTGCACTTATTTATGCCACGTGACATTTCCAAATCTGAAAGCCTGAAACTTCATTGTTTTTTTTTGTGAAGTGTTGACAAGGTAGTCGCAAGGGTTTTCATCCCCCATAACGAGGACTGGCGTAGCCAGTACCCTACTTCCGCTTGCGTGGCAAGGGGGACGGGGACCTTGCCTCTGGAGATATTCGTGTGAAGAGTGACTTATCACCAAGGGGAATGCTTTTACGCACATCAGTGTTGGTTTTAGCATGAGACTAAAGTAATTTTCCCGGGTGGTTCAGACCATTTCTGGCCCTCCCCTGCCCGGGGTATCACCTCCTACACACTAACCCCCCCCGGCTCCTTTATAAGCAAGTCGTCACTCTTCTCTCTTGGCAATGGGGATGGTTCCTCTTTTTCCCACGTGCCTTCAACAATGTGTTTCTTTATAACAATCCGGAGTGTTTCAAGGGAAAGCGCCATTTCTACAATAATTCTACCAACCGCCCTACCTTGAGCAAAAGGATTGGCAAAATCAAGTATCACGTGACCATATTCTAGCGGCAAAGTGGATCACGTGATTAACATTTTTTACCAAATCCTTTATCGAAAGTAAAATAATTTGTCACAAGGTTGGTAGAAACGACAAATTTCTCTTCAAAATCCTATGAGTGTTAGTGCTTTGCTTTGCTCTTATATTTGTGTTTTTTGGTCAGTAATTTATCGATTTTGTAATTCTCTTTCGATGTGATTGTGGTTTGCGTTTCTCTCATTTCTTATTCTCCATATCAGAAAGCTGCTTCTGATATGAGTATTTGATAGAAACGAGTGCGTCCTACATTGTTTGTTTTCTTGCTTTGCTCAGACTCGTGTTCGGCATCATCAGTGTCAGTGTTCTCTGTAATTCTTATTTTGCCACATGCTATTATTGTGGCAAGGTTTGGTTGATACCAGGTGGTGTTTTTTCTGTTCTTCCATGCGAATTGAGTTTCTTTCCATATTTTTTCTCTTCCCAGAATTTGGTATTTGCACAGTATATGCTCCATCGTCTCTTCTGCTCGCCCTAGCGTGTATATTACTCTGTCTGCCATTCCCGGAATATTGCTCCATCCTTTATGTCCTAGTCTGTATACGCCATAGACAGTTTTGTATAGGAATTTTCGTATATTTCTTGTTATACTCTTGTTCTTGAGCAATCTGCAAAATAGTTTGGACGAAGTGGTTTTTTTTGTTATTGCTTCTATTTCTTCAGGGGCCTTTTCTAGGCTCTCTTTAGTTTTTGACTTATCTTTGGCCTCTTGGTATGTGTGTTTCGTTAGACTTGAGTCTAATGGCTTTGTATGCTCTTGCTTGCGTCATGTTTCTTGGTTTTGCGCCTGTAATTCCATATTGTGGTTTTATCACGGTGTCAATAAAATTGTCCCCTGGTTTGTCTCTCCCCTCTGCTACCAGTCTATCTGTGTTTTTGTTCTCAATGTTGCCACTGTGACCTTTGACCCAATTTAGCTGCGTTCTGGTTGATTTTTCTCTTATTTTCGAAATTACTGTTTGCCACGTATGTGCGTTTTCTATTCCGATGGAGCCGTCGTTCTCCTAGTTTCTCTGTGCTTGGTTAGGCCATTGATAACCAGTTTGGCGTCTCTATGTATTATGATGATTTTTTCGCGCATATTGAAACTTTTTTGCATAGTAGACTACTTATCATTCGCAACATTCTAATCAACATAAGGAATTATTTTATTTTATTTTTCATTCAGGATTCATAAATAATTTTAAGCCGTACAAGTAGCATATCTGGTACTAGTATTCTTAGCAATATAATTTCCAGGATAATTCTGGGTCTCTGACTCTTCCTCAAGCATCCCCATAGTTATACATAACCTGCCGATATTGTTGCTGGCATGCTCATGCCCTCAATCTTCCACTCTCATCGAAGCCTGATAATCCACGGCCCAATTAATCCTGGCAACCCACAGTGTAGCTAAAAGAACCCCAATTGTTTCAATATAGAGATTTGAAACCATTAGGCACGCTAGTGAGAGAAATAGTAAGCGCAAAACAGATGAAATTTATTTGATTAGAGCTTACCCCCATACAAGAAATTTCCTCGGGAAGACATGAAGGCCACGAACTCGGCAAACAATAAAGTCAGAGGTAGAGCAAAGTTACATAATGCAAAATAGAACAAATGCTTTAATTTTGTCGTTGAGTACGTATCTGATATTGTTGTATTCAATTGATGGTGAGAATTATGATATCAAGTAATAGTCTAACATACCTTCAGCAATACCTGAGTCCTTCGATTGTTTGCGGCCTTTTCGAATTCGAAGTAGGAAACAGCAAGAAGCATAACTTGTAGAATGTTAGTCATTGTCAAGTGATCACCTGCAACTAGAAATGTATCAAAATATTCAATAAGTACACTAACCCATTATCAACAATTTGAAGAGGCCATGCCACTAATGGATATACTGATCCTTGATAGAACATTTGAGTTAATGGTTTGGCGTCACTAGGGGGAATCTTGAAATTGGCGTATTTAATCAGGAAGACGACTAAATTTGCAATACGAGCAGCTTTAAATATCGTCAAAGGGAGGGAAATAGCTAAACATTTCGCTGTAGATATTGATCAAAAGGGGTAAACGGCGTAAAGCCTGAATGCCAAGATACAATCGACATAAACAGGGAGAAGCACAACAAGAGCAACATATATTAGTGCGATTTTGGGAAGTGACAAAGATTTGTCTTCCAGTATATCTAAAGCCTGGGGGATGTCAACATTTTATGGTCTATACCAGTATATGCAATCATACAAAGAGTATCGTGCCAAGGGCTCCCGCTGCTATACCCATCGAAACCGAAAATAGGTTCATGATGAAAATTGGGCTACGACGAAGTAAAGGTGTAGATAGTATAAACAACATAGCAAGCAGCGGAACTAGCATAGAAGGCCATATTGTGCTTAAAACGAGGAAGACGACTGAATTAACTAAAGGCTCAGGAGCCGTAGTATGCCAATTAGGTGATACTTGAGAAGAGCCATTCATAATGATTGAAGAAAGCGAGAGCATCTCACTGCGCTCATCTGGGAACCATTGCTATGATACAGCAGATGCACAAGAGCAGAAATTGATTATCATATCTGAGAATGAGGCAGCAACAATCTGATTTGTCTGATCGTTATAATAATGCATGGTTATATAAGGTCAGGGAACACAAAAATCACGCGAATAACATTACGCTCGAAGTTTTGATGATCAGTCATGTATGCGAGATATTTCCTAGCACCAAGCTTTTCATATACAGGAACTCCCAGATATGAGGGGATCGGTACGGCATAAGCAATATCTGCCTTTAGGTGCCTCATCAGTACGAAAGTGTGTTAATTATATGTATAGCATCTAAAGAACGAGAAGCTGCTGCATGAGTCTAGCTCGCCGTAACCAATACTTGAGATTTTGGGACTTAGGATACCGTATATTTTAAGCAAAATAGTAAGAGTAAAACTAATTCTAATATTGATAAAGAGCGATTCTGGTGTTACATACAATGCGGTGCAGGTACTATGGGGCCTTGACTCAGAGGTATATACAAAACCCCATTAACTGAGAAGAACCAAAAATTGTGTTGTCCTAGAATGAAGATGAGAGTGTTTCGATCAGTACAATCTGAAGACGTGTATGCTATCTACATGGCGGAGCAAAAGTAGGAGCTAGGAGTCAATACATCCGCTGAAAAATCCTCTTCGTAGGCATAGTAGTGGCATAGTACCAGAATTGAGAATGTTAGAGCTAGCTATCACTTGGAGCAACAAAGCGTGAAAAGGGCCGGCTCCTTGCCGCCAAAGCCGATAATCACGTGATAAGTGGGCGATCCTAAGACTGCAACAGAAGTACTTTTTCTACTACCATTGCTTATTTGAATGAGCCCAGACTTGACTAGTTTAACTCGTACTGCTATTAAAGAACTCTGTGTCGAGCGTTTTGGGTCTCAATATTTGACGAGAATGAAAAAATGCTAGGCGTATTGTGTACCCGCTTGTGTTGATCCCAGCGTAACCACTGGCACGAGAAGCTCTTCGTCAGACCACCGGCCGGGTTCATTCAGTATCGGGTTACCACTGGCACTATGAAGTTTCCGACCACCTTCGTCCTTCTTGCAACACTTGTCAGCGTCACTACTGCTTTACAGCATGTCCTGTCTTCTCAACAGGGCATGTTCGACATTTCCATCCAAGCATTAATCGAGAAATTCGATGACCCGGTAGATGCCATGAAGGCATGGAATCCTTCGTCAGCACATGAACTCGACGAGCCCCGCTTGATTGAGGTTCTTGATGATGGGGTTTTGACATGGATGACGGAGGGCGACAAGCTTCGTTTAAAGAAAAACAAGAAGTCTTTCATAGATCTCACGGACTTTCGTGACATAGAAAGGAAGGTTTCCCTCACTCCCAGTACGTCTACTCATCAGTACGCTGGCTCAATATCTTACCTTTTTCTTCATTTTTCCAGCCTGGCCAGACATTCGACATGAAGACATTGTCAAGCTAGTCATTTCTCGGCTCAACATCGATAATCTCAAGTCGACTATCACCACACTCACCAGCTTTTGGACGCGGTATCACAAGAGCGAGCATGGAAGAGAAAGCTCTCATTGGTTGTATAATCAAATCCTTGATGTACGTCTAAATACTTGATTTCATGCTCTGCGCTGACACTCTTGTTTCACAGATTGCTGCTAAAGCCCCTTCTTCACTAGCGCTCTCGGTCGAGAAGTTCACACACCCATTCCCTCAATCCTCTATCATTGCACGTTTTGAGCCCCCCTCGGGGCGTAATGCCTCTGCCCCTGTCTTCATTATTGGTGCACATCAAGACTCGGCCAACTATCTTTTCCCACTTTTACGCGCTCCAGGAGCGGATGACGACGGGTATGGCCTGCTCCTAGCATTTTGAATCCGTTTCTCACTTCAATTGGCTGCCTAGCTCGGGTACTGTCACGATCCTTGAAGCATTCCGTGCGCTGGTTGAGACAGGCTTCAATCCCGAGTACCCTGTCGAGTTCCACTGGTATGCAGGAGAGGAGGGCGGACTTCTTGGTAGTCAAGCTGTTGTGAAGGAATACTTGGCAAAGAATGTAAATGTTGGAGCAATGCTTCAATTTGTGAGTTACTCCACCTTCAGCTCAGAAGGTGTTCAATCACCTTATTAAACTATTCCCTGCTGTCAGGACATGACAGCATACGTGAAAAACGACACTACGCCTACATTTACGCTGATATCGACAGACGTGGATGCCTCCCTGACGAACTACACCGAAAATTTAGCTAAGAAGTACATCAATGAGCCTGTGCGACAGGCTAGATTCAAGTCTGTTTACTTTTGTTTTATGCGGTTGGGTATTCTACGGATACGCTAATACGAAGTACATCAGGGAACGAGGAGGCTCCGACCATATGTCCTGGCAAAGAGCAGGCTATTCAGCGGCCTTCGCTACTGAAGGTCCTCCGCTCGAAGACGGTTTTGATCCGTATGTCCACACTCCTCAAGATCGCATGGACATTCCGGAATATTCATTCGAGGTAGCGTATTTTAACCATTTCATCTTCTTGTGGGTTTAATTGGGATTGAGGTTCCTGGATTTTCAAACAGCATGCACTGGAATCCAGTAAGGTCGCCGTTGCTTTCGCAATTGAACTTGGAGGATGGGTCGATTAAAACATGATTTCGACATACTTTCTGCCTATGCGATGGATCACTTTAGCAATGATACTCGAAAACTCGTTAATATAAACTCAGGATGACTGTCACAAAAAAGCAAGAAAATATTTCGATTAGGCGAATTTATCAATGTACTATCATCATGACAGGATATTACTGTCCACGTCTCCCGACGACAGTTTGGATGTCGATCATAACTGATTTAATTGGCATATAGTTGTTTATCCCTCGATTTTGTTCATTCTGATCCAAAACTGTCTAAAGGTGTGTGATCATTAGTGGTATGTTTCTGGGTTCGGAGCATGATATTGGAAATATTTGATACGAAGACCTTGCTAACGGTGAAACTTTATAAGTATGATTTCATGGGCAAAAATGAATCTTTCATCCTGTGCTTCGAAGATTCAGCGTGATGGTTTCTATGCTGTCACTCGGGATTGCAGAAAGTGCTCTTCTATGTCGGCTACTGTTCATTGTCGCATTCGGAACTTTCCCATCGAGGCCTATCAAATGTCGGGAAAAGTCGAATCATGCTTATTCTGTGATGAATTGATTGACCGTCAATTCCCTGGATACGAGGCTGCAAAACCAGGGATAAGGACGTAAAGACTAAGAGCCGCTTCGTCTTCTGCCTTCATTGACCACTCTTTCCTTCCCGGTGACACAGGGTGTTGCCTACTATACTGGCACTCCTTTCTTAATACCCAAATTCATTCTTTATCTCTATACCCGAGACTGGCATGTCGGGCTTCGTTGTAGTCGAATACAATCTCAACGCGACTTTTGCGGCTTTTAGCATTGGCATCCAGATATCCGTAATTTTACTTGGTGTCATGACTCTGCAAACTTACCATTTCATTATTTTCTGCGCTTTTCCGGTTTCAAGGATCCACTTTGGATTCAGTGTCTGGTGCGCTTCGAGTTGATGCAATTTTTGTTTATCTTTATCTTAGCCTGGGAAAAATTTCTAGTTCGCATTTATTTAGTAAGGTTTTTCATGATGTCCTGTGTAGATGTTTGAGCTTATGCAAATATTAGGCTCATGGAGATAGCCCATGCGGTTTACGTTGAGACCACCAATTACATATGGACAACCGTGCGAAATGAAAACCCTATGATGTTCCCGGAAAAAACACCATTTAGCCTCAATCTGTCAATCTTTTTCAGTGGTGTTGTTTTGCCAGCGACACAGGTACGCTGCATCGCACACATAAATGTAATCTCCAAGAACTAAAACGCACGTATATTTAGTCATTCTTCGCATAGAGATTCCTTATATTCTCGCATAAAAATTTGATTCCGTGCGTATGCTGGTTCTTACCCTTTATGCGTTTCGCGGCTAGTATCCTTTGTTTGATAGAGGCTTTTGATATGAAAACGCTACTTCAGTTATTAAATTAATGGAGGTGGCTGATTATATATGTCTTGTGCGTCAAATCTTCTACTCGGTGAGCATTCTATCAATTTTCAGATTTGACATACCTCCCACCGGCATACATGTGTCAGCGCGGTTGGATGCATTATGGATCTTTTGGTTGCCGCCTCTGTGTTTTTTTTTCATCGCGTGCGTATCGCATCCATGTCGTAAACAAAGCAAAAATAAAAACAGATAAAACATGACGACTTTCCTAGTTTTTTTTTTTTTTTTTTTAATTCTTTATTGGCATCGTAAGTGTGCACAACATCTAGATTCGCTACACATCATTTTTACCCGTAAGCTAAACTCCCGGATCATTCACAGTCAACAACAACTGATGGCACCAACATGGGAATTGGGGGCCTGTCAAGGGGTCGAATCATATCTAGTAGGGTTTTTCCACGAGGCTTCGTCTATTTATGACATCTAATTATAAGTTGCTTGGCTTTAGATTAATATGTCTACAGTAAAATTCGAGAAGACAACGATCTTGAGGAGTCGGAGGCTAGAAAGCCCATGCTACCAGGATTGTGCGAAGGCGGACCTCACTTTTAATAGCATGCTCGCTCGCAATTCATGCTTATCTGATTTATAGAGCTCTTCAAGTTGACTTTCCCATGCCACACCCCTTATCGCTCCCTATTAAGCCAACATTCTATGCCCAGGAGCTGGTACCACGTATTTGAACTTGGAAATATCCAATTGTGTAAAAACCAATGAAAAAACCTTCTTATGATACTCTGAAAAACTTGTAGCAGACCATCTGTATTCTATTCTTTCACTTGTACATAGGCTAGATCATGGCTTTCGGCGGCATCTTAACTCCTCGGCCAAAGCAAACAAACTAGACGTATTATGATCATAGACATAATCGCAACAACTCAGGGTAGACTCTCGGATCTAAACTGACATCCATGCCAAAGCTAAATACATCGCCCAACATCGCCACCAGTACCACAACCACATTTGTCACATTTGTCACATCTCTGAGACTCGTGACGGCTCCCATGCGCACGGACCACACAACACGGACCACCTCATCCGCCGAGATAGACGCAGTTACTGGATATAGCCTAGCAGTACAAGCAAATCAGAGGTCATGGCCACTTGGGATGCCTAAGTTTAATCGCTGAAACCGTGCTGCTCAGCATGTGTTGATATCATTTACAAACTGACCTAACCAATACATAAGTCTATGTGTAATGCAATACAAACATTATCATTATCATTTTTGCACCTCGCTTATTGATCTCGCTGGTAATAAAAACTCGGTAATGACATTACACCCTACAGTGCAACGGATTAATCATCAAGTATACTAGTATACCATGCACTAGGGTTGTACTGTTATCGGGACAAGACGATATCCGAATCTTGACTCCTGTTGGGACCGATACCACCTCGCCGAAACCCAACTTCACGTGTCAAGGACGATTCCGATACCTGTGTCAGCTTTTCCTGAGTCTGATTTCCATCTGGTCCTGATTACTGAGCGCTAATATTTCATCTAAGCTACGCAATACTGTGCTACAAGCTAATTTTACATTCACTCCGAGTCGCTTCAGCTCCGCAACTTACAGCTCCGGTGATGCAAGGAACAGCTTTGATACGGTATCACACCAGATTGAGTCATCTGCTAAGTGACCTCTGATGCATGGTTGAGCTTCCATTGATGTGTATTACTTAGCCAGGTATTTAAGCTTCACCATGCAGTAGTAGGTCGACCTCTTCTCCTGCGCTAAATAATGGCATCGTCAAGCCTCATGACCGCCGCCTGTGTTGTAACAGATGTATATCCTGCCATGCCTCCTGGATTCAGCGTGAATGAAACTTTCGGAGCATTCAGCATTGGCATCGAGATATCTATGATACTAATAGGAGTGTTGACCTTGCAAACTTACAACTACTTTAATCGCTTTGTCGATGACCCGCTCTGGATAAAAATCTCGGTACGTATTTCCATATATCCCGTTTGGTGGCTGAGATGTAAATCTTCTCCTAGATCGCACTCATATGGTAGGAAACGTAACTGTTCACTTATCTGCGTTGATATATTTATTCAATCCATGCTACGAACAGGTGCATGGAAGTCGCCCATGCGGTTTCTATTGCAACTACCAACTACGAATGGGTGATTATTCACTATGGGAATCCTCAGATTCTACTGCAAAAAGCACCACTAAGCCTGGCTATGACTATGTTTTTTGGAGGCCTCATATCGCCATTTGCGCAGGTACTCTGCCTAATAGTCTTTATACTCTGAATTGGGCTAACAATATGTATATTATATATTTCCAAAGTCATTTTTTGCTTGGCGCTTATTTATACTCTCCAGAAAGCGCTTAATTCCGATTATCTGCTGGTTCCTGGCTCTACTTCATCTTGTAGCCAACATTCTCTGCACAGTGGAAGTAATATACAGTAAAACGCTACCGCAAATGCTCCTGCAGTGGAAATGGCTTCTCTTGCTTATATTGTATAGCATCTTTTTGCCCTATTTATAATTGAGATTGCATCGTTCTGATCATATTCCGCATTCCTTCAAGTTCTTTAGAGTGGACAATAGACGTACTTGTAGCCGTATGTCTGTGTTACTACCTATACCGCGAGCGTGGACATGTTCTTCGGAGGTAGGTATCCTCTTGCGATAGATCAAGCGGAGTCTAGCTAATTCAAGCAAAGTACAGCACGCGTCCTCGAAAAATTAATGGAATACACAATCCGTAAGTAGGACCAAGCGCTGCTTAGATTATCATTTATTCTTGATCGTTAATTCAATACTCTGGATCTATCAGAAACTGGTCTCATCACAAGGTAAAATGTATAGTCCAGTTCTTACTCTCATATGACTAACCCTGCCGTAGTATAACTGCGATTTCATCCATGATAGTGGTAATATGACAGTCCTTTTAGTGTAAGAGATTGTGTCTGCTAATAGGCTATATACAGTTCTTGAAAATGCCTGAGACCTGTAGGCATTTTTCTTCCATAATTGAGAAATTATCTGACCTCCGTAATATCTTCTCTCGTATCTTAGTAATATGGATGGCCCTCTTTGGACTTGTTTCTAGGCGTACGTTCGCCTGAAAGATCGATTGATAAAACCAATAGAGAGTACTCACATGACATCTTGACCTAGTTTACTCCAACTCATTATTGGCTTCGTACGTGCACGCCTTTGATATGAGATTGGACGACAAATACTCACTTATACCTGTTTAAGCCTCAACGCACGAGCATACCTTGGCGAGCAGCAAAGGAGTGGAGTCCACACTAGCACCGCTCTTGATTTTTCTCTTCAAAATATAACTCCATCGCGCTCGGTATGACTTGGACAATTTTTCTATTGGTTGGCTATACCTGATCTTCAAGCTTCACGGACCTAGTTCGGCGCTGTTGCCATGGAATCAGATTATACAACATCAAAAAATTTGGGGACGCAAGCCATTGAAGACCCGAGATCGCCCAGTAAGTATCATATAGCGGGCAGTATGAAATCGCACTCTCTTGGTGTTGTTTGAGATGTGAAAAGCTGGCACGACTTCTGGTATGTTGCACTGGGAGTGATATGTGGTGGAATTACAGAAAATGCCTGGGACATTATGTATTATTTATACCTAGAAAAAAACATTTTTTGAGGTTATCCTACAAATTACTTACGCTTGCAATATTGGGATTCGAATATTAGTTTTCAGCTCCTGCCATTGGCGCCCGGACCGGCTTAGAGGTATAAACCAAGGATGTTCTCGTCTACGAAATATCCGGCTCTACTTGCGCCCCATTTGTGAGTCATCGAAGTTCATGCATAAATACAGGTTCTTTATATTTCTACTGGTAGCTCCGGTCATGTAGTAAAACAAAGCGGATTTTTGAGCCAGAGGCACCCATTGTCGGCTCGAGGGAATCCCTGGTTATGTGCAAACAGGCGTAGTGAAAAATAGTATAATGATATAATTTCGAGTTCGATCACAGCTAAACCGAGAAAATGATATATACCTACGCATGTCAGCTTGTGTATGTCGTGGTCAGTGTTACCTATAGCCTAAGGACCCTTCAGTCATAGACTTACAGGCTAGTGGCGAAAGTAAAAAGCAAGCGTCGGAAAGCATCGGAAAAAATGTCGGACCGCGCCTATGGACTAGCTCCGAGGTTCCGACAGTGCATCCGAATCGCTTGCCAACCTGCCTTGGACAAATTCTAAGCGAACTTCTTGCTGGTAGACAAATAACCACGATCAATTTCATTCAGGTCCTTACGTGAACCTCGTTTCGTAATCGCATAATCGATTTGCGCGCTGTCTTCCACCGAAGAAATTCTTCGTTCACCGCTTGATACTATCACATGACATGTTCCATTGGATCCCGCTGAATTAAAATGCGCGTTCTACGATCTAGTGACTTGAACACGCAGAAATAGACCATTGTACGTCATATCCTAAATGTGAGTAATGACGTCATTGCTGTCGAGTGAGAATCCCCTGACGTGATGTGCGTGCTACAGTAAAATCTAGGTCGGAGGTTCAGCGTAAGATAGGTGAAATGACCCGGCGCAATTAATTAGCAGTGCTCGGTAGCGCTTTGTGCTCAGGGCAGACATACCTCATACTCAGTTCCTAGTCTCCTGACTACATACACCAACATGTAGGCACTCCAAGCCTATTCGCCATGACTCGTTTTCAATAATTACAAACCCATGGCTCAATATAAGTGTATCAATATTTGTAGCACGAATCAACAAAACTGCTGTTACTGGTGTCAAGGTGGCAGAGTAAGCTAGCTTAGTGAGCCGTCGATGCTCATAGAAGAGCACAGGCCAGGGAGGTACAATATGGATCCTCCTGCTCCTACTCTGCGATGCTGGAACATCAGCTAAGCTTCAGATCGTCAACAGTGCCCTCCTGAAACAAGAGAGAATGCAAAACGTTTATATTCTTTCTGGGAAGGGGTGCGTTAAACGGGGTTGTGGTACTATATCATTATAAAAGAGCAAGCAAGCGGATACGCGAGATCTCGAGCTTTAAGGTTGCTTTAACCATAACTGTTTCTGTATGCTGTTCCACTGTGGGTTTTCATGTAAATTCTGCTCTCTCAGCTTCAGTGTCCTACACATCCAATGTATATCAGAATCCATCGGCAATTTGCTATGCGTATAAGATTGCTAGATCACGACGCCAAGTAGAGCTTTTTTGTTCAGCGTGAAGATACGTTTAAGCAGGCGGGCTGCATGTGTGACCTTGAAATTTTCTGTGAAGAACAAGCGCACACAAAGTCATAGCCATTATTCGGACCTCTGGCGCATCGACAATCTGTTTATATAAGGGCCGAGACTAATCTCCTAGAATATGGAAGCTACCCTCCCCCTTCTCCCACACGCACACCACAGCCTCAACTGGAGTTTGGATATTGAAGGTTGAATATTGAATAATCTTTGCATTATCACAACCCCATGTTATCCGTACCTCTATGGGGCCGGTGAAGACGATGTAATATTGAAGAACTGAGTTCCCTGCAAGTCCGTCTTGGAGCGTCAGCCATCCGCATTCAGCTGATATCCCTGCAGGCAACGGTCATCTTATCTTCCCAGCTTCGAGCAGGGCTCTTTAATATCACTCAAATGTGTTGCCTGTTATCATATGGAAAGGCCAATATAATCTGTTTGACTTAACAAGCGAAGATGTACTCTTGGTTGATTAAATAGCCTGTAGTTCCTCGCCTGGGCGTCCCCTTCCATGTGACTACCCCAGGGGCGGGTGTCCTTCGCCGTGCCCCGTTTGGATCGCTAGTTTCTGATCAGTTCCACTATACTCAATCTGATCCTGCCGTTGGCCATCGAATAAAGTTCAGCTCATCGTCGTCCAACGGGAAGTGGACAGAATCTCGGTTAAGCCTAATCTCGGCAGGCCACAATTGTACCCTATAAATACTTATCAGTGATTGCTAAGATAGTTCTTTTCCATAACCGCAATCCCGGTTAGATTAACAGATACCTCTCGGTGTAATATGTGCTGCCTGGCGATGAGTGTTATAATCCGAGTTAGTATAGTATCTGGGGTGCACCCTAATATCGTAGCGTGTCAAGGTTCCATATCAATCGACCCTCATATATATATGAGGGTTTTGGAATATGGAGTAGACAAACTGAGAGGCTTGTAAAATACCCTCGATCAAACATACTATCTTCGTTGTTAATTGGTCGCTAGTCAGCCCGGGATTGATAGACTATAGGTGGCTAGGAGCACGCAGTAGCTGGTTGGATCTAAGTAGATCTACTGTGTCATATGAGGCTACGTAGGACCAATCGAAATGACGCATGGTTAGAAATAGTTGATACATTGTGGGATATCTTTCACGAGCTTCATTCGGCTATGTGAGTGATGGAGACTATATTTCCATGGAGGCACATGGTTTGCTATCTGCTTGAGACCTAGAGCATGCGGCCGGTTGGTTGAGCCAGGTTAGCAATTTTTTTTAGGATACAATACAATTTCTCACAGTGCTCACCTGATGATGACGCTCTTCAAGGATGCATAGCACTAGTAGGCGTTTGAAAGACATCAACTCCTCAGAGGACTACCCATACTGGTACTTCAAGTTCAGGCCAGCCAGACATATGTATCGAGTTTGAATATTTGAATATCATTGGCAGCGAATACGTAGGGATTGGGAATTGATCGGCGTTTAAAGTTCGAGGGGAATGAAACATTGTTACGCGCGTGGTTTCCAGGTTCGGTCAAATCAAAAATGTTGTCTACGACCCTTGTCGTGTTCCCACTTCAGCTCCAGTACAAACAACGGCAAACCGGGTGTTTCATTCGCTAAAAGCCCTTGTACGCGTCTTTCAACCAAATTCAATTGCCTGCTCGCATCCTTTTCAATTATAACAATATTGTCCTGGTGAACCTTCATTAGATCATTCGATGCATCGATACCCCGCTAGAAGTAGGCTACGTCCCTATTACCATATTGAGATATCCCTGCTCAAGCTATGGCTGTACCAATGGTTTAAGTCTGTCAGTGTCAAATGTAGCTTGGCAATGGCGCCCGGAATGTATCCTGGCGTTAGGCTTGTGCGCCTGAAATGTCGGACTACCACATGTTCCTTTTATAACACAGTTTATAAGGTCTCCAGGACAGTGGTTGAACTAGTCTCTGAACCCTCCTCAACGTTCCCCTCTCTGGACTGCTCATACTCACATTATATCGTCCTGAGCAGCACAAAATGTCGTCCGGAACCGAATCCATTCCTATGACTTCCGGTGTGGTACTCATTGGAATGGGGATGACTGCAATGTGAGTCCTCCCCGACAGTAGTTTTGTCGCTCAATTATCCCTCTGATTCCCCTCGTTCCAGGTTATATGGCATTACCTGTGCCCAGACATTCTGGTACTATCAAGCATACGCTGAGGGAGACCCGCTATGGATTAAACTTTTGGTAAAACATGCCCAGCTTGAAATTACGTAATTAAATAATGCTGAGTGAAAATGCCTTGTGCTTCGCTCCTAGACCGGGTCAATATGGTAAGACATTTCAAATGCTTTTGAACATATATATATACATATATATTTACAACGTCCGCATTATAGGTTTTTCAACACGGTCCATACAGCAGCCGTGATACACATTCCTTACTTTTATCTCGTCACCGCCTCCGGAAATACGGAATTGCTAAATACGACAGTTTGGTATGTTGGTTTACACGAGATAGTTACGAGTGTGGACTGATGCAATAATAGTTCTCTGCCTGTGAGTGACATACTGGTAACAACCTGGGCTCAAGGCACTAAACGTCGTTGTGTACTCTGAAGATCAGCACCATAGTTCTGGTGCGTCTTTTGTAATGCTCCCAGGTTACGCGGGTGCTGATTCGCTTATATTAATAGGCAATTGTATCTGTTCAAGTGTATGCGTAAGTACGCTATTCATCAGGGGATGCGAAATGAATTTGACACCAACTGTCTGAATTTATTCAGGTTTTATATGCGCCGAATATGGATATGTTAGTGGCTATTTTCATCTTTCGAAACGCCACGTTCTAATTCTAGGATACATAGTAAGCAGGAGTAGAGTTTTATGCGGAGCGTTGGTATTGCATTTTCCCGAATCCTCCAGTATGTCGTCTAATGATGCTTACATAGAGCATATTAACGGCTGGCCACTTCGGTGAGAGAAAGTAGCTGCTCATGGTTCTTCGCCGTTGGACTAATCATATTAATCTAGTCGCAACATTCAGTACGTTTGAGTCGCTTCTTGTTATCATGATATATTAACCATTTTACTTCAAGCATTTGGCATTCGAGGGTGAGCCACACTTGCTCCTATACTTGAAGGAACCTAACTGATTGGGATCTTGACAGGCTTTTCATCGACAAGACAATGTCTCAATACTTTAGCAGTTCTTCCCTGGTAATTAATTTTCTAAAGATTTTGATTCATGATGCTGACATCGTGAATCAGGCCGTTCTTCGTGTTGCAACCGGTTTCGGAACGGTTACTGATGCGCTTTCCGCTGCTTCGATCACGTATTGTTTATCCAAAAGCCGTACTGGATACAAAAAGTAGGCTTTGGAAGGGATGCAGACGAGTTGAATATGATCTTACTAAGATATGCATTCACAGCACCGACACCACAATAAACCTCCTTATAACCTATACCATCAACACAGGCGTTCTTGCATCGTATGTTTCCATTATTCCAGTGACGAGCTAATTACTCACGCATTGTTGAAATCGATAGGCTATGTGTGATGGCCAGCCTGGTGACTGTGAGTACCAGTATAATGCTTTTTTGGTATGATATTCTCCAAATCTTAACATGGATTATCATAGGACCTAGCTTGGCCGGAAAGCTATATCACACTCTTCTTTTTATTCCTTATTGCCCCGCGTTAGTAGTCACCACGCATTCTAATACTGCTAAGCACTCATTTTTGGTTTAACTTTCCCGCAGTGGAGACCAATTCCTACCTCGGCAGCCTCAATGCACGAGAATACTTCCATCGCAAAATACACAACAAGTCCCATAACTTGTCCACTCTCAGCTCCGGAATGACTCCTCAAGCTGTTGAAATCAGAGTCGATCAAACGATGAACACCTTTGGTGCTCCCAACCAGGACGTTAAACGCGCCGGTATTTCTGCAAGAAGTCATTCCCGGGACCGGAGGGCGGATGACGCACTGACCGAAATCGTGATGGTATGAGTCTTGAAGCTTGAAAAAATGCACACAAGACTCTGATTGACAAAATCCAGTCGGACTCAGATTCAATAGAAGTGTAAATGCGGGCCTGCAACAGTTCATTACAAGGGGTATTTGTTATTTTATTAAGCAGAGTATATAACACTTACAATAGGCGGTATCTTTTAATTTGTTGATACAGTAGGATATAATCATGTAATCGGGTTGAATTTGATCATTAAACAGATCCTTAATATTTGTAGAACACTTTACCGACTTGATTAAGGTAAACAACTACTATGGCGAGGAAAGAGATGGCGAGCGTAATCAAAATACAAATGCGGATCGTCAACAGAAATTCGCACGAAAAATTTAGATTTTTCTACTAATTTGACGGAACTAATGTTTACATCATTTAACGCATGCGAAGACGGTTAGGTTCCAGATATATGTTCAGGAGCTGAAAAGTGAATGAGTTCATCAGGGTTAGGTTGTTGAGACTGGGGAATTTCAGCAGACTTTGCCGCCTCAAAATCAGGTTCTGTGGCCGTATGAGTATCATGTATCAAATGAGATGCAACTGTTAAAAACCGTGGGGTTGATATAACAACCCTGTGATCGTTTGTGGGTCGAAGGTCACGTTGTCTCTTGAGTTCAACACGCAGGATAACGAGATAGAAGGCAATCGCAATAACGGGAACAATCTAGACAAGTTATCTAATAAGTTTCCAAGCATACACGATATGGTTAGAGGTCACGGAATTTAAAAGTTGAACACTCACAGTGTCAAAAAAGATAATTTGCCACGTCTCTTGTAAAAAGAATCCAACAAGGAGAGGTACAAGCATGGCCGAGTACATGATACCAGAGTTGAGAATGATTGATATTGTGGGCCAGATGAAACCATAAGCCCCGCCGAGCGTTCTTATCGCTTTGCCCAGGTACCAGATCCGAAAGGCAAGGAGACCTGGGGTTACATGAGGCTGGATGCGCTGAGAGTTGACCAGATATGACGTTACCAGTGGCCAGCAAATTTGTTGCCAATGTAAAAGCGAAGACAATATGAATCCAGCCGGCGGCCTGCTTGGCGAAGACACCCTCTGTCTCTTCCACAGCCAGGAGCATATGTGTCGTTGTGTACAGGGAACCAACGCCACAGACTAGATGTATATCGTCAGTAGGCAGCAAAGAGAATGGAACCTGATATCTCACCTGCTGTAATCAACCAGAAAATGGAAGGAACTAAGATGACCCAAATAGAGCCCCAAAGAAAGTAGCACCGGAAGATCTACAAAAAGGAGAATCGATTTCAGCTCCGCGGCGGAGAAAGTAGAATACTATGCACCAACCAGGACCGAGTCGGCTAGAAGGGTTATAATGACATAAATGGAATTTTTGGCCACGTACGATGGCTGAGCAGGGTTTGTGAGAAATTTAGCCAGATCATTGAAGTTGTGCTTGTTAACAACAAAGCCTAAGCCCTCTACCAGACGATAGAAGTTTATAGCAATATGCTTTTGAGTTCTTTGCTCAGATATGTGGGAATTCACGACGAGTAGAGGGGGAACTGACCATAGTGCTTAGGAGAAGCAGAAGTGCCGTTACTATCATCATTAGCAGGGCTCCTTTAGGGTTACTGCATGTTTGACGCTTCTTATTCAGTGTCCTTGCGGTGCAAAAAAACATGAAGATAGAGAAGCCTATGAGATAGGGTGAAGTTCGCAATTCACAAGTTTAGTACTAATGTGCAAACGAATATTAGAAGAATACCTACTGTATAGAACGCCCTCCAAGCTGGTTGAAATAATCGTTGCGGTCTCAATGGATAGACTGCCATGTTCCACGCCCATATCACAGCTTATTGAGTGTATAAATACAACTCTGGCTTGACATTAGCCAGGCATATATTTGGCAAGAGGTTTCGCAGTGAAGACTCCGCTTCGATGAGGGATAATAATCAGATTATTCTGTCACCCAAAGGATCAAAGGGTAAGCGGATGTGATATAGTAGGGACTAAAGCAGCCGCAAATGAGCCAGATGGTCGAGCTTCAGGAAGAGACTGTATTGTGACGGTCGATTGGTGTACCAGTCCGTGTCCGGCCCAGTTACCTAAATATCAAATCGTAACAAATGCCGGTAAAAGATCCGAAACTTACAAATCCAAGTCAGTTACGTGACTGATGTTACATCTCCTTTCTTTCAACTGTCACTGACATCATCCGGGGTATCATAACATCCGAGGTAACATTACGCTAGTATATAATACTCGTATACGTCGCCTACAGGCCCTGGCCCTGGCGCCGCATCGAATTGACAGAAAATAACTGAAATCGGTGCTCTCAACAACTGCGGTGCTAGCCCTGCTGGTTGCTATGGATGACGCCGTTTTCCCATGCATTGCATTTACTACTCATTGAATACATTGAATATTCACGGTCTTCTCTTGTTACGATCTCAGATGAACTTAGTTCTCCTCGTTGGCCTAAAATCTTCAAAGCGAATAAGGTCATTTTGACATAAAATATCTCTGGCCTGGGGCATATGGAGCTCGTAAAACAATCTCATGCTCCACAAAGCTGATCATTTTCTGCAATTATTATTATGGGAAGCTGATCCACTTGTGTCTCCACCAAGCCATTTATTATGCTGCCGTTCTCCTTCTAGTTACCATTATCATTTTTATTTTTGCAGGGCTAATGACGAAAGTGACTAGTCTCCGAAGCAGTACTCATCTGTCGTCTTTTTGTGTCGACGATATGCCGGGAAATTTTTTAACTGGGGGCGTATCTCTCCGCATTATCCTTCACTAGAGTTTTTGCTTTTATCCTGCTCCTTGAACGATACATTCACACTCCCTTCCAGGGTTAGATTCGGACTGCTGCCGCCGGCTATTCGATCACTTGAGTACGATGCCCTACTTGAATGGCTTTCCCATATTCTCTTTTTCGCGTCCCGAAAAAGTGATAATTACAACTCTATGAGTGTTTTAGCGACGCCGAGATTATACAAGGGCTAACGTCGCAAATATGGAACAGTAAGTCAAAAAATAACACAATCATTAACCAGCATACGGATCACTAGTGTGTAAATGATGAGCAGCTTCATGGCTGGTCCGGGTAGGGCGGCGCAGCATCCAAGTCAAAGTGATCTTTTCTCTAGTCCGTAAGAGTTATTGCTACTGTTAGCCGTCGTCTTGCCAGGCTGAGCTAAATTGATGAAGGTGATGGTATGCGAGATGGTTTCTGCTGCAGGTGGGGTTTAATTAGAATTACCGAGTCGCTTGAAGTAATACCGGCCGTTCGGATTGCCTAGAGAAGCGTTGTTTTGTATTAGAATAAATAAACGAGAGAGAAGGGGAGGGGGGGGGGTGCTGCAAAAAATGAAAGTTTATATCCTTATTATCAGTTTGTGTATTTATTCAGAATTGAGGACATACGATACGAGATTATGACAGTGAAGTTCGAGGTGTAAACGTTGGACCAAATTAATCGTTCTGCGAGTAATGATTGCTACTCAGTCGATAGTCAGGATAAAGGATAAGCTGAAATAGTATGAGAACCCATACGGTTATCAGGGCCAGAAAGACCGAGAGCCCATGTCATGAAGTTACGATTATTTTGTCAAATCATTCTATTAATTGAATGTCCTCGAAAAAGCAAAATATGATGCACAAAGTAATCCATCCAGCGTTGATTGCATAACCCATTAAAATTTCACGAGATGAGTTAGATTTACCGAAGGGTCCAATCGCTAGATTTTGGCTTCCTGTAACAGAAGGAATAACTACGTTTGTCGCTTATCAAGACGTTGATAAAGAATCCATCGTAAAGACTCAATCACAAGAAGCTCCATGATGACTGTGATACCATTAACGATCTGCTACCAATATTTAAAGGAGCGCCGTAACTGGCCTATTGATCATCTCGAAATTTCATGGGCACATGCCAGTGAGAGTAAAGTAGCTACTGAATAATCTATTTAGTCACAATTGCCATGCCAATATGTAGCCTATTTGCAATGCCAGCTTTAGACAGAAATTAAGAAAAAATATTTTGATATAGGGTGGTTTTTTTCACCGCATCGCCCTGAAATCAGAGTTAAGGCACACTGATGAATCACGGGGAGGGAGCCCTCATGGTTTCAGGATATTTAACACCTTTCAAAAAATTTCTGATTATCATCTGGTAATCCAAGTCTATTAATCATTTAAATTATAATTATTCTGAAGTAGTGCCGGTGTTTGTACTAAACCTAAAGCAGTGATTAAAAGGACATTGTCATAGTTGAAGGAAACGATATGTAAATAATAGGCATACCTGTATACGAGCATCAGAGTTGTTCTCTGTCCGGCTTATACTAGCATTGAAATTGTTGATCGGCGTCATGCTTAGTGTATCGGGCAAATTCGAAGTGTCTTCAGAAGCTGCCTTCTGGCCACCAACTCGTTTGAAGTAGTCTCGGCCGTTGAGACTGCCTAGGCAACCGTTGGTCTGAACTATGAGGAGCAAGAAATGCAATTTTATGTCCTGTAGTCAGTTTTTTGTGCATCCGAAATTTTTTTGAAAAAGGCATACGGGATGGAATCATGGCAGTAAAAAAGATTGAAATGTAAGTTTCAGGCCAGACTAGTTGCTATAATAACTTTAATATCAGCGCCAGTTACGAATATAAGTGTAAGCTGAAAAAAGCAACAAATCCTACAATCATGAGCGCCAGAAGAACTGAAATCCTATCATTTAGAGCCGGGGTTGTTTTCTTAGAAAAACTTGCTAGATGAGCACACTTAAAAGACAATGAAGACCTACGAAGCTACAAGGCCTGTATTGATGGTATAAGCCATTATAATTTTAATGGTCGAGTTAGTCCTAGGAAGAATCAATCTCCAGAGTTTGACAGGCCATAAGCTACAACTGCTTACGTCTTCTGACCATTAAGACTTTGGGAAAGCGCCCAGTATAAAGATGCAGCGACAAGAAGGTCCATGATGGCTCCAACACCTGCGGCTGCTTCAATGATTTTCTACTACTCATGAGATCGTTGCATTGGAAGATGAATAATATTTTAAGCCTTCTTACAACGGAATCTTCTGACATGAATTGAGGTAGAATTTTGTAATAAAGCACCCTGGAGAATTAATGAATTTGCATTTGAGCTAAGATTTTATTATATTTCGTCGAGGCGTACCCTCTAAAGAAGAAGACTACGAAGCCAAAAATTGTGAGTTTATGTTTATTCAGGAATAAATTTAAATCAAATTGCTACACACCTACAGAAAGAGCTGAGAAACAGAGTGGAGTGGAATAATTTGAGCTTAAAGTAAACACTGATAGCTTGTAATAGATGGGCGTACAAAAATGGCAAATGGCTAGTATTGTCTATAGATAGATTTTGTACCTCTGCATTTTGGATATCGAAAAGGAGCTTGTATAAAACTACGCACAAGTAAAATGCACATCAGATGTCTTCTTCTGCTAACTATAAAAGCAACTTTTAGATGCCTATCCGTCCTGTAGAGGAAGAGATTACTGACGGATCCATACTCGTCTAATGTAGAATCTAGTATTTTCTTTGATTGAGCAACCTTGACGGGCAGCGTAGAAATCACGTACCCATAAACTTGGATCGTTATGATCACCTAAAATAGGACACGATACGTGGTTCATCGCTCTACTTCCTTAATACCAGAGAAAGCAAATCATACCATGCAAAGAACACAAGACTTGTTCAATATATTATTATCCACAGATGCACATATATAGAGAGCAGGGATCCGATGAACTCACTGGCAAAGACCTGTAATATGCTCAGGAATGCACAGCAGAGAAATAAAACCCAAATAAGCCCACCAAGTAGTATTCAGATACAGTATAGGGTTTTCGGCAGCTATAATTAGATAGTAATATACAACGTGCATCATTAGTGCCGTTTGTAAGGTACCGAATATCCTATGCATTTGAGGGTGAGTGAGGTTTTTAAACGCTTTTATGAAATTCGACATACCACAAGGAGCCGCACTATATGAGAAAAAAATAGATTGAAGTGCCGTTAGATGCTTGTTCGTATTAATCTTTATTAGTGGGCATATACCAATGCACAGATCCACCAAGGATCTTTCTTGGCGTAGGTTTGGAAATAAGAAAATGACTGAGCGCAGGTAATTCCATAGAGTCTACATGTGCAAGTAAAACGGTCTGATCAGAAAAATCGTTTATATTAATTGAGGACAGCTAACAATGATGAAATTCCGAGGCTAGGAATAAGAACGCCCAATGTGAGAGATATAGAGGCCATGTAATTTTGCTGAAAGCAGTACTTGCTGCTTAGGACTTGGGAATCGACATGTATATATACGATCAAGCTCACTAGTGAGAATGTAAATATAAATTGTAATGCCGCTCCCAGGGGCTAAGGCTCAGGCACGCTCAGGTGTCATTGTAATAATATTGATAACGCACTAAGAAATCATGATAGAAGACGAAACTACACAGGAGAAACAAGGCAAGTTTATTTTAAAGGCATGGAAATAAGACGCAACTTGAAGTACATATTGCTTATCTCACAGTAACCATAATAGCTGGAGGGCAAGCAAATAATATAAAAATAACTGCGAGTTTCATTAAGGTTAAAAGATTGAGCATGAGCTGTGGGGTTAAATACGCTCACTTTCAGAGTACAACACTGCTCGTAATGAGGGAAAAGATTGTGATACTACTTATGCATATACATATGTTGCTGCTGATATGCATCCACTCTAGGGTTTTTCAGCGAAAGCCTTGTTTTACCAACACATTTACCAATTATTTTATTTTGAGTAAAAAGACTAAGAATCATGTGACCATATTCTGGAGGAGAATTAGGTCATATGATGAACACTTTTTTTTACCAAATTCTTCATCCAAAGTAAAGAGATTTTCCAGAGGATTGGTAAAAACAGTGCTTTTCTTTTGAGAACTTGAGTGTCACAGACTGACAGAAGTTGAGATAATCAAGCTATAAATAATTTTTTGAGATGTAATCGCTAAATTATTAAAAATAAATATTGAAATTGCCGGATATGGCGTAGTCCACTCAACTGTGGATTATTAAAAAATGGGTAAGTCTTATACTCTGGGGTTTTCCAAAGAAAAATGCCGTTTTTATCGATCTTGTAACAAATCTTTCTACTTTGGATGAAGGATTTGGTGAAAAGTACTGATCACATGATTCACTCTTTTACCAATCCTTTTACTCAAAATAAAGCGGTTAGTAGAAGTATTGGTAGGAATGGAGCTTTCCCTCAGGAAACTCCGGGGCGTCAGTATATTTATACCGCAAGCGGCCTCCAGCATCATGTAATACTAGTTGTATCGTTCCTCACTCTGGTGATGACTATGCTCATTGCTTAACCACTCCCTCCTCCCCTTCTTTTCAACATTCCCACATAATACTCCCTTTGAAAAGCACATAGTTTTGGTTTCCGAGTCTAGAAATCATAATGTATGCACATCCATAGTCTCTAAAGGTGTGCCACAAATTAAGATAGATATTTAGTTTGTTCTTAGAGGAAATGCAGGTTCCCGTAGTCAAGACAATTTGCCTGAATATGGGGGGTTGTCACTTCTTATATATAGGCGCTAAATTGTACCAGCAGTGATTTCTAATGCCTTCTATATTTCTATTATTTTTCATTCTGTGGTTGCCAGATGTTGTTTACTTCATTTCTGATGCTACGCTGCTGCGGCTGCTCCCACAACTATGGGCTTTACTACGCCAAGGCACGATCTGACGTCAACATATAAGCACTACGTTGTCACATTGCACCCTTTGATTTTGGTTAGTAATAGAACACCAGTTTTCATCTGTCATTGTTTTTCCTCACATTATAAACTAGGGTCCTTGATAGTGATAAGAACTTGCATGTTTTGTACATAGAATATACTATTAGATTTACTACAGGAGACGAGCATGAGCCTTGTATGTATGTATTTCAACAACACTAGCAATCTATTATCTCCTCTTCTCATCTAGTAAAGCATTTTGCGGGAGATGAAACAGAGATTTAGTCCAACTTGTCACTCGTTGCTGCCAATGCTCTGCATTTGATTATTAGCCATCTCCTTATTGTATCGACCTTCTGTATTCGGTTGAGGCCGGAAAGCACACTACAGCGCTTCCTTGCCAGCTGTGTACCGGTAATTATCACAATAAAGAGATCAAATTGAATGAACACAGCTTCAACTTCATCACAGGATTATAGCATATAACAAAACAATTCTTTAACCGAAGTGAATTCTTGGCACTAGATAATCCAATGCCAAAAAATCGCCATATCTAACACACAATGAATCAACTATCATAAAGTGATGATTAGATAAAAATTTAACCTCTAAGAAGTTTTTGAACAAGGTGTTGAATAACCTAACTAGTACCAACTTGTACCCTGTTGCAGCTATTATAAAGCACAAGTGATTTATTAGTTACTCTTGGCATGAGGATGCATCACAATATTATCATTATCTAACACCCTGTACTATCGAGTGATTGCGGCACTGTGGCCACAGCAAAGTCTGACAAGCAGACCGATATCATCCCATTGCTGTCTGTATCTTGAGCCAGCTCCTTAAACACTTCGCGGCAGTTGAGGCTACCCAGGAAAGCATTTGTACGTACTAAGCATTTAACAGTGTAATTGTACTATTAACAACAGAGTTAAAAAATAACAAGATTCCGGTTTTGCTTACATGACGGGACAATGGAAGCAAAGAAAAATGAAAGGAAGGTATCTGGCCATATAAATCGCTGTAAGAACACTTTAGCCATATGAAATAAAACAAAAAATTAAATAATCCTTCTTTTCTTGGAATCCTTACCGTGACAAAGGCCGCCAGGAAAAAGATGCTGCAATAAATACTCCCCATGAGCACAAGCAACAAATCCTTGGCTAACTAGTGCCATGCATGGCGGTAGCAATAGATATAAAAAAGAAAACATACGAAGGAACTAATCCAGACTGTATTGTATGAGTAATGAGCGCTTTTATAATGGAGTTTGTCCTAATTTAGGGAAGGTAGATGAGTTAAATATATATATATTTTTGAGCGCCAAAAGAGGGTTTCCACAGTACCGTTGGTGGCCTGTACGACCCCGAGCAAGAATACAGTACATGAATGCAACGACAAGCACTTCTATTACTGCTGTAAATCCGCCAGCTGCCAAAAGAAATTTCTAGGAAAGCAAAGTTAGGGCAGAAACGTTGCTAGGACTTGCCACAAAAAATCAATAGAGCTTGAAATCCTACCGTCGAAGAAGAGCTGATAGCCTTTATCTCTTGAAAGTTCTTGTTGTCACAGAGTATTCTATATAATTCAGAGTTAAATGCTGAATTGTGTGCACTTGAGGGACATATAGTCACACCCATTGAAAAAAAGCACTACAATACACTCTTCAAATTATGCCCATTTACCATCAGTATCAAGTGCAACTGCATACCTATAATTAGAACTATAGAGTAATCAACTTTTGACACAATTTTACTGATTAGAAACTAATGGTGATTCTGAGTTGGGATGAATGATGATACCAAAGTTTGCCAAAGTCAAAGTTGCCTAATTATGTCATGTCAGACATAGTAGACAACCACTGAAAAACAAAAAGATGCTGTTTCAGAGGTTGAAATAACCACTGGTACATACTACAATAATACATGGTGTATATTTTTTACCGACTATGAGAACATTAATTTTCTGTTGCTGCCCCTTAGTAGTCAGTACTTACGCATAAATATTCTCCATGCATAGAAACTAGAATAGCGGTAATACATATATACAAAGTTAATAATGTGAGTGTGAATAACACTTACCCATATACTTGACCAAAGATGAGGGCCTACGCTGGATCAACAAGGACATATGGGTTGATAAATGCAAGTACACACTGCAACCAAATTAGATCCCTTGGAACAAAAACATGTTTGAAAATTAAATTAAAATGGTAAATAATTCATTAGATGTGGTGATACAGCAATAATGGCTGCTGCAAAATGCGCACAGACAGGGACCTGTTAAAGATGTTTTTTGTAAGAATCTGAAGGATGGAGCGTTGAGATATATGAACAAAATGCACGTACCAGGTGACAACATTCAGAGGCGTTAGATCAACAGCAGCTGTGATAAGATAAAAGTATGCAACGTGCATTACTAATGCTATTTGTACAGTATTAAATATCCTTCTCGGGATTTATGGGTCAGATTCAAGCTTTTCTCGTAGTATTGAGGAAGAAGAAAAAGAAATTACCATATAGAAGTAGTCTGTTGATAGAATTTGATTAAAAAATAATAACGATTTTTTTTTTTAGCTATAAAAACTCACCAATGCCTTGAGCCACCATGCATCCTTTTTGGCGTAGGTTTGAAAGTAGGAGAGAAATTGCACGCAAATAATGCCGTACAACCTGACCGCCAGAGGGTTAGTTCGATTGTATATAGGACTTATTTTCTATTCTCCCTAATGTAAGTTAAGAGTTACATCCACGTAAAACTCATAGCAAGAAGGAGGACGCCAAGTGTAAGCGCTAAAGGGGATTTGGAAGACATGTCAAATATTGCATGTTGATCCTTCATCTGAAAATTATATATGCATTGTATTTTGATCTCAGAGTGTTACTGGGACCTGTGAGAGATGGCGGTTTCTCTCACTGTAATGATATAAAGTCCAAAGAAGATGATGAGATCATAGGTTGATGGCCCACAAGACACCGATAAATCAATATGCATCAACTTCTATGCGCTGGGAGTAATGATCCACATGATCACAGATAGATTGATGATCATACATAAAAGCAGCATGCTACTCATCTTCTTTTTATGCAGAAAACTGTGCTTCATGTCACCGCGGCATGGTTATGCGATTGGTTTGCAGCTTTAGCACATATTAGTTGTCGAAATCCTCATATTTGGCTATTTCAAATACACATGTTCTGCCAAGTTAGGTATCTGCCGCTGATTGCGAGAAAAAAAATTGCATAGCACCGTAGAGCATAATGAAGTATCAATACATCAGTGATGGAACGGATTGAAGGACGCATCATTCATCCGGTGCAAAAGACGCAAATGCATTCAACCAATAACGTTCATCTGTATCCACAGTATTGTAAAAGAGAATAGATGCTAATACAATTTATATATGCATATATTACTGTGGAAAGCACAGTCAAAAGCACAATTGATGTCAATCAATGCTACTGACAGAAGCAATATGCTAGCTAGATCGACACATTAGCCATTAATTACAAGGGAGGACACTTCTAGTACATGTCAATATTTGAGTTCCGTTTGCTCCTAGGGAGCAAGAAATGTACCTTTCTCCGTGGCATTTTCTTTTTATTGTTTTTAAATATTTTCTACTGAAGTATAAATACATGTAGCTGCTCTCTAAATTTTGAAATATTACAACATGCATTTGTAAGCAATTACAACTCATTTGACTCATAGCAGAGCTTATGGCAAGGGAGTTTATAAAAATCACGGACACAACTCAACATACCACTATTAATATCCCATTACACATTCCGTATCTTCTTGTATCATTTTTTTCACCTCCTATGTGATCATGCATTATATAGTACGGAAAGAAGAGGGAATATATGCATCATGATTCTGTCTCTTTGGTCTGGGAGATAATGATGCTAGTCCAAAGCAGGTGATGAGATGATATATCCAATATCAATAGATCAATCCCCGTAGTGTCAAGAGCACACCAGTCTCTTGCCACTAAAACTCAATCAGAGCCTACAAAAACCTCTTTAAAGTGCGAGGTAGCCTGTAATGGCTGTTTTACTTCTCCCAAGGCCTGGAAGCACAGGTGTACACTCCTTGTGCCCTGTCTTAACTTTCACTCACTCTGAAGTACGCTAGTCACCAAGCTTTACTCTAAGTCTGCAAGACTTTCAAGCAAGGTCTACTGTTGTAACACCCGGGGTCTTGTGTATGTTAATAGGGGTGCAGGGTATCTTAACTGTGACAAGCTCAGAGCAGAGTCTTTGCTTGCTTGGGTGCACTAAGCACTGTCACAGGTCTATAACTGAAGGGCAAACTATGACTATGAATACTATGAATATTGTAAAGAATTACTATGAAAAGACTGTAGATAAAGCTTAAGGAAAAAACAGTAGGTTACCTAGCCTAATCCAAGGCTAGGAATGACGCTCTTAGGGTTTCCAACCCTAATGTTGATTATAAGGGAGTCTACTATGACTTTGACAACTATAATGCTATAACTATGACTTAGGACAAGGAAAGCAATACAGTGGGAACTTAGGGGCTTAGAGGAAGCTTAGGACAGTAAATAACAATGATGGTATTGACGAAAGAGGTCTGTGAGATGGGGAACATCTCTTAGACCTTAAAGGTTTAAATACATGGCTGTACACTATTGTTCTCTACTTTGGTACGCTCTACTGACTTCTAACCTTTACTAAATAATCCAATATAATCCCTAAGTTCCTTCTTGATTGTTCCAGTGATTATCAGCATGTGTTGTAGTTCCTGTGTACCTGTGATAGTGCCTGAAGATAGGAAAATGTAAAGTTACGCTCTTTTGTGTGACGTGACCGTGACATGTCACAACCAGCGCGGCAGTGATAGTAAGGGAGCGGAAGTAACAATAGGCTTATTTCTGAGCCTTAGCTCAGAACTAAGCTATAGCTAAGTAGTGAACTATGATCCACTATAATATACTGTGACTTAGAAATAATATACTATGACTTATACTTTACTATGGCATCTATAGCTTGATTTATAGCTTGATAAAATAAAACTTAAACACCTAAGTAATTCCATAGCTATCCTGAATAAACCTAGGTATATACTTGGTAAACCTGGATATATGCTTGGTAAACTTGAATAAATGCTATTGAAGCTATGATATGGCATAACCAGGGTTGTGACAAGCACTATAATTGATTGTGTTATTGCAAGTACAAATGGTCACCCAGAGGGCTGGACCTGTCTTATGTACGCACACGGAGGTAGCACGGAGCACACCTCTACTGTAAGCAGCACTGAGCATGCTCACAACCTCCTAGCACAAAGCAGAGAGGATTTTATGGGGGAGGGGAGAGAGATAGGGACTCTGAAGACGAAGTTTTATTATGTTAGTGACTACTTAATACAAAGCACTATTTGTGCTTACCTGAAGACAAAGAGAACGAATCTGGGGTCTTTAGGCAGGGGCACTACAGGGTTATATACTAATTCTACCTGGTCTGTGCACGGGGTACATGGTCTGTACATAGTGGTGCTAAGTATGATGCGATATTGCACCATAGTGAGTCATTGCTTACATAATGTGTCACATGACTAGTGGTCACATGATGGCCAGTCACATGATGACTGATCACATGACTTGCTTAGTCATCAAAGTACTTATGTAATGTCCGCTTATGTAATACACGAATTATATACCAAAAAATAGAGAAAAATCAGAGAAAAATCGGAAAAATAATGAAAAATTCTAAGTAAATTTATAATACAACGAGCGACTCGTAACACGTAGCTAAATTGTTTGGCTATCTCTGAGGCCTGAGCTCAAGTTTTTGAGACCCAGAGGTTATTGAATAATCTAGAGATCACTTGGCAGGGTAAATATTGGTCTACGTCAGCAGCTGACCGCTAGTGGTGCTACTAGTAGTAGGCACCCGAGTAAGATTACCCATTGGCAGCTATTGAAAGACTGATACCAAACAAAAGGAATCCGCCGATTCTGGGGTAAACCAGTACAAAAATAGGTACAATGAACAGCGAAGCTTAGGCCTGAACCCAGGATCTGATCAATTGGATCAGATGATGAGCAAGACAGAGCTAGCGTCCGGTGTTGAGCTCACTGCTGACGCATGCGGCGTTTATTATATAGTTGTTGTTTTACTGAGTGCACAGCATCCTTTACATTTACCCACTGCTTAGTGCTTGATATTCATTCCCGGTGAGAAATTGGTACGATGTAAACCGACAGAATACGATTGGCTACGCCATACCGGATTTGACGGTAAAATGAGACTCTGCTACCATGAAATACGAGTATATGCGGTTGCTTACGATTTAAATTAGTAAGCTATTGTTCCGGTGCGCCTCGTTAATTGGTTCAAACGGCATTCATTCTGACGTAATACGATCTACTTCAATATGATTCAATGTATTAATACAATTTGTTGTAGAGGCAGAAACCTTTAGACTGCTTAACATGTATGTATAGTTAGAACCTAGGAATACTACTGCTATAGTATCAAATATAACAAAATTCTTGAATTCATTAGACAAATATTTTATCAAGCCTTATAACCAGAGGCACAATTTGCATGATTTTCAAAGGTATGAAAAAAATCTCAGTACATTTGAGTAGTCAAAAAGTGTGAAGTAAGAAACTTACATCACAAAAAAAAAAAAAATGGAGTTAGATCAGCTAATGCTTGTTGAGACAGAATACATGCTGACTGTCTCTGCTATATCTATAACTCGACTATTATAGGGCTTCTAAGAGTTTCCAGCGCCCTAAAAGAGACAATAACATGGAGTTAATTCAATGTAAAAGCAAACTCACGGATTAAGTTGCTAATGGTACTTATACATTGACTGGATCAAGTTGCAAGTGGCGCTGGTGTATAGGGTTTAGACACTAGCATACTGGTAGAAGCGGCCATAGATGAAGCCGGTACTGTGAGTGATTGGAAAACATTACTGGAAGGGTAGAAGGAGGAGAGTTATTTTGCTCAAAGACAACAGCCGCAAGAGAGAAGGGAGCAAGGGGAGCAACTTAAAGGAGAGCACAAAGAGCAACGGTGGTCATATGATCACGCGGCACATGCGTATACCATCCTCAGTACTGGCACCTGTGCCGTTGGCTTGGCTGTATTTTAAACAGAATCTCGCCGTATTACATCCTTATATGACCTTTTCCAACGGATTTGGTCTCACCGATTTCTCACGCTGGCATGTTCAAATGTTCAATTCTCCATCCGTCCAGGCTTGAAAACCATTCTACTTTGTTATACTTCTCTCTCTCTCTCTCTCTCTTAACAAATAACCATCTTCACCATGTACAACCCAGCTAAAGTGTCAGGAAAAGCGCTGAAGGTGTACGCACTGGCGGACTCTATAGAGGACGTGGTGGCTGCACCCCGCCACCCACATCCATCCTTCGACATATTGTTATCTTTTACGCCGATTGAAAAAGGAAGCTTGACAACGGTATACAGAGGCCAGTAAGCGTTTTTGCCATGCAGTCTTTATGTGAAACTCTGAGTAAAATATTGTATTGAAGACACGGGCGGGGCAGCTGACGAGTACTCCTGCCAGATGATGTATGTAAACCTCCAAGACCCATAAACTATCTGTTTCTTACTTATTTATTTTAATTTCAATTTTATATAGCCCATCATGTACTGTATACAAATTACAATGTAGTTGGGATGATAGATTGTGGCACACAGATACGAATATCTGTTCGTACATATGGGATCCCACTGTTGTTCCGTTTTATAGCAACAGCAGCTATATTGCAGTCCAGTCCCCTCCATCTTTAGACTACCACTAGGCCGTATTTGACAGAGTTAAAGTTCTTCTGTACAAGTAACCGCCGGTACAAGACGGACCACACAGCAAGTAGAACAGACACAATATGGATATGATGGGGGGGGGGTTTTTTTTTTCGAGTCCAAGCCGATGTAAAATGAACGCCGCGGGTATTTAGAATGGATGAGGGATCTGACGATGCATAAATGCTCGAGGTACTAGCAATAGACTAAAACCAGCGCCAATCACGGCAAAAGAGATTGTTCAAATAGACGTACATATACAACCACTTGAAAGAAGTGCGAGAATGTTTTTGAAAAGAAGAGAAACTCCTGGCCGGCGATGCCAAAAATATTGAAGCCGAGGTCGAAAAGCGGAATGAGCAGGATATGATGTCACGGGGGTGCCCGACGTTAGAGAAGAACGTGTTAAGCAATTTTATTTAGCGCTTGTTTCACGAAGCCAGGGAAAGACAAGGCTAGGTTTCGAGGGCGAGTAGCTCGGAGAGTCAAATGCCAGATAGGTTTACAGACCGGGATATCAGCGACTTGGCGGTATCAGAATTACAAAACTGGAAGGAGAGTATGTGACAAGAGACGACGGTAAAGCAGTGTGATACACAGAGCACAGGAGGAGTATGAGCGCATGAGAGGGCTGACGGCGTGTCTCACAGGATGGATGTGGTGCATGTGTTTGTATTGTAGCAAGAGACAAGAGATCCGGATACAAACCGACAAGAGGCTATTCGGGAGTTGATGGATGGACTCGGGAATCGGGAAGAGCCTCGTGACGGATGGGCCGGGACACTAGGAAGACTCAAGCTTAAGCTCTTGAGACTTTTGCTTGGACGCGTGTTTGTCCCGATTTGGACAGACGTCGGTCTCACCGGCCATCCACTGCGCTCGTCTCGAGATAAGAATGGATACTGGATTTATTCATTTTATTTTCACTCAGGAAATGTATTGTCCACAAGGCAACGCAGATGGAAGGAGGGGGGGGGAGCAGAGAGGCATGTGGCAGGGAGAAGAAGGAGGAGGAGGGGGGGGGATTAATCGAAGAGAATGACAAGCGGTGTTCTAGCGGAAAAAAGGGATTACCAAGGATATATATTCGCTGTCTGTCTTTTGGGCCATGTTGCAGCTGCTGCCCAACAATGACAGTCGGCCATGGGCTATCCATCGAGACTGCAACGGCCATTTCGACCGGCTTAGAGGCCATTCTCTATGGTGCATTGTCCTATCTACTCTATCCTCACCAACTACAACTAACCATCATCATCCCAGGCTTTTCCTTACTCATGTTCATCGCCACCGTCTGGACGCTCTCAAACCGTCGGCGTGAACAGCAGACAGGCCCAAGAGTCCTCAATGTCGTCTCTCTCATGATCCTCGTCACCCTCTTGCTTCTCCTCCTCAGCACCATCCACATCGCCATCAACCTCTACCGTCTCGTCGTCGGTCTCACCCTCAAGGGTCACAACTCTTCTGCCTTTTTCATCAACGCCGCCCAGCCTTCCTATGTCGCCAAGAACTCCGTCTACGTCACCATCACCCTCGTCGCAGACGCCGTTGTCGTATGTATATATATCCACCTCCCTCTTGACTTGCAGTAAATCCATGAACATCCTCTCAGATCTTTCGCTGTTATGTCCTCTGGGACTCGTTCCTCATCGTTCTCCTCCCCGCTCTCAGCTGGCTTGGCACCGCTAGTGTGTATCACCATTCTTCTCGATCTCCTCGGAATTCTGTTTTAAAACTCTTCTCGCAGTATGCGGCGTCGGCTCACTCTATTCGACAACCCACATTCCCCTCAGCGTCAACGAGACTGAGGGTGTGTTCGCCAAAGCCACTGCAGACTGGGTCCACATTCTCTTCTCCCTCGCGCTATTTACCAACCTATCCGCGACGGGTATGTCCATCCGAATTTCGTCCCCAGCCTTGACTTACACACTCTCTCCGCTCCACTACCCCAGGCCTCCTCGCATTCCGAATCTGGTACCTCGGCCGTGCGATGCACAACCTCGGCGTCGTGCTAGGCTACATCTGGCCCACCATCTCCATCGTGCTCGACTCGGGCCTCATCTACTCCGCCACGCTTATCCCTCTCCTCATCGGCTTCGTCATCAACGCAAACTGGCAGATCATCTTTTTTGACATCGTGAGTGTTGTTCTTGGTTTAATTGACGCATGTCTTGACTTTGTCTATCCCGTGTGCCCACTACAACATCATATAGATCGTACCCATCATCTCCATCGCATTCTACCTCATCATCCTCCGCGTCGGTCTGCGCACCCACCGGAGCCAAGGCCGACCGTCGACGACGGGGGACGACTACTCCCACCCGATCTCCACACCGCGCTTTCTCAGCTTTGCCACGCACGCATTTCCCGGGGATACCACCACCACCACTGAGGAGGGCACCATGATGGGCGGCGGTGGTAGGTTTGGCGTTGGCGGCACTATGGGCAGCGTCGTGCTCGATCATCATCATCGGTACGGTGCTGCCCCTTATCACCACCACCACCACCACCACCATGGCTATGGTGGGGTAGAGGAAGACAGTGGTTTGGATAAAGGGATGGCGATGGAGATGGGGTTGTTGAAGTCTAAAAAGTCGTCTAGGAACCTCAGGCGGCCCCAGATGGAGGTACACGTGACCCAGGCGACGATGACCACGATTGGCTCGGAGACGACGACGGTGGTACCGACGCCGGTCAGGACGAGGAGTGGAAGTGTTGTCCGGGGTGCTATTGATGGGGATGGAGAAGAAGAGGTGGGCGGGGATAAAAAGGCTGTCGAAGTGGCTCAGGAGGGAGAAGAAGAAGACGAGGACGAAGACGAGAGCGGGGAGAACGTGAGGCATGAACCGCTCCGGTTCAAACGGCCGCCGGGGACTGAGGATGTAGGCCTATAGAGGGAGATGAGGTGAGGGCGGTAGCCCTCTTCAACCCTATTACGCCAAGATCTCACAGAAACCGTCTACCCATCCCATCCGCTCCTGCGTAACCCATTCCATTCCCATTTATTTCTCGCCTTTCATTTCATTCACCATTCTAACACCTCTTTTTCTTTCTCTCAAAGTACATAGCGCTCCCCCACACCCGACTTGTTCTTGCTTGCATAATCCCCTTTTCTTCCTCCTCCCCACCTCGCCCTGCATTCACTCGTCGCTCACTCATCGCACATTCCACGCATATTACAATACCCCCAACCCCCCTCACTGGCACCCAGCCCGTTTGGACTGACTGACCGATGGACAATTCAGCCGTTACACCTCTACACCTGTTTGCGCAACATAACAACAACAACAACAACAAACTTGTACCATAGTACCAATAGACACATTACTTATACCACCAGAGATACACCAAATCAGATGAAATAAGTAATCAGTAATTGATTAAAAAAAAAAAAATACAAAAGCCCTAACTAGTACTCTTTTTTGTGTGTGTGATGGAGATATATGATAGAGCCCGAACTCGTGCGTGATGCATGCTTTTCTTCTTTTTTTTTTCTAATTTAAAAAATCGTCGCTTCTTTTTTTGCGCATGTGCATGCACCGGGTGGGTGGATTCTGCTATCAGATACGGAGTCCGTTGGAATAGGCTACCGGGCCAGACCTGTTCGAAGAGGAAGGTGATTTTGATGCGATTTGAAAAGAAAGAAAGAAAGAAAGTTAGTTAGTTAAGCGACGACGAGAGAGCTTCCCTCGTATGCAATAAACACAACCTTGCTTTTTCCGAGTTGAGCAAGTCGCGTGTTCTGACATTCGAGTCACGAAAGGGATCAATGTAAAAACTTATTTGTCCCTCCGTCCGAGAGTCCATTCGTTCATTCATCATCATCATCATCAAATGCCCCCATTGGCGGTAACAAGTCGAAAGAGAGACTCCTGAGAATCACTCCATGTCTTTTTAATAAACTAAAAAGCAGATCGGGGGTTAGCGAGAGAAAAGTACGAAGAAACTATATAGAGGTCTAGTAGCACCGGTTGGCCAGTTCACGGTGCCGGTCTGTGTGCGTACTAGTATATTTAATAATATGCGATAGTGAGCAATCGACGACAAGATAGCGTCAGTGAAGCCTTCCGAGTTCGGGCGACGAACAACCGTGGTGACATGTGGCACGGCGCGCTACTCATGCGACAGCTGCTAGTCTCTTTGAATCCATCTGTACTTGGTAAAACACCACATCGGATCGTATGTGGTGTGTATAACTCGCATGTACTACCGAAATGTCCGAGGGAAGAAGAGGAGGGGAGGACACAGTTCCGATATCGACGGAGCCGATGGCCATTCGAGTGATTAGACAACCGGGGAAGCAAGAGTCATTGGGCATCAAGTCGACGACGATGATAATTAATAGCAGCAAGAGGCGAGATGGTGGGTCCCAGTAAGCGTCAACGACGAACGGCGGCAGGGTCTGCTCATTGAGGGGGAGACTAAGTTCCATTTGGGTTCTAGTATTAGGCCGACTCAGAGGACCATATAAATGTCCATTACGTTAGGTGCAAGAGCCTGAAGAAACTCAATGAAGCCAAGTAAAGAAAGCACAGTTCCGAGTCGAAAGTCTCCAGTTTCTCTTCACACTTGTCCGAGTCTCTCGATCATGATTCGGGGGTAGAAGATGCCCAGCCTTGGCGCCGCCGCTTAGTAAGCGAGCCGTCATTTTAGCGCCGCCTGTAACGGAAGCTGCAGCGGGTGACATTTTATGATCTTCGACTCCCATCATATCAACCCAGACCATACTACAATCTGGTACTCTTTGAGATGCAACGGAAGATGAACGTCACGCAGAGCTATTAATAATGTGAATAAAGCTAGAACTTGAAGGTTTGAACCCCCTCTGACTCCGATTACCTGATCCATTGCCATCATTCCTGTTACCTACTGGAAATATCCGATGCTGATATCTGAATTCCTTAACTGGTATCGTAACGATCATATAATCATTTGTTTTATTTTGCTACGAATAATCTATGGAGGATCATACCATACTAGTGGGACTTCTATCAGCGGCTGTGTTGACTACGGCGTGCTGAAACCGAACTCTCGGTCTCATTACTGAACGGATTTCATTGTGCCATGTTTATGTCATTCCCAACTCAAAAGTGTTGTGGCTGTTCCTTCCTTTTTTATGCCAGCCGTAATCTGTACCGCTAACATGCAGTGAACTTGTGATTAATAATTCTGGGCTAACCTTTACATGACATCTTCGACTCTCCAGAAGAAGTTTCGTGCTATACATGCTTTATTATATATGCAGCAACTTCTTGGGGTTTAGTTCCAGCACTGGGAGCTCTGAAAGACTAATTTTGTGTCAAACAGCTTCTTCTACTTACACATAGCCAGTATTCTATTAAGAATCATCGATATACATCTGTCGAAGCAATTTTGGGACAATTAGAAGCTCAAGAACCATATCCATTTTGATCATTCACAGGAAAAGGACCGGTGCTTTCACTGCACTAAGTGCCGTGAGGCCTGTCGATATTAGACTGATATATGATGGAACACTCAACATCTGAGACCTGAGAATCCCACCCTTTGTCAATGCAAAACACACCTAGTAGTATTCCCATCTCTGAAATTGCCAGTACCATGGACAATCCTCAGCCTCTTGATTTTAATCCTCATACCACTTTCGGAGCGCTTGGGAGCGCAATCCAAATACAAATGTTGTTGTTGGGGATCTTGACTGTACAAGCCTATACCTATTTTTCAAGGTTTTCCAAGGATCCGTTAGTTGCTAAAGTTGTGGTGTGTATCAAAGTTTTATACAAGAATGTCGGTGCTGAGATTGTTTCACTACTAGGTCGGCCTTTTATAGCAAGTCCATTCTGAACATGTAGTAATTTGCGCTGGAATCTCATTGTGGAGGACGACAGCTTTATGCAGGTGGCGGATACAATATGCATTATAGCCATCAACTATACATGGACGATTGTCCACTACGGGGAAACTTCAGTTCTATCACAACGTGTGCCTTTCACTGCAGGATTGGCCCTTTTTTTCGGTGGCCTAACACCGCCCATTTCACAGGTGTGTTGGAAGTTGCTGTTGTGGTCTTTCTGGGCACTATTCTAACAGTACTACTATGTGCACTCAGTCGTTTTTCGGTTGGAGAATACTAATTCTCTCCCAAAAACGGCGCATGGCAGGCTTCATCTGGCTACTGGCTTTTGTCCGCGTATCAATGGTTGTACTGTGTGCAGTTGTCGTGCTTGAAGCACGGGCACAATCAATTTCAATATATCAAATGCTGCACAAGTGGAAATGGCTTATCTCGTTTTTGCTGTCAGCCTAATTTTTTTGTGATGATTCCACCTTACTATTATTCAAATTTGCTAGGCAGATCCTTTGGATGGGTTGCAGATATCACCACCGCTGCTTGCCTGTGCTATTATCTTAATCGCGAGCGCTCTCATGCTCTTCGGAGGTGAGAAATACCCTGTTGGACAAACTTGAGCTTACATAATCTTGTTAAACCCAGAACGTCTCTTATTGTGCGCAAAATTATGGAATATACAATCCGTGAGCTCTTCTAATTGGCATGACGGATAATTGGAAATGTATTAAAATTAGGATTATATTAGAAACTGGCTTGATCTCAGGGTAAATAAATGGTTTAATTGCTAGATACAATAAGTAATACAGATCAACAGCATTGTGGAAGTCACCAATACAATCACAGTGATGTCATTCAGCTATTTTTGGTGTCTAATTATGTTAACAAAATGATGCAGCTCTTAAAGATGCCTGATAATTGTATTTCTATTTCATATATAATTTCGGAACTTATGGACTAATTCTTTAATTCTCAACCAGTTATTTGGATGTCAATCTTTACGCTTATTCCCGTTAGTGAGTATCCGTATCTTTATGATTTCTATCATACTGTAAAACCTCAAGCCATTACACGTCTTTCAAACACACTCATGGAATTGCAGTTTTCTCTAATTCTCTGTTTGCCTCGTATGCGCTCAATTTCATCGCTCATTAGGCTAGAATCACTCACATATTTCTAGTCTAAATGCTCGTGTTTACCTTTGCGAGCAACATCAATGCGACCCTAATACATTGAGCTTCTTGTGTCATAACAGTTTTGGAACTTTACCGGTATGTGCCATCTTTGCATGGGCAACTTTGCAAGCACTCAAAAGGTATAATCATGATAGGCGCGTATAGGTATTAATGAAATGGCATCATTCAGTCCCGAAATAGGAACCATAGGCCCCGAGAACCGTAATGACATTCCGAATAGTGTATCAAAGTCATAGTCTGTTATGAGTTAGATAGATGCTGGTGAATGAAGTTGACAACACAAGCAGATAACTACCCTTGTTAGATCAGAAAACATTAGAAATTACTTATAAAGGCACAGGATTTATTTCTTGCACCATATATCTGTATATACTCTATAACAGTAAAAGGGACGGCTTGACAGTGTGCACATAGTCTAAAAACATGTTTTACTATTTTTTGTCCCAAAAAATAGTTACTACTACTAGAATACCACTCTTACAAACTACCTGTATACAAGAGCATATCAAAGTGTAATTTTGATTCAACAGAAAAGATTAGGGTTAAAACAAGTGAAAACATAGCTGGATATACTAACAGAAGTGCAATTAAAATACATTTTTTAATGCAGCAATTTCAATTTGAATTCGGTGACACCAATGGTAATAAAATCTTTTGGCGGGATAGACTTACATGTTTACATTGGCATATCTCCTTGTAGCTTCTAATTTCCACAAGAGATTCAGTAGAACCTGAATTTATTGAATCAGGCTATGATAATCAAGAGAATTGAGAATGATTGATGCCTGATTAGTCAATGGCAAATATAAAACCGTCTCTTTAGTAATCCACTGGATTTGTTGTCACTTCATAGCACCGATAGAGCATCCACTCTCCTACTGAGCACAATGTAAAATCTAAAACTTGAAGGTCCATTGATGGCATTTACACTGTATAACGCACAAGCTACTGGTATCATCCACAACATTCCGCTGAATACATAGGAAAGGTGAAAACTATTTGGGTCGATATAAATTGATTTCTTTGTCTTTTATAAAAATTGTTATATGACGGTATTTATATCTGTGTTCAGTGGGTTTTTTCCAGTTTCTGTGTGAAGCGCGGGTCATAATTAGTATATAGGCGATTTCGATATACGTTGGAGTTAGACAGCCACGTGTGATAATAGATGCCAACGTTATCTGAATTGACAAAAAAGCTCCATAATATTAATGAAGACAGGGATAAAGATAAAGACAATCTGATACAAGCAATAGTACAAAATGCAGAAAAAGGTAGCGTAGTTTGTATTGGACATCTTCCCATAAAAATCTGTATGCCTATACACATATAAATTCTATGGGGAGACACCCACTATTAGTACAAATTTCAGTGGAGCCGTCAAGACATGCAAGCGAAGACTTAAATGTACATGAAGTGGTCCTGAGTTGTAACTACAAATGAGCGGCTCAGGCTCGAGGCATAAAATACGGTTTTCTCTTTGCATGCACTGGCATTATTTTCGACGCGACTGTTGAATTGAGTTATATGAAATGAGCTGTTATAAGGTCGTGATATGCAGGTTAGCACTAGTTAAAAAGCAAGCGCCAAGTGGATCTGGAGAGCTCCAGAGTAGACTGCGGCCGGTAAAAAAAAATGCGCCACTCATATTTATCTCATCGTCATGCTTCTATCATTCAAGTTGACTGATTGAATTTGATTAAACATGGCTCAATGCTCATTATTGCACTTTATAAGCCAGAAAGTCAATAGTCTAAACTATATGGGAAAGAAGCCCAAGGCTTAAGGCTCCGGCTTGCCATGAGCCTATACTAGGCTCTGGTGTCATTCTTCTATTATACCACTGATAAAGAGCAACGACAAAACCAAATTATCCACTATTGGGTTCAGAAAAGAGAGATAATCAAGAAAATGGTGGAATGGCACTCTAATAACCAAATGCAACCACAATGCACCAAGGCCAGCACTACACTGACTATATAAACCAAGCCTGGCCTATCATTATCGATTTATGCAGTTTTAATCCCGTATACTAAGTCGAAATGGAACAGACATAAAAATTGATTATGTGAAGCAGGGTGAGCAAACTTGATGCAGCAGTTTGTGAACATTCATTTACCCAAGTTGGAAAGATGTGATTTGATTAATACCACCATAATCACAATCATCAGTTTGCAGTTTTGAGCCGAGTAATTATACCCACCAGCATACCTACTCCCTACGGGTTGAATACCATTATCATTAGAGGCAGAGTAACTTCTGAAATTGAAGAAAAGTCTGAGAGGGCTCAGATTTGGTGCTATCTTACCTTATTTTGGAATTATCAATAAGGATAAGTATCCTGCAGTATAATATGATATTGCAAATGGCTGATATTACATTTGGAATAGAAATATTGGAATACCGGTCCAAATCAAGAGCTAGCAACGTGCAAGACCAATAAGAGGGTGTCTTGATGCCAGCCACATAAGCAGCTAGTCGGACTTGCACATGGTCATAATTCATTATCTTTTGTTAAAGCATCATCATATATGAAAGATATGTCTGAAGTGCGCACAAATGAAATTGCGGAGACATCTGGCCTTACAGGATATAAAAGGTACGTCAGGTATTCTAATAATGAAAAGGCTGGGTGCAAATCAAGTCGGTGATGGCTCTTCGTCTAATGCCCTCAGTTGTTGAGCAATGAGATTAGACATGACTATGTCAGCTGTGAAATGCGTTTCAGCTGAGTAAACAACAATATTTGCGTATGAACTCTCCCTCAGGTTGAGTATAATACGCGAGACAACAATAACAGCAACACTATTCAAAATCAGGCACTGGGTTTCCAGGGAACTAACTGAGATACTACTGGAAAAATGGACGTACCATGTTTCCATCCAAAAAAACGCACTTTGTGCTAGGACAGGCTGTGCGTAAATAGAAGGGATATGAAGATAGGGACAATTAGTAAATTTATGACTTGAGAAGTGAACGTACCGAATCAATCTAAAGGGGAAATAAACCAAATTGAATATGATAAAATGCAAAAAAGACAAAAAGAATTACAAAGAAGGTTGCAATATTGAGAATATTAAACCCTACTAATATCCTGCATAGGAATGAAGTGTTTGTCTCTATTTTATCGATGATTTTGAGAGGAACTAACAAGAAGTAAAAAACGCCTTAAAGGTATAGTCCAGTATTAAAATTCATGATTCAGTTGATAAAATATATAAACTCACTATCTCGAAGGATAATAGTACGGAGAAATCGCCCTCTAGAGGGGACACAAGCAGCTCTAACTACCTCCCATGTTTTATTGATCGTTAACATGATCATTACTACCTCCCACAAAGATAACATGATCCATATCAATTTGTAATCTAACATGCCAGGGCGGCTTAGGCAATGTGTTTCCATATCCAAAACATTGAAGGCTGTCATACTTACAATCAGACCTGTTTCAAGAGGTTTTTTTCAGTGATAGATTCTTTATTTTAATTGGGAAATGGGAGTATAAAACGAAAATTGAACACTACTCACGATATTTCTGATTTTGGATGAGGACACCCGTTGACGTATTCATCTGGCATCCCAGGATTTGACCGTATAGCGCACTATCATAAAATACTTACAGGTTAGTTCGTATTGTTCTTTGAAAAGAAGGTTAAAGCGGATAACTGACAAGGGAGAAGATGACAATAATAATTAGAGGAGTAATGGCTTTGAAGAGGAAGTTTCTATCATGACTATATAGTGCCGAAACACGCCACAACTGCAAGCCTGTTTGATAGGCCATATTAATAATGCTGAGTTCAGTAAAACCACGAAACTATTCACCTTTCACATAAGACGCCACCATAGCCAAAAAAACGTCGCGAATGAGATTGATTGCATGACATCTGGAGAATCATTAATAGCTGTGATATTTTGATGTGTAGGAGATGCTAATTTACACCTGTAAATCATGCGCATAGTTAGCAATAGCTTAGAGCAGATAAGGAGGAGAGAATTACTTCTGGCGATACTAGAGTATGAAAGAGGAGTATTGATCGAATAATATTCAAGAATAAAGCAAAGTAACGGATAAGAAGAAACGCGACGGATAGGAAACGTAATGGACGGTGCCATATCAAACGGATTTCATTCCCAATTGTGAGTGCATGGTCATAGCAGATGATTGCTACCGGTGAAGGTTGGTGGGAATGTCCGCATAGGTTGAGTGAGCAATGCAGCTCACCGACGGAGGCAATGAAAATGTAGTTGCTCACAGACCTATTGGGGATAGATGCTATTCAAGTTATCCTTTCCAGAAAAATAAGAACGCCTGCGATACTTACGCCTGTAATAACACGACGCCCTCTGGTGCGGTGAAGACCATTTGGCATGCAAACAAAGGCGGATGGAATGCTAAATGACTGAGATTGATGGCGAGATGGCGCACGAGCACTAAAATTTTGCATCACGGACATGGAATGAAGACATTGGCCATTGCCCAAGTTGCAGGGTCATTACAAAATCATGCCAATGAAGGACAGTCCTGACCCCCAACGGTGTGGCCATAGCACCGGCTATTCTGCCATGCTAACACACAAGCAAATGTCTTAGCGCATGCGAACATCGGGCCATTTATGAGCACTAGCACTGGCAGTAACCACAAGGGTAGCAGCTTCAATGAACGTCAACATAACGATTTGATCGAACTTTCATCACTGTAAATTATATTTTATTTCTGATTGTAATTGTTGGATAATGATGCACAAAAAATGTATAAGGCTTACACTTCAGTGTTATAATGATAAACAACTGAAGTGCACGAAAAGCGAACGCGCGGCCAGAAGTGTGATCTCGGAAGCAAATGTACTAAGCAATAAATTGTCACTATTTGGAGCCTGTCTATCGGGTGCAATGTTAAACGCAGCCAATAAGCGACGAGGAGATGTCAGACCTTTTGCTGTTACTTCCCTTGATTTAAAATGATTTCTTGACTTTATCTATCCCGTGTGTCCACTACAAAATCATATAGATCGTACCCACCATCTCCATCGCATTCTACCTTATCATCCTCCGCATCGGTCTGCGCAGCCACCGCAGCCAAGGCCGGCCGTCTACAACGGGAGACTACTCCCAGTCGATCTCTACACCGCACTTTCTTACCTTCACCAGGTATGCATTTCCCAGGACTACCACCGCTGGGGAGGGTACCATGATCGGCGGCGGTGGGGTGGGAGCGACAGATTTGGCGTTGGCACTATGGGCAGCGTCATGCTCGATCATCATTGGTACGATGCTCCTTATCATCCTCGTCGTGACTATGGCGTGGTAGAGGAGGACGGTGGTTTGTATGAAGGGATGGCGATGGAGATGGGGTTGTTGAAGTCTAAAAAGTCGCCTAGGGACCTCAAGCGGCCGCAGATGGAAATACAAGGGACGTAGACAACGATGGTGATGCCGACGCCGGTCAGGATGAGTGTGTGGGAGTGTTATCGGTCGGGGTGAGGAAGAAGAGGTCAGTCGGGATAGAAATGTTGTTGAAGTAGCTGAGGAAGGAGAAGAAGAAGAGGACGAAGAAGAGAGAGGGGAGAACGCCGCCGGGGACTGGGGCCTGAGGATGTGGGCTTATAGAGGGAGCTGAGGTGGGGCGGTAGCCCTCCTCAATCCTACTAGTATTATGCCAAGATCCCACAGGAGCCGTCTACCATCGCACCCGCTCCTGTATAACCCATTTCATTCTCACCTTTCATTTTACTCACTTCTTTTTCTTAACGTGCATAGCACTCCTCCTTTCATACTTTCGTTCCACACACCTGACTTGTTCTCGCTTGCATAATCCCCTTTCCTCTCTCCTGTCCACCCCGCCTGGCATTCACTTGTCGCACATTCGATAAAATACCCCACCCCCCACTGGCACCCAACCTGTTTGGACTGACTGACTGATGGGTAATTCAGCCGGAGACCTACACCTGTGAGCACAGCGCAACAACAATGAACTTGTACTGTAGTACCAATAGACACATTACTTATACCACCAGAGACGCACAAAAACAGATTACACTAGATCGCGTTGTAGTTATATATAATTGAAATACAAAAAACTTACTTTTTTATACAGTAAACTCTGTCTAAAGTAATGTGATCAGTAGTGCCAAGAAATGAAGAATATGACTTTATGCCGCTTTCGCCGAAAATAAATAAGCCCAATAAACTAGCTAGGTATGGTGCATGCCCCCGCCGAATGTAGCTCTATAAGTTGACAATTGCCGAATTTCCACCTTATAAGGCATTTACTCGGTAAGTTTTTTGATGTGGGAAATACGACTGTGCAAACTAAATGAAAGAAGCACGGTCATAGAGCGATTCATGACTTTATACAACATGACTTTAGACAGAGTCTACTGTAATAACAAGATAAAAGCTAGCCTTTTGGGTAATAGAAATAACAAGAGCGACCTTGAACTTGTGCAGCCGTGGATTTATTTTATTATATTATAGAAATCTTTATGTCGCACATGCGCATGCATGCATGTACGCAGATAGATCCTGCTATCAGATACAGAATCCGTTGGAATAGGCTACTGCGCTAAACTTTGATCAAAGTAGTCAAAGAAAATGCAGAAGCGATTTTAAATATGCGCGTAAATACTCAAGTGACGGTGACCACAAAAGAACGAGGGAATCACCTCCTTCGAATCGAGTGAACAACAACCTCGCTTGCTTTCTCTTTTTCAAAGTCGCACGTTCCGATGTTGGAGTTATACGGATGAACGAGAGTGATGTGAATCACTTGCCTATCCGTCCGTCCATTCGAGAGTCCGTTTGTCAATTTGGCCATGGGAAGATTCAAAAGAGCCGTCTGGGAAAACGCATGCCTAACGCCCTCACTAAACTGGAAGGGCAGATTAGGGACACCAGTTTGTTCAAGAGAAGCAGAGAAGCGATAGAGGCCTAATAGCACCGGGTGACTAGTTCTCTTGGTGCCGGCATGTGTGCGTTCTATTACTGGTATATTCGTAGTAGCTGATGAAATATAGCATTGAGAAGGCCCGCTTCTGGTTCATGGGACGAACATTGACGCGCTACTAAAAATACGACAGCTGCTAGCCTGAATGCACTTATACACCCGGCAAAATTACCGAATCAAAAGTGTGCGTGCGCGTGATTTATAGCTGGTATGCAACCGGAATGTCAAGAAGAAAAGGAGAAAGAGAGAAACACAATTCTAGTTTGGACGGTGCCGATGGGCGCTGAAGTGATTGGAGTCCTTGGACAACTAGAGAAGCGAGAATTTAGTGCTCCAGTCCTAGAAAGACTCATTGGACTCGAGAAGACCGTGAACATGTGATGTTCTGAGTCAACGAAGCGCGCAAGGTAGGGATCAGCCTGGCGCCATCGCTTAGTAAGCGAGCCGCCTCCAGCAACAGAAGCTCCAGCGGATCAAATTTTCGACTCGCACACCAGCCGATATGGTCTGGCCACTTGGTGAAGTGCAGCGGAAACGAGCGTCTCATAGAGCTATAATGATAAGGCCAAAAACTTGGCCAGTTTGACCATTTGAACCCGTCCACCTCCAATTTACTGATACCAATTGCAGCCAATTTATCCAATCTAAATTATCCTAATCTCTGGATTCTGCCCTGGCATCATGATGATCTTGTCGTTTGGTCTACTTGCCACCTCTGGTCTGTATAGGAGCATGTCACACTAAGGGGGCCCCTGCCTGTGGCCGCCTTGACCCCAACCGAACTCTTGGTACTATTATTAAACGGTTTGCATCATGCCATGTTCATGTTCTTCCCAGCTTGAAAGTGTCGTGGCTTTCGCTTATGCCAACTGTAGTCTATATTGCTGACATGCAGTGAATTCATGCCCGGTGATTGTGGGCTGATCCTTATATTAGCCCCTTCAACTCTCCAGAAGAAGTTTCGGGCTATAAATGTTTAATGATACATGTAGCATGACTTTTCAGGCTCTAGCTCCAGCAATAGGAGCTCTGACGGATTACTTGTGCATTGAACGGCTATCTCAGCCTGTAATATCCGTGTATTTTTGATAAGGAAAATACATCTGTTGAGCTATTTTTGGGGCAATCAGAAGCCCAAGAACCACCTTGAATCGCATCAACTCCGAAGACCCGTAGGAGAAGTGTTAGCTCTTTCACTGCGCCAAGTGCTGTGAAGCCTGTAGATGTCGGATTAATTAAATACAACATCTGAGGCCTGAGAATTTCACCCAGCGTCAACCCGAAACACACCTAGTAGCATTTCCACCTCTGAAATCGCCAATCCTATGGTCGGTTGTCAGCTTCCTGGATTTGATGCCCGTACGACTTTTGGCGCGCTTGGGACTGCGATCCAAATCCAAATGCTGCTACTGGGGATTTTGACTGCGCAAGTCTATATCTACTTTTCAAGATTTTCCAGGGATCCATTAATTGTCAAGGTCGTGGTGTGTATAAAATTTTCTTTTGAAAATGTCAGCTTTGAGATTGATATTGTAATTTACTGCCATTAGGTCGGTATTTTATAGCAAGTCTATTCTGAACCTGTGGCAAATTCGCGCCTGAAATCTCATGACGGTAAACGACAGCTCCATACAGGTGGTAAATACAATCAGCATTATAGATGTCAATTATACATGGACGATCATCTACTACGAGGATCCCTTGGCTCTATTGCAGCGTATACCTCTCTCTGCAGGTATAGCCCTATTTTTCGGTGGTCTGATACTACCCATCTCACAGGCACGTTAAGGGTTGTTATTATCATTTTACTGGGCTCTGCTGACAATCATATCGTGCACACTCAGTCTTTTTTTGGTTGGAGGATATTAGTTCTCTCCCAAAAATGGTACATAGCAAGCTTCATTTGGTTACTGGCTCTTGTCCGTACATCAATGCTTGTATTATGTACAACTGTGGTGCTTGAAGCACATACACAATCGATTCAAATACTTCAACTAATGCAAGAGTGGAAATGGCTTGTCCTGTTTATGCTGTTACTATATTTTTCCATGATATTCTACCCTTCTGCTACTCACATATCTTTTCACATAGATCCTTTGGATGGGTCGCAGACATTATTACCACTGCTTGCCTATATTATTATCTCAACCGCGAGCGATCTCATGCTCTTTGGAGGTGACAAATATCTTACTTTTTTTTCGAGCTTTCTCAACATTATTGAACCCAGAACTGCCCGTATTCTGCATAAAATTATGGAGCATATAATCCGTAAGCCTTTCTAGTTAGCATGGTTGCTGTACTCGAGTAGATTAATACTAAGATTGTTTAGAAACCGGCTTAATATCAGGGTAAATCAATGACTCATTTCCTAGATACAATAGATTAACATGGATCGACAGAATTGTGGAAATCACCAATATGATCACGGTAATGCCATTCAGCTACTTGTTATATTCAATCATGCTAAATAGACGCAGTTCTTGAAAATGCCCGATAATTGTACTATTATCCATTTCGCAATTGTGCAATTTGTGAACTGATACTTTGCTTCAAAATCAGTCATTTGGATGTCAATCTTTGTACTTATTCCTATCAGTGAGTTTCCGAATATCAATGATATCCGTTGACCACAAAAGCTTAAGCACAATTCGTACTTTGAATACGCCTATGGCATTGCAGTTTTCTCTAATTCTCTGTTTGCCTCGTATGTGCTTGATTGTATTGTTTGTTATATTGATACCACTCACGTGTTCCTAGTCTAAACGCTCGCGTTTACCTCCACGAACAACATCAATGCGATCTTAGTAAATCGATGCCCTCTTTTCAAAACAGCTTTAGAACTTCTTCGGTATGTAATATCATTGCATGGACCGCTTTGCAAGTGTCTGAAGATATGGCCATAGGCGCATGTGGACATTACTGAAATGGCGTCATTCGATCCCGAAATGGGAGCCAAGGACTCAGACAGATTCTAAAGAGCGCATCAATAGTGTATAGATGCTAGTGAATAGTGCTAACAGTACACGGGGTTGACTAGCCCTGTTAGATCTAACAGTATCAGAAACCAGTAATGAAGATGTGATTTCTTTTGCACATCATGTATCCGTACATACTCTGTAACAGTGGAAGCTTGCGCCAGAGGTATGCGTGTACTAAGACGCCAAGCACTGCATCTTGGTTGGAATATATTGCCTTCCTTTTTGTTCCATCGTTTGTCTCACCTCAAACAATTCTACAGTATTATTCTTTTGAGTAACCTACATATAAGTACGCAGTGTTCTATGTATATACTGATGAAGCAGTGCTGAATTTGTCCTCAAGCTTGGTCTTGCATCTAATATGGCTTGATACCAATACGCCAGACATCAAAGCGGATATTATACATTGTGTTAATATTCTAAGAATTGTAGAATAAACAAAACAAAAACACAAAAACACAGAAAATCAGGTGCATCCGAGACAGGAATGATGTGGGGCAATGATGATGATACCAGTAAGCCAATCCTGGTGTTAATGCTCACGTTGATGGTCTCAGCGGCAACAATGACAACAATGATGACGATAGCGATAGCGATAGTGGCGACAATGTTACTCGCTGAATACAATGTCGCCCTCGCTCTCGTTTCCGTTTTCATTCACAGTTTGAACGCCAGTGGCCGATCGCCGTCTTGTCTGAGGCCGAGCTGCAGCCGTAACACGCTTCCACTTCTCGTCAGATAACTTCGCAAAGATTGTGTGAAGTCTAGACGCCCGTTTGACAACTTATGGTAACCCTGTGTGATCAATGCTATGGCAATCATCCCAGTTGCTGCGAGAGAGCATGCCGATTGTTCCTTCCGGAAGAACGTATGCACCAGTGGAGAACATCTTGAGAGCACGAAGAAGCTGCAGCAAATATAAGTAAAAAATCAATTGATGAGGGGAACAACACCGTACAGCCTGCGTCGTTAAGACCATAGCACCAATTGGCGGACTGGTAGTCTTATGTTGATGAGGAACAGCTTCAAGCCATGCCTGATGGTGTGTATATACTGAAATGACCAAAGGGGATTCCATGCAACCCTACCACAGATTATAAGTAGGGATTTAGTTGAATGAATGAAAAAAAAAAAACTTACCTTGCGAACCACGACTGTTCTCTTCTCCTCATCAACTTCAGATTCGTCCCAATACTGACGATAGTAGAAGGGCCGATCATGGTCTGAGTCGCCGAGGAGCTTACCAACCAATTTGGCTTTGGCAGAGGAATCAAGGGCATCGACCTTGTTTCTACGTGCAACCCGTTTGAATTCCGGCTCGACAGCCTTGAGAGCGCGTTTGGCGAACTGGCTTCGCCACTGTGTGACCTTGTCATCAGCCTGGAAATAGGATAATGTTAATATCAATCATGTTTACATGGAATTGCTATTCATTCACTGACCAATTTAGAGATAATCGACATAAGCTTCGAGCCTTTTTCAAGTTCCACTCCGGTGGCAATCTTCCAGAATTCTCGTGGTTTATCCTCTTGAATGGGAGTCCAAGCTTCGGAAATCCCAGCATGTTGGATAAGAAAATATGAGAAGTCACTAGCAAAGGCATGCTTGTAGCCTTGAGGGAGATGTGCAACACGTATCTTGGCCTGAATGATTTTGCCATCCTGCTCCTGAGGGCTTGGCAGATTTGCGGCCACGTCGTGGGTTTTTTGAGGTTTTCTCGGCGCCGTCGTTTATTCTGAGCATTGTGTATGGCCGACCAGCATTCTGGGAAAACGCAAACAGAAATCACAACCATGATCAGCACATAAGGGATGCAAGCATCACTGAGTGGGTACAGCGCTTACTACAGCACCCGGTGAACCTGTATCATCCATAACAGCAGCACATGGTTGTGCTGCGGGATCAGGGGGGTCAGCACTGAGCGCATCTCACTCACCACCGTTACCACCGGCTTCATCGACGTCACTGATCCCACCCAGTCTGACTCTGTTGTCTTCGCCATCGCTGCCAGCAGAAACCGGTGTTTCATGGGTCTGCCTTCGCTTCCTGGAAGGCTGGCGTGGTGTGACTCGAAAAGGCACTGCTAGTGCCTGGCTGCTCTGTTCTAGATAGTCATATCAGTGGGGCTCATGAATACGAGCAAAGAAATGCGGACTTTTGTTACGAGAAATCTTCCGTGTCCCGATATGAGTGAACTTGGCCCATTTTACCTTGAGACCACCTGGCGTAATAGCATTCTTAGGCCGCTTTGCGTCAATCCTACAGCAAAATCCAGTTTCTTAACTATAGTGATTGGTATTATTGATGATAAAATACTCCACCCGTCAGCAACGTTAGATCGCTGGCATTTTCTGCCACTCCGGCCTGTTCGACCCAGAGATGCATAACGGCGGTTACGAAGAAGCGTCAAGAGACTGTGCCGGTCTGATGTCTGAAGGCGCCGGCGAGGTGGAGCAGGTATTTCGATTTCGAGCTCATCAGGCTCCTCCTCCAAGCGGGAGCTGTGCCGGTGCTCATACACTTCTCGGGTCTCCTCCATGCCGCTTTTGTATTGTCTAAGCTCGCAATCGCCGTCGAAGTTGTTATGACCACCAATGTCATAATCATATCCAGTGCCATCGTCTATTGCTATGGTCCCGTCGTCTATCTCCAACTCTTCGTCTGCGCGGTTGTGGTCAGTATAACTGGGCTCCTCTTCATCCGACTCTTCGTTTAGGAGTTGGCCTTTGCGCTTGCCTTTTTGCGGTTTTGCCTGATGTTCACCCTTGCCACTCGGTTCTATAATGTTACATGAATCGCATTACTTTTGTTTTCAAAATAACAGCTTAGTCGTACTCACCCTGGAAAGCGATACTATCATCTAGCTTTTGTTTGCTACCAGAATGTTCGTCATCACTTAAAGAGGAATTGGCGCAGTATGTAACCTTTTTCGGCCATATTGGTCACGTGCGGCGCTGGTGTCTTGAAACTCGGTCAACAGCTGCTGCAACTGCTGTCGTCGCCCATCCTCTTCGACTTTATCAGCAGTTTTCTTCTGCAACTCGGAACGTTTTTCTGCGAAGATCTCCTCTGGTGCGCGGCGTTTGTCTGAGAGTGCTTTGTGAGAAGCTGCCAGTGTCAGCTCAGCTCCCGTCTTCCGGTTTCCCCTTAGTATCGTATCGATGGGCATCGTTGAAAGTATGCAGAGATATAGTGCTCAAGCAGAGGTTACGAAAAGCTTGAAGTGTGCAACTTCCCCTTACCTGACGGCGCAGCAGTTATTAATCTTACCGATGCCTGAAACAATGGGCGGATGATTAAGCGCCGAGTCTTTTTATCCGAGTTCAGATGCTGCATTCTTGTGCACCTATCATCCTTGGGAGCGATAAAACCACGACTTCTGTTACCACCTTACTCAGTCGCTTTTTTCGGACCTATTAGGGGTCTAAATCGCTGTCCTTAATGTAGCCTACTAGGTCTCGTTGCCATGTGGACCCCTATGGGTAATTCAGGAGCCTTAGCACAGCCACCATCCCATCCCTACCTGCAAGCACGTGCAGCACCAACGAAACGAGGGTGCTGTGCTTGCTTAGTCGAGGATTACGTATAACTTGGCATGTCAACCGCACTTCAGTTGATATTCCGGACACGTTAATTTGACTTGAAGTCGCATAATCAAATAGTCCTTCAACCCGGCTGTTTGCTAGTGCACTCTAATTCCACCGGCCGCTCGTCGAAACGGTTTGGTGAACCTGCTACGGGATAGTTACGCTTGAAGTATGGCGTTCGGCAGCATTCGCTGGCAGGGTAGCCTACTTTATCCTTCTCCCCACCAAACACTCTGGAAGAGCTGGAAGACGCAAGTGCTCGACTACTATGTCAGCAGAATCTTTCTTGGGACCGCTGGAAATTGCAGTCGTAACATCATCCGTGTATGCTCCCTTCAGATGGTCGATTCTCGTGAAAGCTGATGGTTTTGGACTTTAAATAATCAGAATCTTTGGCATTACGTGTATGCAATGCTACAGGTATTACGTTCAGCACTCCACTAATGATCCAACTCCTCTAAAATTCCTTGTAAGCCTATAATCGACAAGAACACACACACTACAAAGAAATCTAATTATCATTAGGTTTCTGCCTTAACGTACTTCGATCTTTGGCGTTTCATATTCATACATCTATTGACCTGATTAATACATTCTAGGATATTTGAAGCACTCCATATAGCACTTATTACTCATGTCCTTTACTTCTATACCATCAAATCTTACGGAAACCTGACCATGTCAACTGGAGTATTATGGCGAGTATCAATGTTCTTTTTTTGCGCTTACTTGTATTAATAATGGACATCACAGGTCCTTTGTGGTAAAGCTTAACAAGCTCTATGAACGTTGCCAGTGTGCCTTTAACAATATCTCTTTTGCACATAGGCTCAAGCTATTGTTTCCGTACGTTCCTTCAAGGACTTCCAGAATTATGTTTTCTGAATCACTGCAAAGGGTCTCTTAAGTAGTATCACCCAATGGTAAAACTCATGTCATTATTACTATTCTTCGCATCATCAAAATAAACGGATTGCCTCTTCCAGCTTCTTTGCCATCCGTATCTACTATCGTGAGTTTTCCAAATGAGCATTAATCATCCAACTGAGTTTCTTGTTCCAGTTAATAATCATCGTCCTTTGATCCCCTTTACTATTGCAATCACATCCCCCTTTATAATAATCTGGAACCTATTTAACAATTTAACAGGTGGCGATTTCCCTATTTTTGCTAGGTGAGTGATTGGTTATGACCTGCACAATGTTTTAAGCCACGCTCATCTCGTTTTCAAAACAGCTGGAACAACATGTATGTGGTATCTTAGTTATGCATGCTGATTGATACTAACAACCTGACTGAAGACTTCAATGTCTTGAGGTAAGATTGTGATATTGTCATGATGAGTAAGATTATGCCGATGTTTTCCTCCAGTTTTACTGCATCGGTGTCTTACAGATCACCAAAAAATGCTGTTACCATTGTGAGTAACTTTTATTTTGTTAGTTTCCTTTTAGGACACATTATATTTTCCCAACGTGTAGGACGCAGCAAGCATGATACTATTTCTCATGGTATTTTGTGATGGGATTATTACAACAAGCACAATTTACTATCTTCGAAAGAGCCAGACTCGGATGCCGTTTGCTAGGTGCGCTCACATTTTATCTGGCGCAACATATCATACGATTTTGACATAATCCTTAGCACAAATCGTGTGATCAACAAGCTCATTAGATATACTTTAAACACAGGTATGAATCGTTAGGGTCTTATTTCACTGGCATTGTGTCTGGTTTTGAATCGCAGTTTTTTTTTAGGGCTTCTTACCACGTGATTGGCCTTGTTTAATTCGTCTGCTTACATTAACTTACAAGCTCTTTAAGCATCTTTGCTCTTATCACTGGTATTGTGGTAAGCATGCACCAGTACATACAGAAGTTGACGAAGTTAATAAATATTTTTAGATTCTGGTACAGAAAGATATGTTCACATTTACACCTTTTTATTTGATTACGACTCGATGTAGGTTTTCATCCCTTTACTTAACTTCATTACAGCAACCTCATTGCTTGTATAGTGTACGCGTGTTCGGTCATTTCGATGTGAGTCTATTGTTTATTTTTACCTGATTTCTCCTCATTATTTCGCCAATAGACTTAATTCTCGCGCAGCCGTGCAAAAGGAATTCATCAATATCAGTCGCGAAACCGAGACCGCCGATGCTGTTTTTACCTCTGTCGGCTTTGATTCATCTGCATGCACAACTACATACAACGGTTCGGAGTAGCCTTCCACGATCCCTGAGAACGACAGGTGGCAGTGAAACTCAGTGGCTTAGCATGTTTGTTTGGATTGGGACTAGTGTAGTATCCTATTTCATATCACGTCCGCTTGAATACTCATTACTGTATGTAATAGTAGGATTGTATGTCTGTAACATATTGATGCTCGGTAGATGCTTCCTCTCAAGTGTTCGGGCAGTAAAACCAGCAATAAGTCTGGCATAAACAACTGGAATACAGCTACAGGTTGAGGATGATGAGAACAGTGCGGACATTAATGATGGTATTGGTAGTTGAGGTAGTAAAGACAGAAATGGTGTGGATATCAAGGAGGGCAGGGTTGTTAGAGATCGCATGGGCAGCGGCGGTCGCAGGGGCACTGGAGGCCATAAAGATAGCACAGGTGGGAGAAATAATTAGGATAGCGTAGATGTCAGATAATGACAGCAACCAGAATAAGACGAAGGGGCAAGGATTAATAGCAAGAACGATAGGAGCACTAGATGAAAAGATAGTGACACCAAGACATAGGAGGTATAGATAGCTACTCACTAGCCAGAAACTGGATCGGTTGGGATGATCATCCGGATATACACATAAATAGGTGATTGAACTTGACTTTATTGAAGATATAAAGGCAGAGAGGGATAAGCGGTGACTAAACAGTCGCAGGCAGCCAGGAACGTTGAATTGCGAAGAATCAATGAGAGCTATAATATAGTGGCGAGTCAAAATAATTGTCACACGATCACGACTCCTCACGATCTTATTACTCGACTGCAAAGGGGAAGACAGGATGAGGGAATCAAGGCAAAGGTGCTGGATAATAGAGGGAAACAATCAAAGGAGTACGAAATAGCACAACGGGAGCAATAGAGGGCCAGCCACAGGCAGAGGAGGCCGGTAGTAGACTCTGAGAAATACATAGAGAAAGCAAGGGTAAGGTAATAGAGTTGCATGTGACAGAAGTAGGCGTAGAGCTTAGGGAGCGGCAGGATAGCGATAGTGGAGAACACTAGAGCTCTAGAGGCTTGAGAGCAGGGTCACGGTGGAGGGAGCCCATCCTTGACGGAGGGTGAGTACTACATTAGTGAGTACCGGTGAGTGTTTGGGTCCGAATATCCGAGTTGGCCCTTGGTGCAGCTGCTGCATTTGGCATCCAAGTCATTGCGTCACTGGCATCAGTACATCTCCCAGTGATACCGTATCCTCGGTCAAAATCCCTCTTAATCGATCATGGACATGATCAATCATTTGCAGACTGGCTGGTAACTCAAGAGCATCAGGCAAGAGCCGCTAAAAGCTCGAGACAGTTGATTTCTCTCTTCCTACAAGCTTCAGCCCGGAATGGAGGCGTAGGCTGGCGGAATAACTATTAAATCAACGGTTCAACGTTCAACTCGCCCTCGTATCGTCACTGCATCAACATTTTTCTTCAGATTTAAACGACTTCCTGATCACTTGGGCTTGACTGAAGGATATTTACAAGTCTAAACGGACTTGATTAGTCACTGATACTACACTCCGATCCGAGTGAGCGTCAGCGAACGGCAGAGTCTGCCTAAGGGAGACTACCACACTCTAACTCAATAGGCTAAGCTGGTGCCAGCATCATAGCTACAACGATTTAGCGAACCTGCAATATTAGATAGTTGCTATATTGTAGAGGGGGGGGGGGGGGGATCAGTAACGCTCACTGCTGGTGCCTCTTCTCATTCTTCTCCTTACCAAAAAGTCTCATTCCGTCTGAAAGTCAGCGTCGGAGTCCGCCTACGGGATATTGAGATATTAGAAAACACAAGGGCTTAGCTACTATGTCAGCGGAATCTTTTCTAGGCCCGCTAGAAATTGCAGTCATAGCGTCATCTGTGTATGCCATTTTACTTCAAGCCCCATTGTATCCTGGTGTGTTATGATTGCTGCTGATTCTAAACCTCGAACATCCAGAATTTTTGGTGTGACATGTATGCAGTGCTACATGTATTATGTCGAGCATTCCATAAATGACTCAGTTCCTCTCAAATGTCTTGTAAGTCTATATCAAGTTGCAATATGTGGAATCTATATAACTCTAATCCTACACCAGGTAGTTGTCCTAATGTATTTCAGTCTTTTGTGTACGCTAATATTTCATCGAAATTTCATTCCTGATCTTCAACGTTTTAGAACATTTGAGGCAGTCCATATGGTACTTGTCATTCATGTTCTTTATTTTTATACAATAAAATCCTTTGAAAAGTTGGATATGTTGACTGAAGTGCTGTGGTGAGCGTTAGCATGTTTTTAATGACCTTCTGCTAGCATTGACAATATATTTTTTAGGAGCTTTGTGGTGAGAATGAGCACACTTGATTGCCGACGCTAAGTGCTGACCCTTTTTTTTTTTCTGATGTTGCCTCTGTATAAAGGCTCGATCCATTGTTTCAGTATGTTTCTCCAAGAGAATATCTAATTTTTTTCTTCTAATCAATTTAAAAGGTTTTCTTTGAGTAGCATCACCCAATGGTAAATCTAGAACATTTACTTTCGAGGGACTGAAAAAAACCAGGTCACTTGCTTCAGTTTCTTTGGTATCCGTATTTACTACCGTGAGTTGTCAAAATGATTGCTGATTATGTTACTCAATTTCCTATTCCAGTCAACGGTCGTCGTCCTCTTATCCCATCCACTATCGTGAGTGCATGTCTTATTTTTCTTCTTCCTATCATAGCTATTCAAAACCCCTCGAATGGTGTCACAGGCAGCCATTTCCATATTTCTTTTCCGTAAGTGATTACTAATAATACAACCCTGAGCGGGACACTGACCTTGATTTGAAAAAAGTTGGATCAACGTGTCTGTATCATCCATATCTAGTCATGTGTGTTGATTTATGCTGACAATCTGAGTTGAAAGACTTTAATATCTTTAAGTAAGATAGAAGGTGTTTTATGATATTAGCAAGATGAATAATGTGTCAAACTCCTAGTTTTATCAGATCAGCGCCATAAGGATCAGTGAAAACCATTGTTATCACTGTGGGTAGTTTCTATTTTATCATGATTTCCCTTGTGACAACATCGTGCTTTTGTACATAGATCGCAGCAAGCATGTTAATGTTCTTCATAGTTATCTGTGATGTGACTGTTACAATATGCACAATTTACTATCTTCAAAAGACCTGTACACCGCTTGCTAAGTACGTTGTATGTTCTGATATTTATATGACATGTGTTTCTAATATATTTGATGCATGATCCCTCAGTGCATACCGCGCTATCAATAAACTCACTAGATACACTTTGAATACAGGTATGGACTGCTGGAATTTCATTCCATCAGCGTTATGCATGTATCTGAATTGCTGCCTCTTTTCATTGCAGGGCTTCTCACTACGTAATTGTTTTTATTTGCCCCATCTATTCAGGCTAGCTTACATACTACTCAAGACTCTTCGCTTTCATTACTGGTATTGTCGTAAGTGTGTTGCAGCGTATATACTAGCACTAATAAAAAAATTAACAAACGTGATCTTATTAGCTTCTTGTGCAGAAAAACAGATATACATTTACTCCTTCTTATATAATCATGACTCGATGTAAGTTCTCGTTTCCTCATTTGATTCTATAATTACGACCTAATCCGTTGTATAGTGTACGCATGTTCTGTTATTTCTATGTGGGCTCGTTACCTACTCTTAATTGACTTTTGCTCATTTTGTTTCATCAACAGATTGAATTCTCGTGCAGCCGTACAAAAGGAGTTTGTCAGCATTGGTTGCGATGCCGAGACTGCGAATACTGCTTTTGGCTTTGATTTCTTACCATGCACAACTACATACAGCGGTTCAGAGTAGGCCCCTCACAACTCCTGAAAATGTCAGGTGGTATCAAAACACCGTAGCTTACCATGTTTGTTTGTATTGGTAATAGTGTAGTAACATATTTTCGGATAATGCCCACTTTAATGCTCATTACCGTAAGTAATAGTAGGATCGCACATATGTGATATATGGTAGATGCAACGATACTTCCTCTCTCAAATGTTCAGACAGTGAAGCCCGCAATACATCTGGCATAAATAGCCGAAACATCAATAAACATTGATAACAATGAAAACAGTGCAGATATTGGTGATAGTATCCGTAGTTGAGGTGGTAAGGACAATTTGTGTGGATACAAAAGGAGGCAGGGTTGGTGGTGATGACACAGGCAGCGGTGGTTGCAGGGGCGCTGGAGGTCATAAGGATAGCATGAGTGGAGGAGAAATTGGGATGGTGTAGATACTAGATAATGCGAGTAGCTGGGACGAGTGTCAATGATACGAAACGGTAAGGATCAAGAATGAGAATGACATGGCACTGAACAAAAAAAAATAGGACTAAGGTATAAGAGGTATAGACAGCTACTCACTACGCAGTAGTTCAAGTAGTTAGGGCGATTATGCGGATATATATACGAACGGGTCATTGAATCTAACTTTATTGAAAATAAAAAGGCAGGGTGGGTCAAACGATGGCTGAAGAATCGCAGCCAGCCGGGGACGTTGAGCTGCGAGGAATCGAGTCGGAATACAATAGTGCCGAGGTGAAATAATTGTTACACAATCATGGTTTCTCACAATCTTATTACTCGGCTGCAAAGGGCAAAATAGGACGCAGGAGAAGCGACTAAGGGTACATTACTACACAGTAAAGAGTTGGCCAGATATTCGTAGCCAGACGGAGAGATATCGCGAGATTAAGACAGGCACCGGGCAGTAGAGGAAAAGAGACCTATAGAAGTACAAGATAGTAAAGCGGAAGGAATAGAGGGGCCAGCCACGAGCAGAGGAGGCGGAAAGTAATAGGCTCTGAGAGTACATGAGAAGGTGAGGATGAGGCGGCAGAGTCGATAGAGGTAAGCCTAGGGCGCAGGGAGCGGCGGGATAGCAATGGTGGAGAACACTTGAGGCTCGAGAGCAGGGTAGAGGAAGTTTAGCCCACCCTTGGTAGACGAGTTTTGCCTGCTTTTGGGTCCGAACCTCCAAGTTGGCAGCCCTTGGTGTGAATGCTGCATTCCGAGAGCTATTCCGGATTATGATTGCACCATCAGTACATCTGCCAGCGCCGGTGCTACAATGTCCTCACTCAAAATCCCTAAATTCAAGCTTGTTTAAGCAGGGCCATGACCAATCCATTTGTAGATCAGATGGTATTTGAACGACTTCAGTCGAACACTGCTGAAAGCTTGAAACTGTCGATGTCCCCCTTCCTACTAGCTTCAGCCTGAAACGGACTCGGAGGTGTACGACAACGGAATTAATTGACAGTAATAACAACCCTGGCCGCGAAGCGTTATCACTGCGTCAGCTTTTTTCTTCAGATTGAAAGCAGCCTCAACAACTTCCCAATCATTTAGACTTGACTGGAAGTTATCTACAAGTCTAAACGGAGTTGATTAGTTGCTGATACTACATTCGACTCAATAGGTTGCGTTACAGGCACGCGCGACGTAAACGATTAATTAAGCGAACCTGCAATATACGATCGTTGCTACACTCGAGTAGAGAGAACTCGGAGTCGGTAATGTACACCGTCAGCGTCTTGTTTAATTCTTCTCCTTACCAAATAGCTTTATCTGTGCAAGAGTCAGTATTGGGGTACGCCAAAGGGATACTAAACATTCTGGGGGTGTTCGCAAATACAAGTGCATGCCTACTATGTCAGCGGAATCTTTTCTAGGCCCGCTGGAAATCGCAGTCGTCGCCTCATCTGTGTACGTCCTTTTATTTTAAATACCATTACATGCTGATATATCATGAGTGCTAATAATCCTGAGTGTTGGAACATGCAGATTGTTTGGTGTGACATGTATGCAATGCTACATGTATTATATCGAGCACTCTACAAATGACCCCATCCCTCTCAAATGTCTCGTAAGTCTATGCCAAAGTGCGACGTGCAGGATCTACACAATTTTGATCCTATACCAGGTTGCTGTCCTAATGTACCTCAGCCCTTCGTGTGTACTACTCTTTCATCCCTGATCTTTAGCGTTTTAGGACATTCGAGGCAGTTCATATGGGACTTGTCAGCCATATTCTTTATTTTTATATTGTAAAGTCCTTTGGAAAGTTGGATATGTCAGCTGGAGCGGTGTGGTGGGTGTTGTAATATTTTAAATGAACATCCGCTACTGCTGACAACATGTTTTTTAGGAGCACTGAGGTGAGAATAAGTATGATTGATTGACCGCGCCAAACACTGATCCTTCGATTTCTTTTGTAATGTTACCTCTATTTAAAGGCCCAATCCATTGTTTCTGTATGTTTCTCCAAGAGAATCCCTCGAATTATTCTTTCTGATTAATCAAAAAGTTTTTTTTGAGTAGCATCACCCAGTGGTAAGATCTAGGATATTCACTTTTAAGGGACTGGGGTAAACAAGACCGTTTGCTGCAGTTTCTTTGCAATTCGTATTTATTACCGTGAGTTCTCAAAATGATTACCAATTATATGACTCAATTTTCTATTTTAGTTAACGGCCGCCGCCGTCTTATCCCATTCACTATTGTAAGTGCATGTTTTTTCTATGATAATTACTCTAACCCTCAACCCCTCTTACGGTGTCACAGGCAACTGTTGCCATATTTCTGTTCCGTAAGTAATAAATAACAATACAACTTTTAAAAGACACTGACTTTAATTTCAAAAAGTTGAATCATCGTGTATGTATTATGCATCTCTAGTTATTTATGTTAGTCTATGCTAATATCCTGGGTTGAAAGACTTTAATATCTTGCAGTAAGATAGGGAATGTTTCATGATATTGACATTATGAATAAGGCGTCAAATTCCTAGTTTTACTGTGTCAGCACCTTATGGATCAGCAAAAACCGTTATTATCATTGTGGGCGGTTTCTATTTCCTCATGATTTTCCTTATGAAGATATCTTGTCCTTTTGTATAGATTGCAGGAGGCTTGTCAATGTTTCTTACGGTTGTCTGTGATGTAACTACCACAATATGCACAATTTACTATCTTCGAAAGACACGTGCGCCACTTGCTAGGTGCGTTGTATGTTTGTATCAATATGTTATATATTTCTGACATTATCAATGCATGATTTCCCAGCACACATCGCGCTGTAAACAGACTTATCAGATATACTATAAATACAGGTATGAATGTTGAGATTTTATTCTACCGGTGTCATGCATAGCAGCATAGATCTGAATTGCTGCTTCTTCTAATCAGGGCTTCTTACCACGTAATTGTTCATACTTACTTCGTTGATTCAGGCTAACTTGAATATTAATATCACTCAAGAATTTTTGCTTTCATTACTGGCGTTGTGGTAAGTATGCGGCAGTGCACATATTAGTGTCAATAGGAAATTAAACAATGTAATGTTATTAGATTTTTGTACAGAAAGACATGTTTACATTTATGCCTTCTTATATGATCCTGACTCGATGTAGGTTCTCATCCTTTTCCTCAATCGCATGATTATGACCTTATAAATTGTATAGTGTATGCATGTTCTGTTATTTCTATGTGAGTTCATTACCAATACTTGATAAATTTCTGCTTATGATAGTTAATCAACAGACTCAATTCTCGTGTAGCCGTGCAAAAGGAGTTTTTCAACATTGGTCTCGATACTAATGCTGCGAATACTGGCTTCACCTCTGTTGGCTTTGATTTTGACCATGAACAATGAATTAGATCAAATCCAACCGGAACAGTATTCTGCTAGCAATAAACAAGGTGGAATTGAAACTCGAAGTAGTAACTTAGTATGCTAGTGCAGAAATTGCTAAACTATTTTTACTATATCAATATATATATATTAAAAAAATCATTATAGATCTTATTATTGGCGGCAAGATGAAGATTATAACCATTCTTCAAGCTGCTATTATTTTGAGTTAGCGGCATCGTACACCGGTCCCCAAGCTATGGAAGTTTTTATGTGGGAATGTGAATGTAACGGATCGAGACCCTTTGGAGTGAGGCTGACCGGTTGGGTGATATGACGCCTGTCACGTCGTTTTCAATATTTCTTATTTCTTCAATTTCTTGGTATTAGCTTACGACAGGTTTCCATTCCACAAGGAATATGTTTACATTCTTCAGTTGATTTTTTACATCCGCATGCTTGTGATTTTTAGCTTAGGATAGGTATAAATACGGACCATGTATGTAGTTGAGTAGGACAGGCAATCGACATTTTATACCAGTTCTCTCTCTCTTGTGATTTGTCTCTAGTGACGTCCTTGGTCGGACGTGACAGTGAAGGACGTGTCTGGTACAGGTGTGACGGCGCGTCACTTACAGTCACGTGCGGCCCGACGCTCGCCGGCCTCATACAAATCGAGCGGTATTATGATTATCTTTTCTTGGTTCGTCGGGCTCTAAGCAGCCCCCGTATTGATCTATGGTAGTTCTCGGGTTGTATAGTGTGGCTATATGCTAGCTCACAAGTTACCTGTTATGAAGCAAACACTTACTTGTGTGAAAAATGCAGGCTTTGGATTGTTCCTAAGATATAGGCAAAGTTTCCTAGGTGGGAAGCAGTTAGTAACTGTTCTATACAGAAGATAAGATATAGCTGGTGTCCCTTTGAGACTACCTACTTTATTTCCTTGAGGAAATGGCTTCTGATCTTGTCTTGTAGACTTGGTAAGTCTGGGGTGAAGTTAGTACCCTAGGAGCTAGTCTTGTAGACTATTTAACTCACTATTTTTGAGTGAAATAACTTATATTTTACAGCTGATTTAGCTAGGGTTTATATACTACAAAATATTCTAATTTCTGAATGATTTGTAAGCAATGTCTTTGCTTAAGTAATCTGCTTGATAAGCAAAGAGTGTAAGGTTTATGCTGACAAATCCGCTCTGTAAGCTAAGTATAGTATTTGTAAGCAAATTGAATATTTGAATGAATAGGAAAGTGATATTAATAATATATCTCAAATATTACTAATATCTTTGAAGGTGATTACTAATTTATTTGTGTGATTTATAAGCTGATTTATAATCACAATTATGTATTAGTAAGTAAAGTGAATTGTTTAAAAAAAAGATATTTAAAATGAATATTGAAATATGAATATATTTTGGAAATATTCAGAATAAAGTGAATGAATGATTGCTTTATATCTCCACAACTATGTTGAAAGATTGAATATTCACAAGCTTTATATCTTTCCAATAATTCCAATGAATACTTCAAATAATCATCTAACATCATATCATACATGATTATTTATTTCATGATTTTACAACTATTCATTGTTGAGATATTAATAATTCTTTACATGCATATATTCTTTTATTTAATATTTTCAATATTTCATTATATCTAATCTTATCAGAGATAAGATTATCATATCTGAGGTCACTTGACTTTATCATTTATGAATATTTTTTTCATAAATATTAAACAATTCCATTTAAATATTCATTTCTCAATAATCATTGTGAATATTACTAATTGATTTTTCACGCCCTAGATCCTTGCTTATAAATCACCAAAATATTTACTAAGCAAATTCATAATATTAGTAATATTTATAAAATATTACTAATACAGATCTAATAATAGGATATTGAGATCAATAGATATTTTCACTTACTAATACTATACAAATTACTTACTAAGCACACAGATTGCTTACCAAGCATATTATTCAGCAAATAGGAATATTACTAAGCTGATTTATAAGCTGATTTGTAAGCAATCCTTCTTACTAAGTGGATTAGATAAGCACAGGGTTGGCTTACTAATCTTGTAGAAATTAGAATATTTTGTATTATATAAGCACTAGCAAATTTGGCTGGAAATGATAAGTTATTTCACTTGAAAATAGTGAGTTAAATAGTCTACAAGACTAGCTCCTAGAGTACTAACTTCACCAACAGACTTACTAAGTCTACTACAAGACAACAAGCCTTTCCTAAAGGGAAAACAAGTAGGTAGTCTCAAAGGGACACTGGCTACAGTCTTAACTCAGGTGTAACAGAGTTACTAATTGCTTTCACAAATAGGTTTTATTGCCTTTAAACCTATAACACCACAGACCATTAACTTTTCAAACAAGTAAGTTAGTTGTCTTTTAAATAGGTAACTAGTAGATTACAAGTAGTCTACATTACACCATTACTACTAACTTTTAACAAACTAATAGTTGTAAATTCTTGAAATAAATAACAGTGATAGATGAGATATAAACTGATTTATTGAAGTGTTCATTGGAATATTTAGAAAGATTGGATGTATTGAAATATACATATCTTTCAACACTCCCACTCAATGAATGCTTCATTGGTGTATTGGGTTATTTGTTTGATTTGATCCATCTAAAATCATTAGTTAATCCAGTAAGGTTTGTGAAATAGCTATACTTAGTTTCAGCTAAGGCTTTGGTCAAGACATCTGCTAATTGTTGGTTAGTGTTGATGTATTCAAGTTTAGCAGCTTTATTTTGAATAGCTTCTCTGATGAAGTGATATCTTACTTCAATGTGCTTTGTTCCTCTTCCTCCATGTTTAGGGTTATTTGCTAGACTGATTGCACCTTGATTATCTGTATAGATTATTGTTGGGTCAGATATATCTTCACCTATGTTATTAAGTAGTTTCCTTAGCCAATAAACTTGTTTTGCTGTTTCTGTGAGTGCCATATATTCCACTTCTACACTGGATAATGATGTAGTATACTGCCTCCTGGCCAACCAAGATGTAGCACCTTTGCACATCATTATAATATATCCTGTGGTTGATTTTCGGTCATCTAAGTCTATTGCCCAATTAGCATCTGAGTATGCTGTAAGTTGTTTGGTATGTTGGCCTTGGTATACAATGGCTTTGTCTGGGGTTTTGGATAGGTATTGGAATATATAATTCACTGCTGTGAAGTGCTCTTTTCCAGGATTTTCACTGTACTTTGTACATTTGTTGACAGCAAATATTATGTCTGGTCTAGTGATAATTGTTAAAAATGTCAGAGAACCAATCATACTTTTGTAGTATGTTTTATTGGTTTCTGTTGCTTGGCTAGGTGATGCTTTGAGTTAGATGCTTGCTAACATTGGTGTAGCATATCCTTTTGAGTGTTCCTTGTGGAATCTTTTAAGGATGCCTATACAGTAATCTTTTTGGTCAATAGAAAGTATTTTAAGCTTTCTACTCCTGGTGATATTTATGCCTAGGAAAGATTTAGCTGGTCCAAGATCTTTCATTTCATATTTTTTTATGAGTTGGGTTTTTATGTCTTGGATTTGCTTCTTGTTTTTTCCCATGAGGAGTAAATCATCAATGTATAGAATAAGAATGATCTTATTATTTGGATCTCCCACTTGTTGATGGTTTAAGTATATTCCTGCATCAGAGTGTATTCTTTTGAATTTCATCTCTTCAAGTGTAGAGTGAATTTCAAAATTCCATTGTCTTCCAGCCTGTTTTAAGCCATAGAGTGATTTCTTTAGTTGATAGACTTGATCTTCTTTTCTTTTTACTGCAAATCCTGTAGGTTGTTCCATAAAAATTTCATGGTCAAGTTTTCCATAAAGGTAGGCAGTTGTGATGTCCATCTGGTCAATTTCCCAATCATAATATGCAGCAGTGGCTAATAAAACCCTAAATGCTTCATATCTTGCAACTGGTGACCAAGTGTTATCAAAGGTATCATCTGTCTATAGATCTCCTCTAGCAACATATCTAGCTTTGTATTGTCCATCTGATTTAATAGTTAAGACCTATTTTCCTTTAAGGATAGTTTTATCTTTAGGTCTTTTTACTAAATCATAAACATCTCTTGACTTTAATGAATCCATTTTGCTCTGCATGGCTTCCTCCCACTTAATATGGTCTGGGGAATCCATAGCTTGTTTATAGTGTTGAAAGATTGAATATTTACAGGCTTCATATCTTTCCAATAATTCCAATGAATACTTCAAATAATCATCTAACATCATGTCATACATGATTATTTATTTCATGATTTTACAACCATTCATTGTTGAGATATTAATAATTCTTTACATGCATATATTCATTGAAATAATATGCATATATTCTTTTATTTAATATTTTCAATATTTCATTATATCTAATCTTATCAGAGATAAGATTATCATATCTGAAGTCACTTGACTTTATCATTTATGAATATCTTTTCATAAATATTAAACAATTCCATTTAAATATTTATTTCTAAATAATTATTGTGAATATTACTAATTGATTTTTCACGCCCTAGATCCTTGCTTATAAATCACCAAAATATTTACTAAGCAAATTCATAATATTAGTAATATTTATAAAATATTACTAATATAGATCTAATAATAGGATATTGAGATCAATAGACATTTTCACTTACTAATACTATACAAATTACTTACTAAGCACACAGATTGCTTACCAAGCATATTATTCAGCAAATAGGAATATTACTAAGCTGATTTGTAAGCTGATTTGTAAGCAATCCTTCTTACTAAGCAGATTAGATAAGTACAGGATTGGCTTACTAATCTTGTAGAAATTAGAATATTTTGTATTATATAAGCACCAGCAAATTTGGCTGGAAATGATAAGTTATTTCACTTGAAAATAGTGAGTTAAATAGTCTACAAGACTAGCTCCTAGAGTACTAACTTCACTAACAGACTTACTAAGTCTACTATAAGACAACAAGCCTTTCCTAAAGGGAAAACAAGTAGGTAGTCTCAAAAGGACACCGGCTACAGTCTTAACTTAGGTGTAACAGAGTTACTAATTGCTTTCACAAATAGGTTTTATTGCCTTTAGACCTATAACACCATAGACTATTAACTTTTCAAACAAGTAAGTTAGTTGTCTTTTAAATAGGTAACTAGTAGATTACAAGTAGTCTACATTACACTATTACCACTAACTTTTAACATATAGGTTCTAGGGATACTTTGAACATCTACAGCTAATGTTAGTAGATGATTAATTGTTGGCTGTACTGGTTCAACTTGTAGAGAAGACTTTTTATAGTCCTTGTATCTTGGGTTAGGCCTAGTTTCTCTTCTAGAACGCCCAGATGTTTCTGCAGGATTGTTATCAGACTCTCCTGTTGATTGGTTAAATTCTCCAGTTTGGTATTCTTCTGAGAATTCTTCCAATGGACTAAATCTTCCATATTTGAATCTTCCAAAAGCATCTAAGATACTTTCTCCTCTATATGGACTTGATTGGTTTTCTTGTTCTTCTATCTCTGTATCTTTCAATTCTTCAAGATATAAGAGATCTTCATCATAATCAGTAGAGATAGAGTTTGTTATATTCCCTATGTCTATGTATTCTTGTGGTTCTGTGGTTCTAGGATAGAGGATTTTTTCAGAAGCAGTTTCAGAATTAGATATATCTCCTTCACTTTCATGAGGTAGCATATATCTAGTTTGTTTCTTGTTTTTCATAGGAAAGATGTGTTCATCGAATTTCACATCAAATGAATCCCAAAATTTTCCAGTAATTGGATCATATAATGTCCAACCTTTGAATCCTTCTGGATATCCTATGAATATCACTTTTCTAGCTTTATCTAAGAGTTTATTAATCCTTCCTTTCTTTGGTATAGTCATCCATGCTTGACATCCAAAAATCCGTATTCTGGAAATATTTGGTTGTTTTCCATACCAAGATTGATATGGTGTTTTCCAATTCTGAATCCTTATTGGAGTATGGTTATAGATGTATAAAGCTGCTTCTATGGATGCTTTCCAAAAACCATCTTTCATTCCAGCATGTTTTTTTATGGCTTCAGCTTTTTCATGAATAGTTCTTTGAACTCTTTCAGCTCTACCATTTTGCTGATGTGTATGTGGAATGGATGTCTCCTGAGCAATTCCTAATTGATCAAGATATACTTGGAATTCTTTAGACATAAATTCTCCTCCTCTGTCAGATCTGAATGTGCATAGCTTTCTTTCAGATTGTCTTTCTGACCAGTTTATATATTTCTTAAATGCTTCAAAGACTTGGTCTTTTGATGATAAGAAATACATTGTACAATATGAAGTAGCATCATCTAGGAAGACTACAGCATATTTAATATTACTTCTTATAGCATTTATTGGTAATGTGTAAACATCCGAGTAAACTATATCATTTGGATGCATTGCATGGTCTGGAGATGGAGGGTGAGATGCTCTAATTGATTTTGCTTTTGTATATCCTTCACAAGTTTCTTCAGTAGTAGCTCCAATATTACTTGGTCCACCTACTGTACTTGATGATATATGCAAAATTGCATCTCTATTTGCATGAGCAAATCTTTGGTGTATTAGATCATATAGTATGTCATCTTTGGCAAGTAGAGACATTGCATATTTGCTTTGAGTAATTTTTCCTCTAAGCTCAAAATTGTTATTTTAATTAATATATGTGCTTAGCGTCTTTTTCTTATTGATGATTAATTCCATGATCTTTCCAGATTGTCTGATTACCCAATATCCATTTGTTTTTTGGGATATTTGTTGAGGTGAGAGTAATCTTTCTTTGGTGTCTAGAATATATCTCATATTTGAGATATCTAGAACATGTATCTTTCCACTGGAATCAATATGTTTGATTTTGACAGTACCTATTCCTTTAATAGGGAGTTTAGTACCATTAGAGATTATTGTGTATTTGATTTTATTTTCTGGGAAATTTTTGTATGAAAAGAAATCTTTGATATCAAAGGTTGAGTGATAACTAGTTCCAGAATCAACAAGATAATGGAATTCATCCTCTTGAACTTTTTTAGATTGATACATAGACTGGGATTTAGTGATGTCTAAGTCTGAAAAGTCATCCTCTTGATAATCATTATTTGATTGGTTTGTTTTGGATTTTCCCTTTTAAGGTTTCTTTCCTTTATTAGGATGATTCAGGGGTTTCCAATTATCTACATGTTCAGCTTCAGTGTATTTGACATATTTTCCACACTTTTTGCAATAGTTTTTATTACTTTGCTGTTGCTGATTGTGGGTTTTGCCTTGGCCTTTAAATTTTCTTTTGAATTTTCTCTAGCCCTTAGATATGTGGGTTTGACTATGAGTTTTTCCTATATGAAGAGATTCCCTTATAGTTTGTTCTTGTTAGAGTTCTCCATGGACTGAGTCAATTGTAGCTTTTTTATATCCTCCCACTGCTCTGAGAATACTTCCCTAGATCATTCTATATGTGTCTGGTAGAATTTCTCCAATGCAAGATATGAAATCTTTTTCACCAATTAATAATCCTGTTGTTGAAAGATTGAATATTTACAGGCTTCATATCTTTCCAATAATTCCAATGAATACTTCAAATAATCGTCTAACATCATATCATACATGATTATTTATTTCATGATTTTACAACCGTTCATTGTTGAGATATTAATAATTCTTTACATGCATATATTCATTGAAATAATATGCATATATTCTTTTATTTAATATTTTCAATATTTCATTATATCTAATCTTATCAGAGATAAGATTATCATATCTGAGGTCACTTGACTTTATCATTTATGAATATCTTTTTCATAAATATTAAACAATTCCATTTAAATATTCATTTCTAAATAATTATTGTGAATATTACTGTCACAACCCTGGTTATGCCATATCATAGCTTCAATAGCATTTATTCAAGTTTACCAAGCATATATCCAGGTTTACCAAGTATATACCTAGGTTTATTCAGGATAGCTATGGAATTACTTAGGTGTTTAAGTTTTATTTTATCAAGCTATAAATCAAGCTATAGATGCCATAGTAAAGTATAAGTCATAGTATATTATTTCTAAGTCACAGTATATTATAGTGGATCATAGTTCACTACTTAGCTATAGCTTAGTTCTGAGCTAAGGCTCAGAAATAAGCCTATTGTTACTTCCGCTCCCTTACTATCACTGCCGCGCTGGTTGTGACATGTCACGGTCACGTCACACAAAAGAGCGTAACTTTACATTTTCCTATCTTCAGGCACTATCACAGGTACACAGGAACTACAACACATGCTGATAATCACTGGAACAATCAAGGAGGAACTTAGGGATTATATTGGATTATTTAGTAAAGGTTAGAAGTCAGTAGAGCGTACCAAAGTAGAGAACAATAGTGTACAGCCATGTATTTAAACCTTTAAGGTCTAAGAGATGTTCCCCATCTCACAGACCTCTTTCGTCAATACCATCATTGTTATTTACTGTCCTAAGCTTCCTCTAAGCCCCTAAGTTCCCACTGTATTGCTTTCCTTGTCCTAAGTCATAGTTATAGCATTATAGTTGTCAAAGTCATAGTAGACTCCCTTATAATCAACATTAGGGTTGGAAACCCTAAGAGCGTCATTCCTAGCCTTGGATTAGGCTAGGTAACCTACTGTTTTTTCCTTAAGCTTTATCTACAGTCTTTTCATAGTAATTCTTTACAATATTCATAGTATTCATAGTCATAGTTTGCCCTTCAGTTATAGACCTGTGACAATTACTAATTGATTTTTCACGCCCTAGATCCTTGCTTATAAATCACCAAAATATTTACTAAGCAAATTCATAATATTAGTAAGATTTATAAAATATTACTAATACAGATCTAATGATAGGATATTGAGATCAATAGACATTTTACTTACTAATACTATACAAATTACTTACTAAGCACACAGATTGCTTACCAAGCATATTATTTAGCAAATAGGAATATTACTAAGCTGATTTATAAGCTGATTTGTAAGCAATCCTTCTTACTAAGCAGATTAGATAAGCACAGGATTGGCTTACTAATCTTGTAGAAATTAGAATATTTTGTATTATATAAGCACCAGCAAATTTGGCTGGAAATGACAAATTTTTTCACTCAAAAATAGTGAGTTAAATAGTCTACAAGACTAGCTCCTAGAGTACTAACTTCACCTTAGACTTACAAAGTCTACAAGACAAGACAACAAGCCTTTCCTAAAGGGAAACAAGTAGGTAGTCTCAAAGGGACACCGGCTAAGTCTTATATTAAAGATATAGAAGTAAACTAATTGCTTTCGATTTCTTGTAGATCCAAGCCTATCTACCAAGATACCTAACCCTGCACTTTTCTATCACAAGTAAGTGTTTGGTTTAAACAAGGTTTACAGTAGTGCATACGTGCATTACATTCTATATCATAACCCTTTCAACACCTGTGGCATTTGCTCTGGTTTGGATCTCTTGCATTTTGGAAATTTGTGTAGCCATTGATTTTTCCATTCTAATTCTGTATGAGTAGAATTCAGTATGGTATCTTTGACCTTCTGCTAGTCTTTGAGCTTTAGCAGCTTCAAATATCTTTTTCCACATTTTAGATGCTGTTTCTTCAGTCATTAAAATGTTTGCCCAAGTTTCATTTACACATCCTCTAAGTAAACCTTTAGCACAATTATCTGCTTGATCCCATGCATTTGCAAGAATAACTTTCTTTTCTTCTCCCCAAGATATACTAGCTACTGAGGCTAGTTCTTGTGGTAAGACTTCTGCAATACCTAAGGTGGGTCTTTTAAGTGGTATTGGATCATCTTTTGGTAAACCTTTGGAGTACATTGGCCATATACGCAATGACTTGGCTAGAAAGTAAAATTTGACTGAGAACTTTGCCCAATTTAATCCATTAAAGACTAGGAATCCGGATGGTATATCTTTGATTAGGAGTTCTCCCATTTTTTTTAGATAAATTCCCAAGATATAAAGTTATCTTCAATGGGGTATAGATATATGCTATAGTTTTCAATAGCTTTATCTATGTTACTTGTAAGATATTCCTAGTGGTTTTGTTCTAGGAATTCTTCAAAGTCTTTAAGGTTTAGACCTGGATGTATACTATCCCAATATCCTGAATTATAGAGATAGATTATGTTGTCTAATCTCTCTATATCTGTAAAACTAACTTTATCTTCAATTTCCTCTGGTGTGAAGTATAGTATACTCCAATTGTGAGGCGTTAGAGTGATTTTGATAAGATACTTTATATGGTTTTGAGAGTTTTCTCTTACTTCTTCATCTGGAAATGTGAAGGGTTCGACTTTGTCAAATCTTCTGAATATTCTTGCAAGAATTATTCTTTCTGCACAGAGAGTGAAGAATTTATTCTGGAAATCCTGACTAACTTTTTCCCAATTATATTTGGTACTGTTGAATAGGAATTTCTTTATTTCCAGGTATAATTCTGGGTTGCTGGATGGTGTAGGGAAATCTTTGTGGTATGTTTCCCAACAAGATTTAAGGGTGATATGTCCTTTTCTTTGAGATTTCTTCCTATTCCTCTTTGCTAAGTATTTAAGTGAAGTTTTACTTAATTTCTTAGGAGGAGTGGTTTCTTCAAACTCAAGTGGGATTTGAGTCTGAGGTGATTCTTCACCTGTAGAGCTGTGGTGATATTGTGTTTTCTCTGATGCCAATATTTTGCCTGTTTTTAAGTTTATAATATACCTGAAGAATTCTTAGTATAAAAATAAAAATCCTTAGTAGACTTATGTTGGGCTTATTAAAAATCAAAGAATCACAAATACAATGTTTGATTTTTATGGTAGCTAAGACTTGGCTACTTTCACAAAAGTACAGTTGCACAGAATTCAAAAATAAGTGAAATAATTTATGCAAAGAAACTTGAAATGGTAGATGTTAGGTTGTATAAAAACTCAAGGCTCAAGACAAAAATATAAAAGAAGAGGTAAAGACTGAAGCATAAAGATTTTTCTAGTACTAGTAGAACTTATAGTACTAGGAGTATTAAGCTTCTAATAAGGGGTGAACCTGTTACTTATAAGCCTTCTACCACCTCTGTGAGACGTTCTAGTTTGGTTTTCTAGGATTTTCCTAGTCTAGGCCTTGAATCAATCCTTGAATTTCTTGAGCTCACCAATGTACTTATTGAAATCCCTCTGGTGGTAGTCAATTTCAAAGAGTCTACCTGCCTGGTGATTGATCAATCTATGAATCTCTTTCCTTTCTTCTTCTGCCTTTGCAGCTACTCCTTTCTGGATCTCCTGGTTCCAACCTAAGGAGTATGAGAGTCCTTGTAATTCCTTGGTAAGGTCTTCTAGGGAGCTTTTGTACTAGGAAAGTTGAGCTGACTGGTGCTTGACTGTTACTTCAAGGACGTTTACTGTCTTGAGTGCAAACTAAAGGAGAGATTCTTGTTCAACTAAAGCTTGGTTAGCTTATTTAGTTGATTGTGAAGTGTGGTAATTAAATACCTTGTGTGGATGACAATGTGTTTATGACCTTGGGAGTGATTTCTTCTTTTGCCCAGTTGTTGAGCTCTCTGTTGCCTACTGACCAAGGTGTATAGGGTCTGGACTGACTAGATCCCCAAGTTTCTGTATTGTCAATGTTGAACTCAGGTAACTGTTTAAGTTCCTGGTATAAGGATTTGAATGAGGAGGATTTAATAAATTTAATAAGATTCACCTGGACATCTTCAACTGACTTATCCTTAGGGCTTCTAATTTCTCCTTCCTCTAATAAAGATAAAGATGAAGAGATTGAGGAAAGCTGTGTATATTTTTCTGTGTCAATAAGCTCTTCTAAAATAAATTTTAGTTTGCTTACTGATTCAGAAACCAATGATGGTGTGGAAAGTTTAAGGTCTGAAGAAGTAAGGGTGAGGGGGTCAGGATAGATGTACTCCTCCTCTGGATTGTATCTTGAGGCTTCTTCAAAAATGTCTTTGATGGTCCAACAGGGTCCTATCAATGGAATGTTGAAGTGTCTGCACCAAATATCTTGTTGTTCAGTTATTTCCCTTGTAATGTAATCCCTAACACTGTCTATGCACTTCCACTTGTTTTGAATCTTGAGATCTGTTAAAATGGAAATATATGTGGAGGGGGATTCTCTTCTTATATCTTTGAAGCTATTGGTGAAAGCTTGATAGTCAATCCACTGGAATTCTTCTTCAGTGATAAACTGGGTTATCTCCTTGTTGATGTCTTCTAGGTTTTCCTCCTGCTTGTAGTTGCCTATGGTTACAAAGCTTGGGACCTCCTCTAGGTCCTCTGATTTAATAGAGGGGCTGGAGGGCGATGGGTAGCCTAATTAGGAAGGTATATTAGTTTCCTAATTGAGTATTTCCTTATCTGTGCTTACTATTGAGATCAAGAAGCCACTGTTGATTGATTTCTTGATCCTCAATGATCTGCTGATCAAGTATCTCTGCAATAGCAACCTGATTGGCTGTGTTGATTGCCTGGGCAATGGCAAGGTTGAAGAAAGCAGTGTTTGATTGGAAAGACACTAGAAAAGGGAATTGTTTAGTTAGCTACTCCTGATTTATCTGAGTTGCCTATTTAGGCAGGGCTTATAACCTATTGATCTATAGTAGTTCTTGGGTTGTATAGTGTGGCTATATGCTAGCTCACAAGTTACCTATTATGAAGCAAACACTTACTTGTGTGAAAATTGCAGGCTTTGGATTGTTCCTAAGATATAGGCAAAGTTTCCTAGGTGGGAAGCAGTTAGTAACTGTTCTATACAGAAGATAAGATATAGCCAGTGTCCCTTTGAGACTACCTACTTTATTTCCTTGAGGAAATGGCTTCTGATCTTGTCTTGTAGACTTGGTAATTCTGGGGTGAAGTTAGTACCCTAGGAGCTAGTCTTGTAGACTATTTAACTCACTATTTTTGAGTGAAATAACTTATATTTTACAGCTGATTTAGCTAGGGTTTATATACTACAAAATATTCTAATTTCTGAATGATTTGTAAGCAATGTCTTTGCTTAAGTAATCTGCTTGGTAAGTAAAGAGCGTAAGGTTCATACTGACAAATCCGCTCTGTAAGCTAAGTATAGTATTTGTAAGCAAATTGAATATTTGAATGAATAGGAAAGTGATATTAATAATATATCTCAAATATTACTAATGTCTTTGAAGGTGATTACTAATTTATTTGTGTGATTTATAAGCTGATTTATAATCACAATTATGTATTAGTAAGTAAAGTAAATTGTTTTAACAAAAGATATTTAAAATGAATATTTAAATGATTTTTAAGAAATGAATATTGAAATATGAATATATTTTGGAAATATTCAGAATAAAGTGAATGAATGATTGCTTTATATCTCCACAACTAATGGTTGTAAATTCTTGAAATAAATAATAGTGATAGATGAGATATAAACTGATTTATTGAAGTGTTCATTGGAATATTTAGAAAGATTGGATGTATTGAAATATGCATATCTTTCAACACCCCGGTGGAATGTATTGGAAGGATATGGAATTACTTATAAAAAGTATATAAAGCAGTCAATGCGTGTGTAGATACAGCAGCTCATTCAATTCTACTTTGTGTCTGTCATTTCTCGTCTGATCTCGTGACCAGGTGTCACACAGGGTTGTCACTGCTCGGAGCGCTCAGATGTCACGCACCTAAACAAGACCTCTCGACATTCATGCTGTTCTCTATTATTTTCTTGGAGAAATGTTTTTCACTATTTTCATGGTATAAAGAACTTATATTAATGGCTATATGGCTATAAGATCTATAGGAAGTTGATCCGGTGCAAAGTCCAGTGATAGTATACATACTCAATAGGTTACGTTACCGGCGCAACAATTTAGCAAACCTGCAGTATTGAATGGTTGCTACACTCAAGTAGGGGAGGTCGGCAACGCTCACTGCCAGTGCCTTCTTTCATCCTTCTCCTTACCAAACAGCTTCATCCGTGTGAGAGTCAGCATCAGAGTCCACCTGAGAGATACTAAATATCTTGGAGGTGTGGGAAACACAAGTGTTTGCCTACCATGTCAGCGGAATCTTTTCTAGGCCCGCTGGAAATTGCGGCTGTAGTCTCATCTGTGTATGTCCTTTTACTTCAAGCCCCATCGTATGCTGGTGTGTCATGAGTATCAATGAATCTAAACCTTGAATGTCCAGGATATTTGGTGTGACATGTATACAATGCTACATGTATCATGTCAAGCACTCTACAAATGACACCACCCCTCTCAAACGTCTTGTAAGTCTATGCCAAACCAGGGTATGCATGATTCACATGATACTGATCCTACACCAGGTAGCTGTTCTAATGTACCCTAGCCTATTGTGTACACCGCTCTTTCGTCCCTGATCTTTGATGTTTTAGGACATTCGAGGCAGTCCATATGGGACTTGTCGTTCATATTCTTTATTTTTATACCATAAAATCCTTTGGAAAGTTGAATATGTCAACTGGAGCGATGTGGTGAGGGTTAAAAGATTTCAAATGACCATCTGCTAGTATTGACAACACGTTTTTAGGAGCTTTGTGGTGAGAATAAATATGAAATGATGAACGGTGCTGAGTGCTGATCTATTGACTTTCCTGATGTTGTCTCTGTGTGAAGGCTCAATCCATTGTTTCCGTACGTTTCTCGAAGACAGCCTCCAGAAATCTTCTTTCTAATAAATTAATAAGGTTCTTTTGAGTAGTATCACGCAATGGTAAAAGCTAGTATATCTGATTTTGAGTGGCTGAAATAGACAAGGTCTTTTGTTGCAGCTTCTTTGCTATCCGCATTTACTACCGTGAGTTATCAAATTGATTACCAACCGTGTAACTCAGTTCTCTGTTTCAGTCAACGGCCGTCGTCCTCTTATTCCATTTGCCATTGTGAGACCACTCTTTTTCTATCAAAACTATTTGGAATCCCTATTACGATGTCACAGGCAGCTGTCGCCCTATTTTTGTTCTGTAAGTGATTACCACCAATACTATTTAAAAAGGATACTCATTCTGATACAAAAAAAGTTGGATCAACGTGTATGTATAATGTATCTTAGCCTTTTTGCTGATCTATGCTAATAATCTGGATTGAAAGACTTCAATATCTTGAGGTAAGATAGAAGATTTTTTGTGATATTGGCACGATGAGTAGAATATCAAACCCCCAGTTTTACCACATCAGCGTCTTACGGATCAGTGGAAACCATCATTATTATTGTGAGTAGTTTTTATTTTGTCATGCTTTTCCTCGTGAGAACATCTCGTGTTTTCATATATGTAGATTGCAGCAAGCTTGTGTATGTTTCTCACAGTTGTCTGTGATGTAATGATTACAATATGCACAGTTTACTATCTTCGAAAGTCTCGTACACCACTCGCTAGGTCACGGTATGTTCTATATTTTTTTTATCAATATGTCATGTATATCTAACGTAATCAATCTATGATTCCTCAGCATAAATCATGCTATCAGCAGGATCATCGGATATACTCTGAATACGGGTATGAACTAATGGGATTTTATTTGACCAGTATCATACATGGACCTGAACTACTGTGTTATCTGTCAGGGCTTCTCACCACGTAATTATTCTCACTCACCTTGTCTACTAAGGTTTGCTTATATACTACTCAAGAGTCTTCGCTTTTATTACTGGCGTGGTGGTAAGTGTATGGCAGCATATGGCTCAAACATTGATAAACATGATGAACCTAGATCCTCGTACAAAAAGACATGTTCACATTTACTCCCTCTTATATGATTATGACTCGATGTAAGTTCGTTCTTCTACTTGATTTCATGATCATCAGCTTATTAATTGTATAGTGTATGCTTGTTCTGTTATTTCCATGTAAGCTCACCGCTTGTCTTTATATTTTTACTCATTGTATTTTTTTTCACCAGACTTAATTCTCGCGCAACTGTGCAAAAAGAACTTATCAATACCGGTCGCAATACCGAGTTTTATAATGCTGTCTTTACCTCTATAGGATTTGATTTCTCTGCGCACACAACCAGCGACGATGGTTTAGAGTAACCACATTACATTTCTCAAGAGTAACAAGTGGCAATTGAAACTTGCAGCGGCTTAGAATATTTATTGGACTACCAGTTACTGTAGGAACACTAATTCTATTATTTTAGTCCTTTTTACCGTTAGTCATAGGAGAGTTGCATTTCTGTAGTATCGTTAAAGCAATCTTTTATATATATAAACCTAGCGTTTATGATGGATCCAACAACGGAGTCTTCATCCTGCTGAGTGTTTATCGGGCCTCACAAAAGGAGCGCTTTGTTCATATTCTTTGAAAGGATATGAACGATTGCAAATATGGGGTCATTTATGAGTGTTCTGAATTTGTGTGTGTAACGTCCAACAAGGGACGTCACGAGAGGCAAATCACAAAAGAGAGAAAACTGGTATAAAGTGTCGATTGCCTATCCTATTCGACTACATACATGGTCCGTATTTATTACCTATCCTAAGATAAAAATCACGAGCATACAAATGTAAAAAAAATCAACTGAAGAATGTAAACATACCCCTTGTGGAATGGAAACCTGTTATAAGCTAATACCAAGAAACTTTGAAATGAAACAAATAAATATTGGATGCGACGTGACGGGCATGCCTGTCAGCCTCACTTCGAAGGGTCTCGATCCGTTACAGTGTGCGACACATACAAACACTTCATTTGATTTTATCTCAAGCTTTATTGGGGGGTAGGTAGTATACATCAATATGTAGTCCTCCACACTCATTATCTGAGCAGACTCATGTATGCTAAGGCTCTAGTATGAGTCAACAAGATGTTAGAACATACGATCCATTGTCATGCATCAGACCATGTGATTAGGCCATTATATTTCTGATGTCAATAACCGGTTAATATCCATCCGTTTGGATACGCACTACAATGTATATAAGTAGACAAAGGGAGTAAATCTACTATTTCAATCACCGCTTGTCATCAATGTTCTCGTGCCTTCATTGGCACAGATTCATGATTTTTTTTATTCGCTAGAATTAATACTCCCTCCATCTATGATATTTTAAAGGCTAACTCCCCACTCAAGCGCCAATATTTGAGCCCCATTTCAAGGGTGGAGCTCAAGCGAAAAATGTACCTTTCTCCTTGATATTTTCTTTTATCCTTGAGTATAAGTACATCTAGCTATTCTCTACTGATACGGCATGCGTTTGTAGTAGTTAATTACAACACATTTGACCCATAGCAGAATTTGTGAATTCAACGCCAAGGTAGTATAGTGATACCACCCCCCCTCCATTTCTGATGATAAGGGGCATGATTTTATGGCCCTTTGAACTATTTAAATAGCAATCTCTAGCTCCGAGCTGCACAACACATGGTCCAGTAGCATGATCGGCCAGATTCGTTCTTAATGACAGTACTAAAAAAATGACAATTATCGGCTTCAATCAAATGATATAGGCCGACTAGCTCAGTTGGTCAGAGCGTCGTGCTAATACGACTGATCTTGTCGAATTATTATGTTAGAAATAATTCTGTAGAATCGGAAGGTCTCGGGTTCGATCCCCACGTTGGCCATCTTTTTTACTTGGTGTTTATAACACCCATCATACTTGAACCGTCCCAGGTTCCCACCCTAATTATTATGTTTTCCAGGCAAGCATGTATTATGTTATAATCATCGTTTACTCTTAGTAGTTACCATTGATGGTCAAAGCACAACTGAGACGATTGCTTTGGGTGATAAACTACTCACTAGTAATATTCTACTGGGAAATATACGAAGTTTATAGGCGCCAATAATATAAAATACATGGCTTTATATATGCTCACTACGTAGAGCTACAATTATTCCAGGCATCCCGGCTCATTCAAATTAATTACATATCGGCACTAAACATGGATATAGATGATCGTGTTCTTCCCGTGCTGTCGACTAACAAGTTATCCTGAGACGAATTTTGAGATGTTACGTCCATAGATTGTCAATAAGTAAAAAAGTAGACGTACGGAGCATGCGCTACCAAGGCCAGCATTCCCAATCCAGCCAGGCTCCCAGTATATGATGCCTTTCCCGTGACCACCTGATAGAGAATTCAAAGTGCTTTCAATATCGCCCACCCAGGTTGACTGTCCAGCTGCAGAGATAGGGATCGAGGTTTCTGAGAGCGTAGGTCCTCCGGAGCACGAGTACGGCCAGTTTGTCTCAGCAATAATCACATCCTATAATGAATATTTTTTCACGACTGACTCCTATATTTAGTGCTAAATGAGCCCACCTTTCCATATTTACTGACAATCGTCTGTAAAGACGACTTAAGCGCGCTCAATGTAGCCCCCGTACCATAGAACGGGTAGAAGCTGAAGCCCATGATGTCAAAGTCGGAGGTACTGAATGCGCCCTGAATGAATATGCCCGAGTACCACCACTCAATATCGGACAATTCCCATCCATTGGCAAGATGTATCATGATCTTGGTGGAGGTTGATACCGACCGAACAGCATTGGCGGCGGAATGCAAGAGCTGAGAGGCAGGAGAAAAGTTGTTGTTTGACATTTGTCCGACGGGGAAGAGCAATCCGTCGTTGATTTCATTTCCGAGCTGTAACGTAAAATGGTCAGTTATCGTTTGATTAATATTTGCTGATAACATACCTGAATCATAGAGACAGGCGTGCCCTGGTTCTGAAAAGCATTCATTACTGATTGCGTATACCTGTTAACGATTGCATGTCATAAGATATATGAGTGCGGGAAAGAAAGATAGTCAATTACGTGTAGATCTGTGTATTGAGTCCAGATAATGTAGTTGGCCAGCCCGACGGGATGGCCTGGTGGCCGGAATCGGCCCCTGATTATTCATTGCTTGAGTATACGTATGATGTATAGTAGAAACGCTACTCACAAGTGTCACTATAATGTAAATCCACTAATATCTCCATTCCAGCCGCCACGGCCTTCTTAGCTAATGCCAGACCGTAGTTGAGGCTATAGTTGTTGTTGTTGGTGCTCGTCCATACACGGATACGAGCAAGGTTCACGCCATGATTGGCGAGGATGGTTTCGAACTCAGTAGCAGTCGATGAGGAACCATCATAGTACTTTTGCCCATTGGCAACTAGAAGATCAAGAGAGGAAAAGTCGGCTCCATGATAGTCTAGAGCCGAGACAAAGGGGGCAAAGAGCGAAAAGGCAGAGAATAAGTGAAAGAGGGCTTTCATGACACCAAACGACGGGGTGTTCTTCCAGATATCATTCTGACGGTTTTTTTGAGCTTGAAATAGGTTTTAAAACCTCGGAAAAATAGAGAAAATATAAAAAACTATAGCTAGGGTTCACAGTTCCACATCACCAGGGCATTGCTGGTGCATACAAGAGAAACAGTGCACCTTGGAATTCAAAGAAGCTTGGATTCCTCTCCAAGGTGACGATAACTATAGGTTACGCAGCAACCAAAATTCCGCTCAACTTTCATGATGCGAAGAACTGATTGAATGAACCCCTGCCGAGCTCAAAATATCCGAATGTGCATTGCCAATGTTCTGCCGTTGAAAAATATCGTGTCCCATGATGCGCATGATGCATTCAGCATCCATCATGATCATACCGTAAGTGACCTGTCATGGCATTTTACCGCTTCCGGTGGCAGAATCGTAATGGCTCACACATGGTTGCGACTAAAGATAAGTGGGCATGTCAGAGTCAGACAAATTTGAAAAAAGAGACCCAGGATAATACATGGCCGCTCGAAGCGTGAGCATCTTGGGTCGATGGCCATCTTTCATGGTATAGATGCAGATTCCCAGGACTGGCAGCCTCAATATGAGCTGGCATGAATGTCTTAGACCTTAGGTACAAGCCTTGAAGTGTGACGTGTGCATCCGTGAATGCCACCACAGAACAGCCGGCAAAACGGCAGTGAATGGTCTCGTGGCAAATATGAGACACAAATGTGCATGCTTGTCGAGCTACCGGTAAATCATAACGGCAAAGTAAGACCGTAAACAAGCGTGTGATTGCAGTCAGTCGACAACCAAGGTCCGCTTTCGGACCGCCTTTGGTACGCTCGTGCTTCGTCGGCTGCACATCAGTCCGACAACTCGACAACCACGGCGGTTTTTGGCTCCACTATATGAACACTTGATACTCCGTATATAAATTACTATAATAATGGCCGACTAGCTCAGTTGGTTAGAGCGTCGTGCTAATATCCGTCAACAGCTTCAGCTGATCGGGTACTCACGCGAAGGTCTTGGGTTCGATCCCCACGTTGGCCATTAGTTTTTCCATGAATGGCCTTCATGGCGTGGGTGTTGGGCTCTCCAACCGCACTTTCGATATCTTTTAATTTTTCTACGCGCTTGTGATACAGTCCTGCAATATAAGTGTGCACTTGAATACCTATTGCGTGTAGCCCACTAATTAGTCGCCCTACTTTAGGTCCCCGGTACGCTGCTACTACTATAGCTATCAGATGGAATGCCCCAGATGATAATACGTACGCGATGAGGCATTCAATTTGAGCCCCACTCCTATAAATCACAATTCCGCTAACCCAAAGTTGCATACACACGGCGTTCCAGCCTACAATATATTTCGACAGGCATTAGCTATTAAAGTGCCCTATTACTCTGCGGTTTGCAGATACTCTCTAACTGTAGTTGAGCTGGCTGAGCGATTCAGATTTGGATTATTTATGGCTGTTACACCGTTGACATCTTAGTGTGCACGTTGGAAAAAAATTATCTAACGTATACCAGTATCATTCCTTTCCACAATACTCCAGTACTTCTCTAAATCTTAAAGAGGATTAGCGATGTATACAACAGGTGCATAGCATCTATGTATTGCTATAGTTATAGTAGTAATTACGTGACGGACAGTCTTATGATCGCAGTGGTCCTGACTCTTTTTCCTTGATTTATCTGGCCCATGGCCAAGGATTTGTTTCTGCTCCCGCTCGTCTAACGATATCGTCTAGCTGAGTATTCCGTGTATTTCCTTGTATAAGTGAGTGATTTGATCCGCCAATGGCAGCGCCGCATTCGGGGCAAGTCGATACTTCCATAGCTCCTCCGCACTTAAAACAGTAGAGATTCAGATTCGGGGCGCTTGTATCCACAAAAATGACCACAAACCTCTCCGATAACGAAAATATGACCATTGGGACAATTGTAAAAGTGGCCAGTGTGCGCTATGGATGCATGATTCAGCATAGGAACAGCCACTGAATCGGTTACACGTACAGAATCCAAAAGATCTAACGATGACAGTCAGCTCCTCCAAGGACAGTCTGGGATTGAGTGCGTCAGAAATAATATCGCTTTCCATCTTCCTATACCCTTCTTCCATCTTCCCTAACATGTCCATCGTCTGGGATCGCAGGTCCTGCCAGAGTGTATTGTGAACTTGATCTCGCTGAAGAATGAGAATAGGTTCGAGAATACTCTTGACAAGGGCTTTCGCGTTATTACAAGCTTGTCGTGTCTGTTCAATCAAGGATTTCTTCGAGCGATCGTCAACAGTTCCCATCTTGTAGCTCATCGTTATGTTGAATCTCAAAAGCTCGAACTCGGCTCGCAGGACGAATGACAGGCTTTGAACAACTTGCTTGTGAGAACCAGAGCTTTGCGCATTTCGCAATGCGATCTGAGCGTCGTGGCAGCAGGTCCGAAGCAAGAAATCGATGTATTCTCCCCAAGCCAATCTGTCGCTCTCAGGATAACTCGAGCCACGCCGTCTGAGCGCTTCGAGCCAGGATTGGCCAAGACGAATCATGGTAAATCGTATCTGAAGGGTAAGCCAAAGCGACTCCACGACATACTTGTGGTCGGCCTGCGGCTGTAGCTGGCCAACCTTGATTCGTGCCACCCTCAAGGAATGCTCGTGAGGTCTACGTGGTGCACACGAGGGGTCAGACGATATGAGATCCATTTGCTGGTTGTAGATATATGAGAATGCGGCTTCCCATGCTGCGGTGTGAGATGACCGCGACGCCGCTAATTTAGCTGCTTGTGCGTAGGCGGTATTTAGAGGCGCGATTTCGGAAAGCCACGCCTCTGCAGCACGAGAGGTTAGGGAATGGAATTTGGAATTTGTGGTGTGGGTAGATACAATATTGACAACCTTATCGTGCGCGGCGAGAACAGAGTTTCTGTTCCTCATGCTGCGCCTCTTTTGTTTGTCATCGGGAGTTTGATCGACATTGACCGTCTGTGCAGCGCGTTCGAGCCGCATTCGGATAGATTCCTCTGAGATTGCTTCGATGTTGTCGTATAGCCTTGCTAGAGATTGAGATAACCGAGACGCTATGTTACGCTCAAGAATGTGTAAGTTTGCTGGTTTGAATGATCTTCCATAGCGCGGAGAAGTAATACTCGCCCGACAAGTTGGGCAAGCTGGAGGTTTACGAACCTCACTCGAGGTGGCAGGTGAGGTTAACCCAACCCAACGGTTTTGGTCATCGGACTCATACCAATCGCGGAGAGCACAAATCCCGTCGAGAGTTTCTACAGTAAAAACATGACCGCATTTTGGGAGAGTGATAAGAAGTTCGTTGAGGGTCTCCTGGGATGGGTCTACTTCTTCGAGGGTGCGTTGCATGATGAAGTCGACGATCGATGACTTTTTCGCATCGTTGGCGCAGAACGGGCAAACCTGTATATCGCAATCCTCTCCACAAACTGGCCGATTTTTTAATGTAAGTATATTGTTAAAAGAAATCCCTGAAGTATGCGCACGCACCAGAAGGGCATCTATGACCACACGACAGGATTTTTTCACATCTTAGATCACAAGGTAAACGGGCACACACCTAGAAGCGGAAATCTAAAACTGTCTTGCGATAATTAGATAGAAACATGACTCACAGAACCACATGGCACCGGACATTGGTAGTGTTGGCAGTTCCAAGTACAAGGCTCAGCGCATGGAGCACAAGGTGTCCCACAGTAGTTCTGCATCAAATAAATCCATAATACGTATAATCCATAGTCCAAAAAGGCATACCTTGCATACCGAGTGGGCGCAAACTTGTAAGCATGATACCTTGCACATGGTTGTGCAATGATGGTCTTCCGAGCAAACCTCCTGACATTGATGTCCACAATAAAGGTGACGCTGACAAGTATGAGCTTGATGCTTGTTGCGAAACACTTGACGATTCCCTTCCGCTGAAGAATTTAAGTTCTGGCATTGGTAGCAGAGCGCTGTACATGTCCTTCCACAGCATGGCATAGTTTTCCCACACATCTCGCGGCATATGTATGAGCTGGGATCGCTGTGACAAGCCAAACGGGCAAAATGTTCGCATCCAGGAAGCTGCTTGACCACGAGCTTGTCGCATTTTACTTCTTCTAGAGAGCCTGTTATATAGCTAAAGTAAAGTAAGATTCTAAAATCAGCTAATCTTGATCATTGATTTATGACTTTGAATCATACCACGACACCGTGGTTTCGTGTTGGCAGGGTAGAATAACGCCGGATATGGGGAAGCGACAGTCGCCGCATGCAGCAGAACACTCCTTGTTACATGGATGATTTCTGGGACATAGCCGTGTGCACGGCTGCATACATTTAACGCTGATATGATGTGGATCATCCGGATGGCACTGGGGCAAGTGAATTGGTCAGCTGATTTGTAAAAGTTTAAACATAATCATCTAATACCTTGTATGGACAATTATGCCCACATTTTAGCCGCTATGATTTATCTTGAGTGCCGGCACGACTCAAGGAAATAAAACGAAATACCATATCGCATGATTGCAAGCAACCACCTTCGAATTTGAGATGAGCTTTGGAAAAAGCGCCGTTGGAATCATGACGTACCGTCTGGGCTAAACATGGGCAAAACACCGGGCTCTGATACGAGCATGAAGGTCTCTGGATGACGATGGCAAGCTACCGGTATTGCGTTTCCTATAGCGTCCTCGGACTCTAGCTGCTCAATAATACTCCCCCACATATTGCTTCTTGAAGACAAGTCGTTGGCATTCCCTAGGATGAATAAGCCCTCCTTCGCGCGCGAGACAGCAACTGTTGGATGGATTAGGTCCCTAATATCATACCAAAGGATAAGCGCCCATAGATGTCAAATACTTACCATTTGTACGGTTCTCCGACTAGGCAAGGATAATTTAGTGCTCTGAATTGATAACAGAAACCGATCTATACCTTCAAAAACCCAATATTGGACCTTCCATGTGTCATTTGCCCCATAATATTCGGTTCTGAACCAAGTTTGCCGGAGTTACGGACTAGCGATAGGATGACAATCTGTAGAGAAGCTATATAAAAATATTCACTTTTTGTTTTTAGAAATAATTATACCGCTGCTTCTTCTCCTTGGAAGTTGTCGACTGTGCGAAGTAAGACCTAATCAAAATAGTTAAACTCTGGTCATCCGTCCGCCGGAGAAAAAGAGAGAGAACCTTTCTTGAAACGCTAATGTGCTCCACTGTCGTTGTTTCTTCCAGCTCTTCCTCGCGATCTGCGAGCTCTTGAGCATCACGATCATCAATGACAACCGTGACTATGGAAGATAGAGCATCTCTAACTCGTGCAAGCTGGCCAAGATATGCACATAAAACGACCTGTGAATGAAACATAAGTAGGAGAACAAAGACAAAACTGTTATAAGAAATGCCTACAATATCTCCGTCCTAGTGGTAATTTTATATAGCGCAAAAGTTGATTTTGATTATTATTTGTAGCCAGAAATGTTGGGCGTACCTTTGAGTAGCATCCTTGGCTATTGCATCCGAGTCAGCGTCGATCAACCGTGTCTTTCAAAACTCAAACCTACCGAAGCAGGTAAATGACTAGATCCTTGATCATTTCGACCTGAGGAAAATATAACGTGGGCTGCTCTTATAGGATGAATATAACGTACCTCATAGACATTGTATTTGCTAGATGACTCCTCTTCCTTCCCTCCTTCAGCGTGATCATGATTCAGGAAGAATACATTTTTGGTGAATCCCCGAACGGGAGGATACTTCATCACCAGCTCATGATCTTCCAAGCGGGGGTAAAGAGTCGTACTAGAAGCAATAAGTCCTAGCAATATGCTAAACATGAGCGATAATTTACCGAATAAGGTTGGAAATTTGTGGTCGCATCCTTCTCTGGACCTGAATTTGGGACATGGGGAGTCCTGATCCAGAGAGTCGTTCCATCAATGACATATCAAAACGATAAAGTTCTTTTCCTCGTCGATTGTCCATAGAAAGCGCTGCAGTTGAATTAATTTTAATCTTGTCGATATCAATATGTAACGTATGAGATGACTCGCACCATAAGTATTAATGTTCGCCCTCAGTTGAAGAGGATCGCCTAAAAAGTGAAGCATTAAATCAAGATAGATTAAACCTGACGCTTCCATAGACCTATCAGGATACAATGCTCAATGGATGGCACAAGATTTCCAAGTACGTGTGCCTCTAGTACTTGACCAGCTTCCTCTACTAAGATGGCACGCGGCTCCAAGCTCTGAAATATGGTTTAGCCCTTAAGAACTTCTAAATTCACTGTTAAAAACTTACTCGTAGCAGAGATGTTAGTTTGGCAGCGCCGTTTGTCGTACATCCGATTATATCCACTCGACGAAGGAGTTGACGCTTCCTCTGAGTTATGCACACAAATCAGCCTGATCAGATTCAGGTCGTAAATAAATGCCAATACTGACCTCATCCTGTCCCTCTTTCCATACTTTCAAAGCCTCCTCGTGCCGCTTACGCAGCCGTTTGAACTCTTCGAGCTGCGTTTCACGCTCAATGGCTCGCGCTTCCTGCTCCCAGTAAGCATGCAAGCGATACCTTTCGCTCATAGACATACTCCACAGATTGTCGTCCAGCCCAAGGAGGTATTCCAGAGGACGATCAGACTGGGGTATCTTGGGGGTGCCCTCAGGACTGCCATGCTCTTGGAAGAATGCGTTCGGATCATTGAGGTCATGGATATCGAGCTTATCATTAGCGTCTTTGGCCGTGACGTCATCACTGGTAGAACCACCCAAGTCTGGCAGTGGCTCAGCATGAACCTGCGTCAAAGGTGCCTTGGACGCCGTGGATTGTAGAGGATCATTTTTAGTTTCCACTACGAAACCAGCCACTGGTATCGCTTTCCAAGCTTGTTCTAGTGAGAGCGGAGTCTCGTTGAAATCTTCGTCATCCGTATCATCCGAATCCGCTGAGTCGTCAGAGCCTCCCTGGGTTACAGAAGACAAAATTTCGAATCTGTTGCGTACAGAAGGAATGCTATCGGGATTGGGGTTTTGCGTCACAAGCTGCGATGGCCCTGTCTGCGGAGGTGGTGGTTGGGGTTTTGGCGCCAACAATCCAGAAAGGAATGAGATGTCACGTCCGTGGAGCCAAAAGGCGTATATCGAACCGTCGTCAAGCATAAGAGCCTTCCTTTGGCCAGCGATATGCCACTCGCCATCATCTCCGTCCGTAGTCAGCGCTCTCACGATTGATATCCATTCCGGTGGCTCTTCTAGATGCCAGACATGACCTGGATGAGTGTGCTTGAGATAAGACAGGATCTGGGAGGTATCGACGGTAACCTTGGCAATGCGCTTCATAAGATTGCGGAATTCCTCTTCGATCGTCTTCAGCTGGCGATAATTACTAGCAAAAGCGCGATCTAGGCGTGACCGGCCTTCCGCCAGCTCCATAGTGTCGATGGAATAGTCTTGGAGTCTTTCGTCCATGGCATGCATTGAGCCTAGTCGAGTGATATTCTTGGTAATGCCTGCATCAAGTACAGATGTGAGCATGTGATCGAGGGCATGATTCGTGTACGCAATCATTAAGATCGGTCGGATTCCACTGGAGATTAGGACATTTAGGAGACGTATGCCTGTGTAGCTCTATACGACAATGTAATTACTCATACACATTGACAATGATTGCGTAATGAACACATACCTTTCCGGTTCCCGGAGGCCTGAAAACAATCCAATCAATTACTTAGTAGATAGATATTTTAATAAATCACAGAAACAAACCCTTGAATTAGCGTAATTTCTCGAGTGAGTGCATCCACGACTGCATCGGCTTGACTAAGGTCTAGTTTGCTTCCAGCCTTGAGGCGTTCCCGAGCAGAAGCAACTGACACAGGATCGGAAACATCAAGCTTCCATGATGCATCCCCAGAATTATCCCCGTCTAGCCGAAGACAAGAAAGGTTGTATTTGAAGCCTGGAACACAGGCATATGCAGGTGGATGAATACCGATAGTCTCAAGCGATCTCTGAGGCTGGTGAGCAAGATATCGAGAGAAAGGTATTGTTTCTGGAACGACGCGGAGGGCTTCTAGGAATGGCCTAATAGTGTCGTATAGGACAGAGGACTCGACAATGACCCGGACGCTGCCTCGATCGTTCTCTGGATGTCTCAGCGCATCGAGGATGCGCAGTTCAACAGTAGGATCGAAAAAAATCATCTGCACGTCAATTTTTTGAGCACTGGCAGGATGCCTTGCAGACCCAACGATTTCATGCGAAGGCGTAGACAAGATAGCCAAATAAACGGAAATATCTATCCCGCGCTTCCAGACAAGAGCGACAAGGCCTCCTTGCATCAAGCGCTTACCGCCAATGCCTTTCCAGAAGTTAGTTCGTACACCAACCTGGGGGCTACGTGCTCTTCCTGGTGGAGTGTCGACTCTCAGGCCAACAGAAACGCCTCTTCGTCCAGGTACAATGGACGTGAAGCCTACGTGAGTGTACACGCTGAAAATGATATTGTCGTTATTGTCTCCTACGCCCCGGTACTTGCCACCGTTGTTCTGGACAAGTTTATCAAGTTGATTTTCTTGTCCATGTCGACCAGGCTTGCTAGGAGTGCTCATGTCATCGACGATAAATTGCACAGCAATGCGGATGGATGCGCTAACATTTAAGGTCGTTAGAATGAGTAGTGATTTCTTGATAAAAACTCACATCATTTCCTCTCTCAAGAGGCGAAACTGGATATCTAGGAGACGTTCCATGCTATCAGAAGCAAGGGGGTGTGGAGCCCCTGGAATGTTCGCTGGAAGAAACGGTGGTATACGACACATCAGCTCCTCGTTGGTGGGGGCAATCTGTATTTCGTCAATCCTAACAAAATCGTTATCATGTCTGGGTCCTTCAGCTCTATCTTCTCCAGGACCATCATATGACCGTTCCAGAGCAGCAATCAGCCCATCTTGAGACCGAGACCCAGTGTCCGAAGCATGATTATCTGAGGTCTTCAGCTGTTTTGCCAATCTGGTATCTTCGCGGTCAACAATAAGAACAAGCCTCTCGATCTTCTGCTTGAGACGTGTAATGACATTATCGCGAGTCTCAGCAGATGAATTGGTGAACGGATTGTCAAAACGGGAGGGAGATGACAATATGCCATCGATCCAGATTGAAAGCCAATCTTGCAACCTGCACACAAGGATAGATATATGACTCTGAATCGCAACAATGTTTTTAAACCGTGTGAGAAGTCTGAAAAGCAATGTAATTTTAATATTTCGTTTAAATTTAAATTTCCCACAATGGGTATCCTCACTCAAAGAAAACAACTGCAAGGGAAGAAAAGCATTGAACTCCCAGCATAGAATTGTTTGTTTGCATGTCTTTGAAGGTTCCCGATTTCATGATTGATTCCATGCAAGTTTCAACGGTTGACGAGAACTTGTCAAAATCATCCGAGACAATCGTTTGATAAAGCCCGCTGTTATCTTTTAAACCATGGACGAACAGCATACGGAAAGGAAGACGCACTTGATAAGGGAGCTTAGTGTACTCTTGATCACGAATTCAGATGAAAAGTACTATATGTAATATTATTATTGCCTTAATTACGCTGAAAGAATAGTCTTACCCGAAGAAGAGGTATGTATCCTCTTTGAAAAGATAAAATTTGCCGGCTTGCACCAGCCTGTGAGGTTACTTGCTCCCAGCGAATAATATCACCCACGCGCATTAGACCGGCTCCCTAACCAGACCACGAGTGAGAGTCAGTAAAACGCTTGAATTATGATGACTTACGGAGGCAATCGACTTTAGCATCAACTACATACGCATGAATGTTGAGATAAGCAGTTTTTGGGTAAGAGGAAATATGTACCTGCCCATCTTCACCAGTCTATCATATGCATCAGTACTAGGGAGTAATGAGTAAAAATCAATAAATAATACCCAGGATTTGTTGTTGACCGTAGCATTGTTTATGATCTTTAAGAAGGTATATATCTCAGGCGTCTCGGTAAAACGAAAGTCCGGCTGGAGAAACTTTTTCAAGAAATGTTGAGCTTGACCGGGCGACAACGTGTCTGGGGTCTGGACAAAGAAGTCGTCTGTTCCGGCCCCCAGTTGAGACACTTTACTGAGACCCTGTCCTGTTAAGAACGGCGCTATCGCATTGACTGCGGTGGCCTGCGAAGTGGATGCAGCCCTTTGGTTTCCATTTGTGTGGGGATTTTGTGGTCGTCGATGCCCCTGCGGGCTCGTGGGTGACATGCTTTGACGCGGGGTAGCCTGGGCTTGGGGCACCGACTGATTTGATAGTACAATGTGCTCGAAACGGCATCTATCTCCCTCTCTACACCCTCTAGGAGTATTGAAGAAGCGGCAAGGTTGCCGACGCGTTCGATTGTTAGAAGATGGTTGGCTTGAAGACATCAAAATATAAGACGAGAGTGGGGAAAGGATTCACACTGTGAAGGCCATGTTTTATAAAGCAATGTGTGATAACCTCTTTGAGCGGATACTACCATATCCATGCATGAGACGATCCATGATTGACACGAGGCAGCACAGGAGTATAACTTCCTTGTATAAACGATCTAAGCGCTCATAGGAGACAATAGAAAGTGTCGGCTTATCAAGAATAAACATGGCATAATTTTTATTATTTTGATATGACAGCCCGCATTACACTATGTTGAAGAGCAACTGTTATGCAAAGATGAAATCCACTGGGGGACCCAAGGGAATTGCAAGTCTTGTCGTGAGTACGATCGGATTATCTTCGAGAAACCAAGACATATATCCTAATGCGCTGTAAAACGCATTAATTTCTCAGACCGAAATTTTGCAGCACCAGCATTGGTAAGACCTACTAGTAGTAGTAATTATAAGCAGTGTCTGAGTTGGTGGTAAGCGAAGGTCATTGTATTACATCAGCAAGACACCTGCTAGTGTGACTCGGAATCATCCTTGGATGCCATTTGTGTCTTTTCACCAGGCAAGCGTCGTCCCATCCGTTCGGAACTACAATGCATGAAGGTCTGAAGCTTGAATTAATTTGAAACTAGACGCACTTTGACTACCAATAGTGTGTTAGAATATGTGATCCATGTGCTGGGTCACATGATTTTCTCTTATATTTACGGTAGTTTACATTCTCGATCTGCGTCCGTTTGACTACGTACAACAATGTACAAGTAAACAAGCGGAATATACTATTTTTTGTTGACCGCTGCTCATCGTCATCGCTCGTCGTATTTTCACATAGTGTATATTGTAAAGCATCACCATGTTGCGACTGTACGGAACGCCCTAGCGGCTGTGCCAAAGATGCAACAAGGGAAATTGGAGCGGAGCTCCAATATTCAGTAGGAGATTAAAATATAGTATATATATAAGGTAGTAACATATTTTAATGACAATGGTTTTTATACCTGAACCATCACTACCACATTATACCTACATACTTACTTTAAGCTTTACTGCTTACTACCTCACCTAATATAAGTCTAATACATAAGATATATTAGTAGTAGTAGTAGAGTATAGTATATAAGTATAAGTACTATAGTAGTTGTCAAGAGTACACCTGCCTCTTGCCACCAAAACTCAACCAGTGTCTATGTAAACCTCTCTAAGATGTAAGGTAGCCTATAATAGCTGTTTTACAACTCCTAAGGCCTGGAATGTGTAGGTATACACACCTTGTGCCCTGTCTTAACTATCACTTACTTCAGAGTATTTTAGTCACCAAGCTTTACTCTAAGTTCACTGAACTTTCAAGTGAGGTCTACTGTTACAACACCAAAGATCTTATGTGTGCTAATAGGGGTACAGGGTATCTTAACTGCAACAAGCTCAGAGCAAAGTCTTTACTTGCTTGGGTACACTAAGCACTATGTAGATTGTATTGTTGCAAATGCAAATGGTTACTACAAAGGCTAGACCTGTCTTATACACATATACAAGAGTAGCACAAAGCCAACTCCTACTATAAGTAGCACTAAGCATGCTTATAACCCCTCAGTACAGAGCAAAGAGAATTTGTGAGGGAGAGAGGAAAAGGGGAGATAGGGATTCTAAAGACAAAGTTTTTATTATGTTAGTTAACTATTTGATACAAAGCACTATTGTACTTACTTGAAGATAAAGAAAACAAATCTAGGGTCTTTAGGTAGAAACACTACAGGGTTATATACTATTTCTACCTGGTCTGTGCACTTGGTATATGGTCTGTACATGGTAATGCTAAATATAATGTGATATTACACTATAATGATTCTATAATAATATCATAGTCTAGATCTATGCTCTAGGCCTTGCTTATATAATATGTCACGTGACTAGTGGTTATATAATGGCCAGTTATATAATGACTGGTCATATGACTTGCTTAGTTATTAGAGTGCTTATGTAATGTCTGCTTATGTAATATACATATTATATACCAAAAAATTGAGAAAATTCAGGAAAAATTTGGAAAAATAATAGGAAATTCTAAATAAATTTATAGTACATCAATTAACTCATAATAGTAGTAGTATATATATATATAGTAGTGTATAATGCAGTGGTGGCTAGATATATGTGCTGCTAGTCTTAGGACTAGCATCATTTATTAGGTTATAAGCCTTATATATATAGGATGTGCAACTTTGTACCCTTTGGGCAGTAGGGTCTGAACTCCTATGTATATAGTCTAGGTGGCTGTACTTCTTAGTACACTGCTTAGGTAGTTCTAAATTTTAATTCCATTTTGTAGGATTCTTTTTATGTGTACATAGGCTAATTGAATATTATGCTTTTTATAGAACACATTCTGTTGAAAGATATGTATATTTCAATATATCAAATCTTTCTAAATATTCCAATAAATACTTCAATAAATCAGTTTATATCTTATCTATTACTATTATTTATTTCAAGAATTTACAACTATTAGTTGTGAAGATATAAAGCAATTTGTTCATTTACTTTATTATGAATATTTCTGAAATATATTTATATTTCAATATTCATTTCTTAAAAATCATTTAAATATTCATTTTAAATATCTTTTGTTCAAATAATTCACTTTCCTTACTAATACACAATTGTAATTATAAATCAGCTTATAAATCACACAAATATATTAGTAATCACCTTTAAAGACATTAGTAATATCTAAGATATATTACTAATATCACTTTCCTATTTATTCAAATATTCAATTTACTTACAAATACTATACTTAGCTTATAGAGTGGATTTGTCAGTATAAACCATACACTCTTTGCTTACCAAGCAGATTACTTAAGCAAAGACATTACTTATAAATCCTTCAGAAATTAGAATATTTTGTAGTATATAAACCCTAGCTAAATCAGCTGTAAAATATAAGTTATTTTACTCAAAAATAGTGAGTTAAATAGTCTATAAGACTAGCTCCAAGAGTACTAACTTCACCCCAGACTTACCAAGTCTACAAGACAAGATCAGAAGCCTTTCCCAAGAGAAATTAAGTAGGTAGTCTTAAAGAGACACTGGCTATTATCTTATCTTCAGTATAGCAAAGTTACTAATTGCTTCCTACCTAGGAAACCTTGCCTTATCTTAGGAACAATCCAAAGCCTGTACTTTTCATACAAGTAAGTGTTTGCTTTATAACAGGTAATTTGTGAGCTAGTATATAGCTATACTATACAACCTGAGAACTACAATAGTTCAATACATAGTTCTGTTCTTATAAGTAATCTTAGGATTGGAAACCCTAGAGGTATTACTACTAGCCTTAGATCAGGCTTTACAACCCATTGTTCACTGTTTATAGTCTATAAACCTGTGATAGTATCCTGTTTTCCCATTATTCTCTCATATATTCTGGTACCCTTATTTATATAGATAGTTTTAGCCTATTTGCACCCCGTATTCTGTTTCCCACTCTCCATCTTACTTTATTTCTGTTCCTCTTTGTATCCTCTAGCTACCATAGTATTTATACTAATCTAGCATATACCTAGCTACCTTAGTTTGGAAATCAACTTAGTTCCTCTTCTCCTATCTAACTTCTATCCCGGACCACAACCAGACAAGGGCCTGACATATACATCTTGGCTAAGTCCAGTCACCCCTCTCCTTTCCTATCCACTCTCCTATCTCTACTCCTGTTCACTCTATCTCCACTTCTGTTCTACTCTACCCCTTCCCTTTCTACTACCTCTGTCCATCTAAGACTTAACAAAACCCTAGCTAAATTAGCTATAAAATATAAGTTATTTCACTCAAAAATAGTGAGTTAAATAGTCTACAAGACTAGCTTCTAGGGTACTAACTTCACCCTAGACTTACCAAGTCTACAAGATAAGATAACAAGCCTTTCCTAAGGGAAAACAAGTAGGTAGTTTTAAAGGGACATTAGCTACAATCTTATCTTCAGTATAGTAAAGTTACTAATTGCTTCCTACCTAGGAAACCTTGCCTAATCCTAGGAATAAACTCAAGCCTGCACTTTTCTTACAAGTAAGTGTTTACTTTATAATAGGTAACTTGTGAGCTAGCATATAGCTACACTATATTATAAACCTAAGAACTACAAAAGTTCAAGAACCCCTCTACCAAGTAAGTCTAATACATAAGATATATTAGCTAGTGTGTATAGTAGTGTGTAGTACATAAGTACAGTAGTGGTAGTACACCATGTAATATAGTGTATAGTATAGTGGCAGCCAGATGCACATGCTGCCAGTCTTAGGACTAGTGCCATTCATTAGTACTATAGTGGTAGTACACACATGTATAGTAGTGTACAGTACAGTGGCGGCCAGATGCATGCGCTGCCAGTCTTAGGACTAGCGCCGTTCATTACACCACTGGCGTGTTCAAGTTGATGGGATGTAACTTATAGTGTGATGTCATGTGGCTTCTGTGGCTGAGTTTATTACCTAATTAATTTACCACATGGAAGGAGGTCGTGCGATTGTGGCTAATTGTGGCTATTCTTCTCCTCGACTTCATCGACTTTCCTCCAGCAATTGTTTCTCTTTCACTCTTCAATCAGCCTCGTTCTTGTCTTGTAATATAAGTTTCTAGGCAATAACGCCTCTCTTCCTCTCGCTCGAAATTTCTTCTCTTTCACATCATCATGTCTAGTGTGGGCAACCTCCGCGCACAGTTTGAGCAGCTGGCAACTGAGAGCAACTCATCCTCTCATTCGAATCTGCGCTCTCTCCAACCTGCTCCCCCTTCGCCTCCTCGGGCACCTTCTCGTGCTCACTCTCCCCAGCCCTCTGTCATCTCTTCCTCAGTATCCTATTTGCAATTATCTCCCAACCCCAAGTCCTCTACAAGATCTGCATCACAGTCTACTGCATCAGAGCTCAAATCGCCTAGTGCGAAATCACCACCCCCACCCCCACCACGAAGATCGTCGCCCAAAAGAGACTCCCCTTCACTTTCCTCGTCTTCGCGTGATCTTGAAGCACTTTTGCGGCGCCCTCCGCCGCCACCGCCGTCAAACAAGACGATTGTTCTCAAGAATGAGAACTTTAATCAATCTCCATTCCTAACTCCTTCTAACTCTTCTCTTCATGTCGATACTCGTACCCAGAATATATCTCTGCACGAACAAAATAACACCACACCTTTCCTTTTTACTTTTCCTTCCAAACCGCCCCCACCTCCCAAGCACCCCCAATTGATTGCTCAGTCACCATCAGTCATTACTCCGACCTCCTCTCGCACTTCCCTACGTCTTTCCCCTCCTAGCACCTCCAGTAGGATCTCAGCGCACTCTCCTCCTGCACCTCCGCAACGTGCTGGATCCCTGCAGCCGGAACGTCTTACTGGTCCTTCTCCTCGGAAGTCATCCAGTCCCCCGCCCTTGCCGGGGCGTCCCGCTTCCACAGCCCTTACTTCTTTACCCTCGGACATGCTCTCTACCTCGCCTTTGGACCGACCCACTATGACGCTAACGAAGAGCATCCCAGATGCCAAGGGCATTCCCGCCCCGCCAAAGCGTACATTGGCCCCGGGCGATCCACTGCCTCCCCTCCGCGCACCCATAGAAGTTGATCATTCATCCGACTCGTCCGACGATGAGCCATCACAACCCATTGACTCGCTTCCTGACGCTACCCGTGCCTCCAGACTGCCGCCAATAGCCACTGTCTACCCCGCCGCTGCGAGTGCGTGTGCGAAAATCCAAGTTAAGCACAGCGAAGGCCGTGCTATCGCCTCAGGCCAATACCTGGTCGTCTTGTCTCATGGCCATCTGCGGGGATATAATCTGCTGCAGTCCGATGCGCCTGTATGGGAGCTAGGTAGGAAGGAGCTCTGCCTGCACGGCTCGTCGAAGCTTGTTTCGATGGCATTCCGGCCCTGCATGTATGACCCCGGCAATTTCCTCTGGGTGGGCACAAGCGACGGACATCTCCTTGAGGTTGACGTGCGGCATGGCAAACTGCATGGGAACAAATTTAACGCCCATACGTCGTCCATCACGCACATATTCCGCCACGGCCAGGCCATGCTCACGGTCGATGACGGCGGCAAGGTGCTTGTGTTTGAGCCGGTACCGAACGACTCTGATGACGTGACTTTGTGGAAGGCACAATTGACTGTGCTGAGGGCCCTGGCTGATCACGACTTTGCCGCCTTTTCAGGCGGATGGCTGTGGATGTCCAAGCGCAAGGACTCCAATGGCGAGTCGAGCGTAAATCACATACGCGTCTATAACCCATTCGAGCGCGGCAACGTCTCCAAGACGGTCTTCCCGACCGCTGACGTTGGTATGGCCATGGCAGCCACGACGATGCGCTCTCATCCAGGTATGGTCTTCATCGGCCATGAGGGCGGTTACGTCAGCATCTGGGCTACAGACCCAACACTGGTTTGCACCTCCATTGTGAAGCTTTCGGCGGCCGTCGTGAGCATGGTTGGCGTAAGCGATCGGCTGTGGATTGGTGAGCGGGGTGGATCAATTGCTGTGTATGACACGACGCAGAGCCCGTGGACGATTACGAACCTCTGGGTGGCACATCACAAGGCTTCAACGGCATTTCTGGACGTTGATCCATTTGCAATTGATAAAGCTGGTCGCTTGATCGTTGTCAGCGTTGGCAAGGATGAACGTGTGAGACTCTGGGACGGCTTATTGGCCGTTGACTGGATAGGTAAGCATATTGCTTTATATATTTGAGCATTTATTGACCTTTTTTTTTTCCTCAGAAAACGAACTGCTCAAACGTGAAAAGGAGTATAGCACATTCCGTGACATTAATGCGCTGCTCTTCTCTTGGAACGTGGATTCCCAACTTCCAGAGGCCCTTTCTAGTAACGCCAACAGCATGAGCCTTCTTTCCGATGTCCTCTCTAGTATGAATACCTCCGAGCCTCCTGACATCATATCGTTCGGCTTCCAAGAGGTAGTCGACCTCAATAACCAGCGCAACATTGCTCGCGATCTCATCCAGGGCAGCCATCATCATGACGCAGACGGTGGCGGCACTCAGTTACTTGACGAGTCACAGTCTTCGTACAAGGCGTGGCATGACAAGCTTCGATCGGTGGTGCGCATGATGTTCCCTGCTGATGTGACGTACCAAGTGGTAAAGACCGAGACCCTCGTCGGCCTGTTCACGGTGTTCATGGTGCGTACCACGCTGATGCCCCGAGTGAGGGAGGTTGCCATCAAGAAGATGAAGCGAGGCTTTGGAGGAAGAACTGGCAATAAGGTCATTGCTCCCATTTTGTGCTATGGTTACTTGTCCTGATGTTGATTTTTTCTAAAGGGCGCCATTGTCACTCGTCTTGTATTGGACAACACTTCTCTCTGCTTCGTCAATTGCCATCTTGCAGCTGGTCAGCACAAGGTCCGACAGCGCAATTCTGACATTAGTGCAATAATGGAACGCAAGGATCTATTCAATATGGCTCCAGAAGACACTTTCGCTTTCGTAGGCGGTGGAGACGGCCAGATGATTCTCGATCATGAGACTGTCTTTGTATGTCTGAGGAACATCACGGGATAATTCGTTTTATCCAATAACTCATAAAATTTTCGTTTGCTTTTACAGGTCAGTGGCGATATGAACTATCGCATTAATGTCACACGAGAGGCAGCGATAAGCGCTATCCAGAACCGCGATTTCAAGCTCCTCTCGGCACATGACCAGCTTCAGAAGGAGCTCAATAGTAATCCACGCTTCCGTCTACGTTCGTTCCAAGAGGGCCCTCTTTCGTTCGCGCCCACGTACAAATATGACCGTCGTTCCGATACGTACGACACGTCCGCTAAGCAGCGTGTGCCGGCGTGGTGCGACCGTATCCTCTGGCGGGCGTCAAAAGCAGATCGCGTACGCCAGCTGAGCTACCGCCGTTACGAAGTGGATATTGCCGATCACCGGCCGATTAGCGCCAGCTTTGCTGTGACTGTCAAGAGCGTCAATACACTAAAGCGTGCGACCGAGAAGGAGAAGCTCCTGCGTGTTTGGCTTGAACATCAAAAGCGTCTTTTGACATCCTTGAGGGAGTATTACGTTGAACAAGCTCTATTATAAAAAAAAAGAAACAGACGATTCTTAGTGTATCTATTTTATTTTTATTTTCCTGCACATTGTCCGGCTTGCGTTTCTTTTATTATATTCGCACATTCTAGACACTCTTTTCAAATCATCTCTTCTTGTTCCATGACTTTTGCTTGATCTTTCTTTTCCTTCCTGGCACATAAATGGACTAGACTTGTACGTACGATCATGGAAATGTACCCATAGCGCTACCTATACATGTATACAATAATCACTAGACGGGACAAGTGAATAGCATTTGGACCGGGATCTCGGGCCGGGGTACACGGAATAGCTCAACGACGGCATATCCTATTCCTCTACTACTTGTTAGCTGACATCCACATATCTATGCCAAGAAACCCAAGTGTTTCTCATGATCCTTCGCCATCCGCTTCTTTGACTCGAAATCGCCCTCAAAAGCAATGTGGGCATCATGAATGCCTTCTGAATACACCCCGTTGCTGTCATTGCTCTGATCTTCGACCCGCCCCACCACCCGGTTCAGGATATCCTGTATATATCGATGGTCGGGGCTTTACTGTGCGCGATAACGCCCGAGATGCGATGTATTGCACTGCCTGTCGCCGTTTTAGCGAAGTAGACCACAATGAAATGCACCAGATGCGCACCCAGAGAGAAGAAGAGCGAAGGCGTTTCTTACTTTCTCGCGCCGCGCGTGCGTTCAACTACGCCAACGTGGCTAGCGATACATACGTCTCGCCTTTGGAAGATCTTTTCGGTGATGCTGAGCAACCAGGCACTGATAATATCCGCCAGCCTTTCGCTGATAGCGAAGGAGTGATACCAGTGGGCCCGGATGTCATTACCAGCGACAGTACTCGTAGGTACCCGATAGTCTCAGCTAATGGTCTACCTGAGCCACTAGATCGGAATGCCGCCCATATTTCTTCGATCCCTGATGGACTGACAAGCCAACAGCTCTTGTGTGCAATTTGCTACTCCTCCCAGCGCTCTGCTTTGCTCTTGCCCTGCAGGCACCTTGCCCTTTGTGTCAACTGTGCCGAGCGGACCTTCGCTGGGCACACGCGTCAAGGAGCTTCATCGGCACACAGTCTTCATCAGAATGAAGTCTTCTCCAATTCATTAGCTTTGCTAGCCATGGCAAACAGCATCGTGCGCAGGAGTAGAGGTGATGCAAGTGCAGAGTATCAGCTGATGGCTGATGATCTAGGGATGAGTGAAGAATGGGGAGCAGGTCCCCCTTGTCCAATTTGCCGAATACCCTGCGTGGGGTGGGTACGTGTGTTTTTAGCTTGAAGAATAATAAGAACATGAAAATGTTATGTCGGTGAGGCAATTCACTATCTTGAATTATCTCGGACTTTACCGACATTCAATCCTCTCTCAAAATCTAGCGTCTCGTGCATCCAGGGCACGATATATACATCACCTGAAAGTAGACATCAAGCGTGTATTATTCTGCAAAAGAAAAAACTTTGAGGCCTATCTAACTCATCTCCTGGATGTATTAAGGTCCTAACTCAGCTGTCGGAAGTGAGAGCCCTCCGTGTTACAGTACCTTAATTAAAGTGACTAGTGCCATTATGCATACGATACTTTTGATTATTATCATCTGTTGCCCAAGGAGGGAAAATGGTAAGAAAAAAGTATAAAGGGAGAGCTCGTACACTCCTTGAGTCTATTCAACCCAGCCCTTCAGCCATTTCAACCTCGAAGTACTCCCTCCTCTCAAGCAGCCAATATGGGGAATGTCATTACCCACGCTATCAATAGCGTTGACAACGTCAATGACAAACAGGAAGCCGCTAAAGAGCAACTTGAATTGCTCATGAAATTAGCGCATGCTCGCCTCGATACCTTTGAAGAGCGGCTGAACCGTATGTTCCTTGATAAAGAAGGTGTGCGCGACTGCGGGACTCAGTAAAACCTCAACTTCCGCTTTTACTTACAATAGTACTTCTTTTAGCAGCATCCAAGACGAGTGTCCCGGGCACGCGCGCCTTGCGCTTCCAACGCTCTGTTCGAGTTGGTACCGGTGACAAGGGCGCACCAGGAGTGGATGAAGCCGTAGATGCATTCTTCGGCATCGCGCAACCCCACAAGCCTGACACAGACAAATCTAAAAAAGACAATTCCAGCACTGAACCTGAAAATCCTCCGAATGGTGAAGAGGGACCTGACGAATCTAAGAAATCTGGAGAGTCTGAGTCTTCTGGAGAGTCTGGGACTTCTGGAGAGTCGGACGCTAATGAAAAGGCCAGAATGGCTTTAAATGGACTCAAGGTACCTTGCCACAACTAATTATCTCTTTTCTTTTCTTATCTTTTCCCCCATAAAAAGGCTATTGTTAAAACTGGTCTACATACCATACTGGGTAATACATCGGCTGGAGAAAGCTATGATGAGAAATTCTTTGTTTGTATCAAACAGTTAGTTCAACCATTCCTCTGGCTATGAATTGAAAGGATCCTGATATATCCGTCCTAGTAATGCCATTATTCGTGTTGATATGATGAGCTATCGGTAAGTTGGTATCTTGCTTACTATTGGCATAGCATTCAAACAGATTGCAGTTATAACTTTCGTAACGAAGGGGTCGTTGCCTCATATAGAAACGTCTTTGCTTATGTCCTTTGCGTTTCGGTTGTCGACCATTCCGATGCAACGCCAGATGAAATTATTTACCTCGCTAGCGAATTTGCTGGAGATGAACAGGAAGGATATAAGGTTTTTTTCTTTCATCATTGATGGTAGTAACATACAGTTAACAGGCCGGGATTTTTTGTTTTTCCAGAAATACATCGACAACTTGATCGAAGTCTGGAACAAGTTGAGCAAGTTGAGGGACAATAATCTGATCGATAAGAATGGCGAAACGACGGCCACAAAGTCAGCGCTCGCCCAGTGACATATTCAAATTTGTCTTTTCTCTACCCTTCACCTCTCATTTCTTAACCTCCTCCCGTCTTATTTTGCTTGACTTATATACAAGCCTTGTCTTCTTCAGCTTACGTTTTGGCTGCATTTCTCCATGCAATATTAACTGATGCTCTTCATGATTATCTATATTTACCTTGTTTTAGGGACTTCACCCACATATAGGGGTGGTTTTATCTCTCTCTTGTAACCTATACGATGTATGTCTGAACTACCCCTCTTTCACTAAGACTACTCTTTTGTGTTTACAAGACCGTGCCTACTTGTTGTTACTCATCACTCTTCAGCTATATCCCACTCATACTGATTGCATTTACTCTTGAACATTGTTGCCTGGATTTATGGAGAATCTAACAATATTATCTAATACTTACTATCCGGAAAGAATTTAGATCTTCCCCTATTGCGTTATAAGCTAAGACTCGGGAAGTACATGTATAGCATGGGTGCAAGAAACTACGATGCCCCAGCTTCTAAAATTTCGAACACTAGTTCAATCATGAGCGAGATATCGAGCTGGTCACCTCTGTAATTGATGCATCAAGCCAGAAAATGGATCATAATTAATCTTAAAAGTAAATGATACTAATACATTCGTAATTCTTTCTACACTTGGATGGATATGCGTCCAGACGTGCCCGCATCACTATTCTTACAATGACAACACTACAAAAGCACATTGGGCCCATTCCAAAACCTTACCCTGATCTGTCACGCCCTGGACATAAAACCTAGCCTCTTTCGACGCTGTCAAAGATGCTAACAGATCCTGGGGAACCATCTGCTTATCGATAAACAGCTCGTTTCTGGCCCCTGTCAGCCCAGTGGTGCCGATGAACTGCGCCGTCTGCGGTCCAGCATACGACCGCACGCCGGGGGAGATCGAGGTACTGGCGAGTTCAATATAGACATTAAAGTACGCAAAGCTGGGGAATGGTGTAAACTCAGCCGTCGACCAGGCCGGGATCGGATCGTCAGGCGAGGTAAGCCGGATGGACGTCAGTCGCGGGAGGGAGATGGCAGTATCCCATGTGAGGACGCCAGCTAGTGGGGATGGCGATGCCGACGATCCAGGTGAGCGAGAATCGCGCTGGAAATCGGCCCAGAGGATCTTGGGAACGGGTGGGCTGGCAGAGGGGGCCGGGTAGACACTCAGTTGGCCGATGGATACGGAGCATTTGTATGCTGCTGTGGGATCCTCGGTAGCAAAGCCAATGATTAGCCCGATATGGGCAACTGTGTGAGTGACTGTTGTATTAGGTGCATTGATGATAAACGTGAGCGTTTGCCGTGCCCATCCGCCCTGAAGGTCCGTCTCGAAGGCTCCAGGAGTGACTTCCACACCAGAAGATGCATCATCATGAAGCTTGACAGAGAAACCGATATCAAAGTCAACACCTTGATCTACTCCTGATTTGTAGACGATTTCTGCACGGTACTTGTATCCATATGAGACGGCCAGAGACTGTATCGGCAGCTGAACGCATCTGAATACGGCATCCTCATCCTGCGAGCCATCACCAGAAAGCCAGACGCGAACAGAGCTCCCACCGTTCCATGCATCATCCATATCGACCTCGGCGCGAGCTACAGGCAAAGGATCTGTCCTCCCCTCTACATCTTCAGATTCCCATATTAAGTGGGGACGGGGCCAGAGTAAATCTCCCAAAGATGTTTGCTTATCGACATCGGTCCACCCATGCTGCGATTGGAAGACCTTTTTCCCTTCTACGAACCAAGACATACCAACTCCCGGCGATAAAGTAGCAAGGAAGGGTATTTGCTTTGGATCTGGTGCCGCGGTTACCTTGAAAAAGTCAGATATAGGCGCGAAATCCTCATGGGTGCACTCTGCTTCACCCTGCCTCCGAGGAGGCATAGGCGGTACTTGGACTATGGTGCCCTGTACTTCCGAGCCTATCCAAAACGTGCGCTCGTATCCCCACCATTGTTGCCAGTCCCAGCCTGGCTTGTCCTGTTCACTCTCCCAAGTCCAGGCGTGTCCAAACAATGCCACGCTCAGTCCTAAACTGTTCGGAGATATGTGATCGAGTGCGCGGAAGCACCCGAGGCCTCCACCGCCATGTTGGCCGCGACCCCATACATCGACACCTACGAAAATATCACGGAGTGTTTTTGGTGCGAGTATAGGGTGCGAAGAAGTGGATGCGGGCGGTAGGCTATGAAAGTAAGACACATTCATAGATGGAAATTGACAAGGCCACTATCGGATCAGATGAGTATAGTTTGACAAGGCGCATTATAGGAGCATACGCACAGTATAGTTCGTAAAAAACGAAGTAGATGACAGAAAGAATGGCAGATTGGCGGCATTCAAGCGGTCTTGCCATCTCAGCTGGCCATCAATGATGACGCTATCATACCTGAACAGAGGGTTAGCCGTTCTCGCTAACTTATACACACACGAAAAGTAGCATACCAGATTGTCTGTGCATGTGGTCCAATCTTCTTCTGCAGCTCGGCTTGTAGTAGCGTATTCCATGCAGTAAGAGCCCGCGTCTGCTCCACCTTGCCCATAAGTGGACACTCAAAATTCAGTAAATACCCATCAAATCCCCGCTGATATGCAAGTTCGGCGAGCAAGCGCGCATAGTGAGGCGAAAGAGGAAGTGTTTCTCCAGGGGTTGATGAAGGGGCTGCTGGGCCCGTGCGCGTTGAGGCAGCAAGATTGCCCACGAGAAGGCGAAGACAATCGGGCTCTGCACCACCTTCAAAAATGCTTGTGAAAGGAATATATGAGTTTCATGAGGTCGTCGAGAGTGTGAGATTGCGCACAGTACTCCTAAAATCTTAGAACCATGCCTATGCGCCGCATTTACCCAGCCTGGAGGAGGTATAGTTATCCGATGATGTGCAAAACTGTCCGAGCGTGTGTTAGTATTTTTCAGGATATGACACGAGAGTAAACAAACTAGATGAATGTATCGCAGTAGTTCCAGAAATTGAAAGTATACGATAGAGCAGACGGTGACTCAGTGTAACCTCCCTAGGATAATCATCAAGTAATAAGTTTGGTGATGTCTAAGAGCAAATAAATATACCTTGTAATCATGACAGACCTATGGCAACCAATGGCATGAGATGAGACTGTATCCAATTTCCAGTGAATCAAGACTCACTCACTAAGAGCTTTCCATGCTGCTCTACAGATGCGTCAAGAGGCTGTGAGCGGATATGATAAGGGATGAGGCCTGATAAAGGCGTCCTTGGCCGAGTGGCCCATTTATCGAGATCTTGGAGAGAAGAAAAATACGGTGCTTCGACGTTGACGCGGTCAGAATGGCCAGTGCCGATGATGGGCATTTTCTACAGTACTATTCTGACAGGCAATGGTAGCAACAGTACAAACTTGAAGGTGTTCACCTATGCAGGTGGTTCTAGTATGATGGCAATTATGATTCATAATCATCTTCAAGTTGCACTGCCTCCGAGTTCATCCTCTTTTGATCATCTTTGTCAACGAGGAGTTTATGCAGCGCAAATACGTTCACCTCTTCCGAACTCGTGGCACGAGTTAAGAAATAATGCGCGTTGTCGAAAAATCGATCAACGCCTTTGAAAGTATCCACATTCTCTCCACTGATTTTTATACCACTTGTTTAGTACAAAACCAAACTGATGACAACTCTAGAATTATATACAGCGTAGTTATCATATGCTGGGCATAATACATAATGGTATAGAATGTGTATTCATGAGTGTATAAAACACGACTATAAGTCCGCCACACCTGTAATCTTACCATCCCAAACAAACCAAATCCACTCTTCGTCATCTTGATCTTCTAAATATTTATTCTCGTCATGCTCATGGACAGTCCTTGATTCATTTTCGGAAGAACCATGTTCAATCGTACCGTGGACATCCCCCACGTCGCCGTGACCGTCAACTGTGAACATGGGATCATGGCGGATCCCAGAACCAAAATCTGGAGGCTGATATCGCACAAGACCATCCCGACAGGCATCTTTTGCGGAGATTTTAACACCTTCAACCTTTTTGCCTTTTACTCTTCTTGTGAGCTTGCTGCGTTTCCTTTTGGAATCGACATTGTGGTTTGTAGAGGAGTCGCTCGTTTGTGGGTGCATTAACTGTGAAAAGGTCTGTAAAACACCTCCCATGCTATTTTGTAAACCTTGACGGGGCGTCCAGCCTGGATGATGGAAGTGTCTCGGAGCATGCAACAATATGTATATACGGCTCGGAGCTACTCATGAATATTAGTTAGCAAGATGGAATCCGTGAAAACATAAGAGAAAAAAAAACTATCATCATAGGACACAATCGGTTTGAATCGATGGTATCCTATTAACACAAGAACATGGCATAACCTACCAAACTCTTCCGAAGAGATACCTCTGGGTCCTTTGGAGTCTGAGTCTTGGTAATCAGATGACGCAGCCGTCGCAAGAGCGTGGGCTAGCTGACGCTCAGCAACATCTGGTGATATTTCAGCGACAGCGTGACCTCGAGTGGACGAGACAGGTCGAGATAGATGTAGATGCGTGGCAGAGATCCGACTTTGCGCCAAATTTAGGGATGAGAAGTGTGAGGCGATATTGTCCATTTCAGAAGAATCGTTGTCAGAAGATGTTCGATTTTCGTCAGTCAGATACGTTGATAGTGTCGCTGCTGAAGGATCCAAGTGGGCCAGTCGGGATGACGAATCGGATGTATTTATTGGTTGTGCTCCATTCAGAGGCTCACTACGATGCACATCCCTCGGATGGTACTTTTGATTCAAAGGTGGCTTGAAGTTATCAGAAGCATCATTTTCAGCCTCTTCACTAGGTACATATTCGCTCCTAAATGATGACCGAACATTACTGTGATTACTGGAGAATAGAGCTAAAGAGAACCATCCTACCCTTCTTGATGACTTCCTTCCAAATTTTTATCAACTGCCAAACCATCAATTTGAAGGATTATTCGAGCGCGTGCTCCCGATGGCGACGATGTAGATCCAATAAGAATTGCGAGATGTGTCTGCGCCACATTCTCATGCACATGTGACTGATAAGATGATTCGTTGCGCCTCCCTGATGCTGAGGTTGTGGATTGTGCGAATGCTACGGAGAGCGCAGCAAAGGTAGATTCGAGACTGGAAGATAATTTATTCAAGGCAACCATTAACTCTTCTCGTTTCTTATTAGTTCGTGCATTCTAAGAACAGCGTATGAGATCTAAATCAACATGAAATCACGGGTTCTGCCACTTACTTTACTTGGAGGCAGGCGCGATAAGCGTGGCACGGGACTTTTGTCATGTCAGAGTAGTTTTAGATATAGTCATACGATATACAGACAAAGGTATCTGGGCTTTGAGGAAGAGAACATGGGAAAGCAGACTCATCGTCATGCGTGCGGCGATGATATTCGTGATCACATTTGTGGGAAGAGTGACGACAGGTATCCTGGAGGACTCATCATCGTTGGAGGAGGCTAGCGTTGAATGTAAATCCATAGTGTTGTGCAAGTAGTAATGAACATAGACACGGATATTAATCACTGGCACTAGTGGAAGAAGACTGTTAAAACGCACTTGAGGCACGCGACCGCGACGCGCTATTTCTTGTCATAAAAGGCAACTACATGTACCTTTGCCAGCTAATCTTATTTGCAGTGAAGATTTCAAGAGCATGGACATTAGGGTATCTATTGCGTATTAGGTCCTAGCAGCTCAAGCGATGCTTCAAGTGTAGGAATTACAACAAACTCAGAAACGGGTCGTAAAGTACATCAACGCAGTAAATAGTCCACTTTAGATGAATAAACAGGCAAGAAAAACACGAAGTAAATAAAAGAGAAAAAGAAAATGAGTGACACGACATCCATCAAGGTTCCTCCGAGTCCGTCTGCTCATCCAGCTGCACTTCCTCAACAAACTCATGCGCGGCGTCTGCCAACTCCTTCACCATTCCATCCCGATTCCATTCGGATCGCCTCCGCCAGACACGACCCAGGAGCATAGCACGCAACTGTTCAAGCTGCTCGACGTTGAGGGGCTCAGTTTCCTCATGAAGTACGGTCTTGAGACGATACAACAATGGTTCGGATACGTGGAATTCTGGCATAGGTGTGGGTGGCTCAACAGGCATTTGCTCAGCCTGCATAGATTCCACAGCGGAAACAGGCTCCGAATGACTAGCCATTGACACATCCGCAGCGGGTTCAATCACTTGAGGTACTTGCAGTGGATGGTATAGACCAGCTTGGTCAAGACCAGTTCCAGATGAGCCAGGATCAACCAATTGGTTGACCGAGAAGTCATGGACACCGCCTGCCACTGGATGGTTATGGAAGTGTAGTGCGTCGACAGGAGGCTGGGCAGCAGGATCATAGTGTCCATTGACATCAGTATGGTTATCGTGAATAAGCTCGTACGACGATGAAGCACTCGGAAGAGGATTCAACAATGTGTCAAATCCATGCCGCTTCCGGGGCGTTGAAAACTCGGGTGTCAGGTAATCTCGGTGCCCCTTGTCATGCAACGGAGATGCCGGCACGTCCTTGTGAAGTGGTAACGGTACACCAGAGGGATGGCCCTGAGGGGAGGCCGGCGCAGCGGGAAGGGTGTGTAAGCTATTTCCATTGGGAAGTATACCGTCGCCTGCAATTGGGGAAGTCTCGGGTATAATTTCCATCGATGCACTATTGGGTATCTGCCCTGAAAAACGTACATGAGGATGATGGGGCGGCGTCGTTGATAGACTCTGGTAAGTAGTGACAACTCCAGCTGGCGATCGCTCGTCGTCGCTCCCCACTCTTGATCGTTTCGTGCCCCTCTCATCTTCGTCCATAGCAATAGCATCACCACCCTCTTCGCCATTCTGTCGACCGTGGGCATGTTCTTCGGCAGATTCCGACCTCGCCCTCTTCAGACGCCTTTCCAATTTCGTGGGATCCGTCATAACAAACTCAGCTGTGCCATTAGCCCTTGTGCTCCTCCTCGTCGATGGTGGAGGTTGCTGATCCTTATTTTTGTCCCTCTTATTCTTCTCCTTCTCTCTTCTCCTTTCCTCTCGCCGTTCACGCTCTCGCCCAGCCATTCGTTCACATTCCAGCTTCAAGCCGGGATCGAAATCGAGTATGCTCACTTCTGCTGCAGTATACATTGCCTGTGCTTTGAAAAGCCGCTCAGGATCCTCGTGGGCGCGGACAGCGGCATTAGACACGATGCGACCAATATCCATCAGGAACTCGCCGGGCGTGAGGTATTTAGACCGATACAAATCAACATTCATGCGCTCCAAATCGATGTTATGCAGCTGAGGTTCTGGCGGCGCCTGCGCGGCTGGTGATTGAGGCTGTTCAGATAGAGCCGGTGGCTGCTCCCGGACGGTACGCTCGATATCTACAACTTGTTCCACGGTACCGTCGGGTCCATTAGTTGTCTCAATCGTTTCGGTAACAGTCTCGATCTGGACGACCTCCGGCTCGGCTTGAATAGATGGTGGGTCATCGAAATTGTAATTATACTCGTCCTGATGTGTACCAAAAGGAGTCAGTAAAACGCAAAAGAAACATACAAAATCGTCACTGACACCAGCCCTCTTGGTGAAACGTTTAAACTTCCGCTTTAGTTCTTGCAAAATTGGTCCAAGGCGATATTTCAGTAACGCAATGACTCTTTGATCGTTCTCTTCTTGGGCAGCAAGCTCGGCCGGTGTCGGTTTCCTGGGTTCCAGTGGAGGGGCAATCGGAAGTACTTCTAACACACGCTTCTTCCTCTCAACTCCATCTGCAAATTGGTTGGGCGGTCTATTGACATCCGCTATAAGGCCCGAGAAGAAAGCTTCGCGCTGTTGAACTGTAGGAGGTAGAATCTGGATGCGATTCTCCCGCATTTTGCCAAACCAGGCACGAACATCTTTTGGGATGGCGGTGAATGGCCCTTCAACGATAGCAAGCAACAGCACAGGATCCGTGGGTGCAAGGGTGTCAAGCATAGAACTGACTGTCGATCTTGCAGTTTCGGAAACAGCGGCAGACCAACCGAGAAGAGAAGGTATATAGATCACAGAAGGTTGGTTACGTTTGGCCTCGACAAACAGCTGAACAATAGCAGCTTCCACAGTCTACCAAAGAATAATGTTAGCAAAAAGTTTTGGGATGCATGCGGACCCCTTACCCTCGTGGAGTCATTCATGAGGCTACCAAGATCCAGGCTTTGTACATGGAAGCCCTCGAGATGATGTAGTATGGCTGGGCCAATGTAGCCTTGGCCCATACCCCCGGGACCATACACTGCTACACGAGGCCGATAGACTCGCAATTTTTCAATATCTACATAATTTCGAGAGAATGAGTAATTGTCAACTAAAATGAAAAAATGGGGGATGGGAAGTACTTTGTAACTGAAGTTCACGCTCTAACGCGCCTTCATCTTCATCTTCGAACTGTGCTTCCTCGAGTGCAGTGCGGCGTTTCGTGATGGGTAGGACTTGGTTCACGACAACCTTGACTTGTTCCAGTGTGTCGGTCAAAAGCGGAACCAGCTGTTGAGGGATAGGGGTCGCAGCAGACGCTGCCGAGCGAGCAGAAGATGGCACGAGTTCTAAAAGCACCGGTTATGTACATAACACAAACAGTAAAGCTAGACTGATACCCACTCTTAATTGAGATCATAAAGTCTCTCAATCCAACCTTGATGGTCTCAGGTTTGAGGAGCAGTCGATCGTTGGACTGATATATCTGCGGATAGCGTCTTTGGATAGCATTGAGTGTAGCTTCGGTACACAATGCCTATGCACAATGAGTTCATCTATCCTTTCTTCGAAGACAATACGTACTCTGAGATCAGCACCACCGTATCCCTTGGTCATCTTCGCCAGCCCCTTGATAGTCTCTTCAACTTCGGGACCTTCCCAACCCTTCCATTTTTTGGTCATGATGCCCAGAATCCTCTCTCTTGCCTCCAAGCCAGGTAGTGGGAAATAAAACTCCCTATCGAACCGCCCAGGACGCCTCAGGGCCGGATCGACTGCATCAGGCCGATTAGTCGCACCAATGACAACAACTTGACCACGCCCATCCATGCCGTCCATGAGTGCGAGCAATGTGCTGACAATACTCGCGTGGATCTGATCCTGCTTGCTTGATCGTACGGGCGCGAGACCGTCAATTTCGTCGAAGAAGATAATGGACGGTTGAACCGCACGTGCTTCTTCAAAGAGTAATCGTAGCTGGCGTTCCGCTTCGCCAACCCATTTTGACAAAACGTCGGCACCTTTGCGCATGAAGAAGGCTAGCAAAGGGCAAACGTTAGCTAACTAAGGGGGATGGACAGAAATCACCAAGCATACATATGCTTCTGCCGCTGGAACGACAGCTTGCAGCGAGGGCTCGAGCCATTAGCGTCTTGCCCGTTCCTGGAGGACCATGGAAGAGAACACCACGAGGGGGCGTGACGCCAAACTGTTGGAAGACTTCAGGGTAGAGCAGCGGGAGAAGAGTCATTTCTTTAAGCTGATGGATGTCTGTTTTTGCAGTTAAATGTAAATAATTAGATTTTATATGCGACAGTAGAGAAAATCTCACGGTCATCAAGGCCACCAACTTCATCGAAGGTGACATTCTGGTTTACCCCAAGGGGGTCAGCGTCAGCTAGGGCTGCATCACCGACCTTGCCCATGTTTGATGGTGTGCCTGCGAGACCCATGCCACCTACATCTCCTGATAACAAGGGTGCGCCAGGCATAGCGCCACCTGCTGAAAATCCAGAAGCAAATGGTTTTCTGGGAGAGTTCCCCGCATAGTCCGAGTCCTGTAAGGATTAAAATGTAAGCCAAAGTCAATTCAAGAGTAGTTGTACATACCGAGTCATCAGCAGCACCTCCACCAAAGCCTGCACCGAATCCGCGCATATATCGATCTAACTCTGCACCTGTTGCACTCCAGCCAGGACCCTTCCTCCCCTTGGATCCACCAAAGATGCTCTTGCCTCCACGAGATCTTGAATTGTTACTCGGTGCAGGCCTAATTTCTTCTAGAGGTGGAGGGATGGCATAGTTGATCTTAGCGCGCCGACGAAGAGAATAAGGCTGTTTGTCGTTGCCCTCTTCTTCGCCGTCACCGGGTTCATCTACTTCGATGTCATCTGGCGCCGCCTCTTCGTCCGCGTCGGGCTCTGACGAGGTGTGTGGTGCGTCAGCTAATGAATCGTCACCTGAGACAGAAGAACCATCCCCGTCGTGAATAAAATCAGGATCATCATTCTCACGCTTGGCTTGAGCTGCGGCCCGACGAGCCATACGCTTTGCCCTGTCTGCGGCGCCAGTTTTGGGAGGGGGGCGCGCATAAGTGCTACCGTGAGAGGCAGAGGCGGAATGGGAAGTAGATGCGGCTGGCTTCTCGTCCAGCTTTTTCAAACGGTTTCTCGTAGGGTACCTGCCGGTAGAAGCTTGGGCCTCATCGTCGCTGACATACGCCGATGTTTTTTCGACGCGCGACCTGGTGCTGCGTCGCGGCAACTGTTCCTCGTCTTCGTCGTCGTCGTCGTTTTCATGGACTGTTTTGCTTCTGGTTGAGCGACGGGTGGCAGGACTATGATGCTCTGGCAAGGGGGGAGGTACGTCATCGTCCTCCGTGTTGGACTCGACGTAACTGCGTTGTTGTACTTTACGCCCACCACGGGTGGTCCGATAAGCGACGGGAGATTTCTTTCCTCCAGGCTCAGTGGCAGCATCTTCGTCTTCTAGTTCATGCTCCGCATCAACGTCCATGCTAGGATCACTGGCACTGTACTCTGAGCCGCTCTTATCTTCCTCCTGCTCTAGCTGCTCAGCGGGGAGGCCCGACAGATGCGATGAGCGCGTAAGAGGCATAACAGGGACCTTGATAGTGATTCGCGGACTGCCGACTTCCTGAGGGACTGGAACTTGGGCGATGGTAGCAGGAGTGTTGGCAATCTGGATATTTTCGTCGTGTGCAAAGAGATCAGCTGGGTCTGCCAGGTCTGGCACTGGCCAGACAGACATTGAACACGAGTGTAGGCTGTAAGACGAGAGCAGCGCAGACGAGAGGCGCTGCTGGACTCTGAGGCGTATTGTGCTGCAGCGAGCCTGAGTGACCACAGTCGCATAGAGCCCCGGCTCGTGGCACAGCCGCAAAACTTGTTTGGTTCTGTTTGGTTTCAGTGGCGCAGCTGTGAATCCGGTGCCACCCGCGTCGTGCGCCTTGCTTGTGTTGCCCTCCGTCTGTACAAGGGAAAAGCAGAACAGAAGATACGAGCAGGCAATAGCAACGGCTTCTCCAGCAAATGTCTTATAAAATTCGTGGATGGAACTCAGTACCAAGCTGTTACCCAATAAGACAAAGAAACAGTCATATGTTATGGACAGTTACATCATGATCGTTCACGTCCAATGGTTAGTCTTGCCCATGCTGTCCTCCACCACCCAAAGCGCAGACCCCCTCAACCCACCAGGGCAGTATCATATCGTCGTCAGGTGCTCGAATAGTCGGGCAGCGTCTCCAGTTGGGCATTGTTAATCGATATTTTATATGCTCATCCGAAAAATTCGAAGAGAATTGATATAAGAGAGTTCTATTTCAGCGACCAGATAGGTGTTGACTGTCTCAGAGCAAAGTGCGAATTTTCTCATATCTTGCCCTGCTCTTCTCGTTGTCGACCAGCACCTCCAGCGCGGAAGATGGAATCCGGGGATTGCCGAAGAACCTCAGGGTCACTAGGTATGTCACCTGAAAACTCCACGTGACATGTATTTCACGCAAAGGTACTTACATCTTCTGCACAACTCGCCATACAATGTATTCATAATCATTTTTATCATTTTTATGTCTAATTACACGCTCAACATACATCTAGGTCAGCTGCACCGGAAGGTAGCAATAGCCTCCCTGTTCTACTTTAGTGCTCTTTCTTCAACCGGGACTGTCCCCACGTCACTTATTTCTTGCCTACTGCAACGAAATAATATTATCAGATCGAAGCCATCAAAAGCCCCACCCTTCCATACTTACGAAAAATGATACTTGCCTGTCTCAAAATTAAGACGTACTGTACGCACACAACTATGTATATTGCGTTAATTATGACTGGTGCTGCACGGGCACAGGAGAACTGCGTTCGAAAAAAAAAATCTCGTCCTGTCCATTCAACTCAAATGGTCTTGGCTACTCCCAGTCTTATTAAATATTAGTGGTTTTATCGCTTACTCTGTGGAAGCAGAAATGGCGGTACAATTTTATTTTGTCCTGGCTATTCAACTTCTAATATCTTATATGGTTATTACATCTTACAAAGGTATCGTACATATAATGCGACGAACAATATACGCCATCACACCACCGGCACAAAATTATATAATCCCTCAGTATCACCCATTCCACGCATCCGATTCATGTAGCATTACGCACCCTGAAGTACTCCCATACTACTAGAAACTCCAGCTGGGGCTGCCCTCCTACGCATGTGCATATAATAAAGCTGATGGTGATGAATAAGAACCATCATGTGAGTTTCGCTGCTTAGGCTTTGAACTATTAAGTTCTTGTAGTCCTGTGGAATCATTGTACGGCATATGCTATGCATGTATGAAGTATCCATATCCGAAATGTTAGTGGCGCCAGCACCTGTCTTGTAAATTAATTCCTTTTCTCCTCCAGGCACGCACGAGTCTTCTGATTTTGGAAACTGCCCTTGGAATAGTTGCATTTTATTTAATGTGTTCTACTTGATCCGAAAGTCACCACCAGTTGGTGGCGCCGCTGCCCATGCCGTAAACTGTGAAAACTGGTGCTTCTTGCCTTGGGACCAATGCCATTCAAAATATTGATTTGGGGTCTCCCATCTATTCCATCCCTCGTTATTGTACCTGGCACCTACCTATCCCCGGGTTGCGAATTATATTTAAGCACTTCGAATCATCGTCAAGTAAAAATTAACGTTCACAGCTCAGTACATATCGAAACACTATCATCCAAATCGATCCAATGCCTGCCCCCTCCGCTGGTTCAGATCATGTCGAGCTACTGCTCAATATTATCAACAAGGCAGTCAGGGATGCCCTTGTCGAGTACCAGAAACTGGGCGAAGACGTTCCACTCTTGACTTCCACACAGGCTCATCCTCTTGATAATGCTATGGATACGATCAATCTTAAGAAGGCTGTTCGTATTCTCGAAGGAGCCTGTGGACAGCTATGCGCAATGCTGGCACCACCGGCCCATTCAATTATAAACGTGAGTTGCATGCATAATTTCCCACTCCGTATATACGGTTGTTACCCAACTCACATATCCTCAATATATAGCGTGTGCAAACTGCAGACAGGGAGTGTTATGACGTTATACTTGCGAAAAATATACCGGATGTCTTGAGTCAATATCCCAAGGGCCTATCAGTCGATCATATAGCTGCAAAGGTCGATGTGGATAAGGGAAAACTGTCCCGGATCCTTCGGCTACTAGCTACTGAGCACTGTTTCCAGGAAGGTGAGTAGAAGGTTTCATTCTCTGTGTCGATGCTCCTGCTGAAGCAAAATCAACTGACTCCAGTGTCCCCTAATGTTTTTGCCAACAACCGTCTCTCTGTAACACTCCTAAGAAACAGCAGCGTATCCAGTCTGACACGCGTGTACACAAGCAAGCATAGCGCATATATGCAGTATCTTTTGAAGAACTTAATACATCCGGACTATGCTTATTCATATGAGTCTACCAAGGCGCCATTTATGCAAGCGGTTGGAGCAGACTGTAGAGAGACGTATTTTAGTTGGTTAATTCAGCATGTAAGTGGAACTTGACTTAGTCTTTCTCCTCTGCTAGATCGTGAACAAGATTTCTCACAATTTCTTTCAGCCTGAAGATAGAAAGGTAAGGGTTTCTTCTCTGGATTGACATTACCGAGTAATAAACTTTGGATTTAAATCTAGATATTCAATAATGCTATGCTTGGCACTGGATTCGTACAGGGATCATTCTCAGCTCTATATTGTACGTTTTCACATACATATTCCTTGACCTGTGAATTTTCTTTTTTTAAATAGTCGGGCAGGTTATCCCTGGGACAACATCAAGTCTGTTTGCGACATCGGCTCGGGCTTGGGAGCGTTCACTATGCCCCTTGCAAGAAAATTCCCTCATCTTCAAATTGCTCTGTTCGATCTTCCTGATACAATAGGAAAGGCTCAACAGGTACTTTAAATAGCATCTGAATTTATTTTAAACAAATGCTGATAATCCATTAAAACTATAACATTAAGCTTTGGAAAACAAACTTTTCCGAGTTTTCTCTTCCGCCTGACAATGGTTTCAGTCGCATCAGCTTCATAACTGGTGATTTCCTCGTCGAGTTACCTGAGAATTTGAAAGAGGTGGACGTTTACTACGTAACAGCTTGATAACTCATGACTATAGAATTAACACTCATGAGATTGATGTTAGCTGAGAAATGTAATCCACAATTGGTCTGATGCCTCCGCGCTCAAGATTCTTACAAATTTACGGCGAATCATGGCCCCGCAAAGTCGTCTACTTATCCGTGAGTTGATTAGCTGTGTTTACTCCTTGACTACTAGTAGGGCCTGCATCTAACCAAAGCATCTTCTACCCTAAAATGTACAGATGATTATACTCTCACTTTTGCCACCTCCACGCCTATGATACTGGGCTCTCTGGGCTTTGATCAAGTGAGTTGAATAATTGACACGATGTAGTACTATAGTATCTCACTGTGAATGGTCAGCCTCCGGAACCGTTATTGTCTAATTTCGGCATTGGTAGTCTTCGGGCCTACAACTCAGATATTACAATGCTTGGTGCATTGAATGCCAAAGAACGTACAATTACCGAACTCATAGACCTGGGGTATGTCCAATTATATTGGAAAAGTGACCTAATTATTGATGGTATGAATAGGAAACAAGCCGGCTTGATAGCTATCCGATTCTGGGACTTGGGCGAGACGACTATGGTTGAATTCAAGCCTACAATCGACCATGATGCTCTATAAGGTCTGCATAAGAGGTCGTCACTCCACCGGCACGTCAATTATTTTACATAATAGTAGTACTTCAGGATTATAACTTGACAATCCATTCAACATCGGACCAAAGCACAATGATAAGGGTAATGTTCATGATACTATATTTCGTTGACAGAATTTTTTTTTCGCTCTAAGAAGCATATCAAAGGTAACGGTGCTGTGATAATGAGTAAGCAAATGTGGCGACTATCGCCATGTTGTTGACACCATTGTTTACTGGAGGTTCAGAGACCCGGCCTTGAGCCAAATCATGTGTGTATCTCGTATGACCAGTTGATGAAATAATTAGCGTCAGGCCAGACTATGAGCCCGGCGCCTTGAAACTTAATTAATACATGAGTAAAATGTGGTGTGCCTCCGAGTGTAATCAAAAGAAAACGAAGGTGTAGATCTAAAGCTCTGTGCAACATTTTACAGAAGTGGTTTACAAACCGCACGCAAATATTAGAGCTGTCTTTACTACGGTAGGTTAGAAAGGCTAATATTCGGCTGACATATACCGTTGTACTCCGTCATTTATAGGAGAAAGCAAGATAGAAGACTTCAAGCACGTAATAGCAACAATGCCATAAATATTACCATGAGACAAATATATGGGGTAAATCGAACTTGGAGAAGTGGATCACAGTGTATATTATGACCAGGTGCCAGTTTATTATAGTCGTGTTGGCCCGCTCGTTGCTCCTACTGATGCTCTCCTTTAAATTAAATACTACAGACACCAACCAGTCCCATTTTCACTTGGGGTTTTCACTGGCATCAGATATTTGAAGTGAAGTTATCGGATCTTTGGTCAGGCACTGTTGTCCAATAAGTTAATATTTCAATGCTTATCCGAAAAAAAATAATTCCATGAGCTCAAATAAAATTCATCGCAGCCATAGGCATGATGATTGCCCTAAAGCAAAGCATGGACGTTAACCGGTGATGCCTGGTGGTGTATAATACTGCATTGAAACTTCACTGGGCATGAGCCCGCAAAAGATGAAATCTGAGAAAATCCGGAGATGTCTGGGTAAGTGGGTTTATAACCTGGTTTTTATCTCATCAAATCCCATGTGCAGAAATTTCCAATATATTGTTGTTGTCCTTGCAAACTCTGATGTTTACTAGCAGCCTGAGAATCTCAAGCCTCGGATGCGCAGCCCGGTATTTTATTTTGTTTGTACGTGTTGATGTTTTTGCCTGCTTCCGCAAAAGAGGCTTGAGGAATTTGGCCTATGGAGGAGCCGCTTTCATATAGAGCCGCCCGGGACTTGGCACTTTTCGCGCGCGTCGTCTGCCAGTCCGCCTCCTCTGACCGTGACTACTATGTCTGTTTGATCGACGACCAATCTCCACCTGAAATGTCTCATACTTTATTTGTTAAACGATTATAATATCATGTTAGATCCACCAGCAAAAATCTGCTTATGATGTTAAATCTGGAACTTTCAGAGAGTGATGTCAACGAGCGAATATTTGTCTGCTTCAGCGCTTGCACCGCAGTCTATCAACTCAGACCTACGTGAACTCATCAAGTCTTCTTGTCTGATCAAGACCGGTCTCACGCCCTACAAATGGCAAATTGACGTTGCCGAGACATTACTGAACCGACGTGACCGTGTTGTGATTGCAGGCACTGGAGAGGGCTGGACATTGCCATTTGTTTTGCCATGCTTTGCTAAGCCCGATGTCATTGTCTTCATTATATCTCCCCCCAATGCACTCCAAGAAGACCAGGTATGTGGCTCTAACTCTAATCTGTATTCAGAGCTTTGATGAGTATACGGCTTAGGCATTGCATTTTAGAAGATAGGGCTTAAAGGCAACTGCTGTCAACTCAAGGACGTTAGCTGCGGACAAGAAGCTATACAAGGTGAGTGTTCATATAAATTGGATTTTCTGGTCATTGCCTCACACCTTCCCAGAGGATCTTAAATCTTGAATTTCAGGTTGTGCTCATGCCTCCTGAAAATGCCTTATTAAGCAATCAATTGCAGCTAGTACTTATTATTGGAATAAATGGGATGAGAAAATGACTTGTATATTCGGTAGATAAAATGTATCGGTTTTATACATGTATGTTAATTGTGAGACATAAGACAAAAGAATACAAAAGAAACAAAAGAAACTATTGTTACGACGCATACAAAAAGTTCGTGCTATATTCGTAGCTGTTTATTATCCTTATTATCCAACACTCCTCCTCAGCGACAAATTCCCAACATTTCCTTCAATGATTTGTAAGCAGGGCCAGGAAGGGCCTTTGTCAGGATATCGGCACGATTGATCTTGCTTGGCGTGTATGTGATGTCGATGACGTGGTTGGTGATTTGTTCGCAAATGAAATGATAGCGAATATCAATGTGCTTGGCACGTGAGTGGTGGACAGTGTTACGGGCGAGCTGGTTAGCGGCAGTGTTATCGGCAAAAATGGTAATGGGCTTGGTCGGTTCGGCTCCGATTGCTCGTAAGAACGTGACGACCCAGGCAGCGTGACGTCCAGTGCTGCTGAGGGCCATGTATTCGGCTTCCATGGTTGACAGAGCCACGGAAGGTTGTTTCTTGGAGGACCATGAGACCGGGCCGCCGCAGAGTAAGAAGACAAAACCGGTAACAGACCGGCGGTTGGTGATGTTGGAAGCCCAGTCGGCGTCTGAGTAAGCGACGACATTCAGCTTGGTGGGGGTGTGAGAATATGTGATGCCGTCGTCGATGGTGCCTCGTAGGTATCTGAAAACGCGTTTCACGGCGTTCCAGTGAGCGTTCGTCGGCCTTGAGTTGAACTGAGAGAGGTGTTGCACGATGAATGAGACATCCGGCCGGGTGAGGATGGCTAGATAGAGTAATGCGCCGATAGCAGACTGGTAAGGTGCTTGAGTGATGGTTGCGCCATCGGTGGCTTTAGCGAGTTTCACGTTAGGTTCCGCGGGTATGTCGAGTGGGAATGATGTAGTCATGTGATATTTCTTGAGTATGGATCTTGTGTAAGCACCCTGCGACAGGGTGAGCTTCCGCGCGGACCGGTCCCTAGTGACCTCGATGCCAAGAATGTGCCGGACCTGCCTAAGGTCGGTCGTCTCGAATTTGCTAGCTATAGCTGCCTTAGTTGCACCAAGCAGCTTGGCTGAGTCAGCAAAAATGACCATGTCATCCACGTACACAGAAATAATGACAAGCTGCGCACTGCATGTCCTGACATACACACAGGGGTCAGCTGCCATAGGAGTGAATCCAAGTCCAATAAGTGCCTGATTTAGATCGGTGTTCCAGACCCTACCGGCCTGCTTAAGTCCATATATCGCCCGATCCATCTTCCAAACACGTCCAGACCCATCGTTGAATCCCTCCGGCTGCTCCATATAGATATCATCCTCTAGCTTCCCATTTAGGTAAGCACCAACTACATCCATCTGATGAATTTCCATATCCCTCTCCGCCGCCATTGCAAACAACATTTGTAGTGAATCGTGACGAACCACAGGAGCAAACGTCTCCTTGTAGTCAATGCCAGGCTTCTGCTCAAAACTACGTGCAACAAGTCGAGCCTTGTACTTGACAATGTTCCCCTTTTCATCCCTTTTGATCTTGTAGACCCATTTGGAAGTGAGTGCTCGGCGTCCGGCCGGAAGACCTACAAGTTTGAATGTTCTCCTATCCACCAACTGACCCATTTCCCGATCCATCGCCCCTTTCCACTTCTCGGCGTCCCTGCTTCTGTTAGCTTCAGACCACGTCCTCGGCTCCTCCTGTCCCTCCATAATTCCAAACACGTAAGCGAAATGAATGTCATGGTGAGTTTCTTCTGCAGGTGCGTCCGAGCTGCCTTCTTTGGCTTTCTCCTTTTCAGCAAGGCGCTGGGATCGGCGTAATTTTCTGGGTTTGATTTTGATAGATAGTTTCTCATTTTGGGAATTTTCATCTCCTTCATTGTCGTCTTCATCATCTCCTTCATTGCTGTTATCTTCTGGCATCTCCTCTTCTTTATCACAGCTTCCATCATCGTCATCTTCTTCCTCCTCCTCCTCCTGTGACCATGTGTCTTCAATCAATATTTTCTTTGATGTCACAGGACCGGGTGACAATGTGACGTGATTATTTGGCATAAATGTGACGTTGCGTGATGTGAGGATTTGGCGTGACTGAGGTGACCAGTAACAATGTGCGAGTGATGTTTCAGAGAATCCGGTGAAAATGAATTCACGGGCTTTCGGTTTGAGTTTGTGACGCTTCTGGTCCGGAACATGGACCCAAATTTTTGAACTAAACGGGCGGATATGACTGATGTCGGGCTTCTTTCCCCAAAAGACTTCATGAGGTGTGACGGCGACTAACTTTCTGTGAGGGGCACGATTCTTGATATAGCATGCATAGGCCACGGCTTCTGGCTATAGTGAGACGCTGACGTCAGCACCAAAAATCATGGCCCTTGCAGCTTCGACAAGTGTGCAGTTCATGCGCTCAGCAATGCCATTTTGGAATGACAAATGCGGAGCCATAGTCTCAATTCAGATGCCCTCCTTCCGTAAATAGTCCTATAACTCAGAGTTAATGTATTCTTTACCATTGTCTACTCTAAGTGTTTTTATCTGCTTTCCTGTTTGGGTTAGTAGAAACGCTTTGTAAGCCTGAACAAATTTAGGAGCATCGGATTTTTGGTCCAAAAAATATACCGTTGTGTGACGGGTTGCAGCATCAGTAAATGAAAAGAAATACCAGTATTTATTAATGCCGGTTACCCGGGCTGGTCCCCACACATCTGAAACCACAAGTTCCCCAATTTGGCGGATTTTTGTAGCTGTCTCCTTTGGGATATTCTTCACGTGACTCTTGGCTTGAATGCATGCTTCACACGCTGTTGATTCAGGTAATTTAGTAGTAACCTCAAATCCTGTGACCATACCCTTCTACTGTAAATATTGCAGTGCTGGGAAATTAATGTGCCCAAGCGCCTAATGCCATTCAGCCCAGGACCGTTGCACCAGACCTTGCGGCTGTGCTTCAGTTTTAGGGCAGGTCACGGGGTAGGTCACAGAAGTGACGCGCTGGGGTTTGACATGTATCTTGTAAAGGTGGCTATCTAGCCGCTTGCCTTGAATGATTGTTGTGTTGCTAGGTTTCTCGATGCCGTCCATTCGGCCATCTGTCAAATAAAATGATAAACCTGCCTTTTCCATCCGTCCCAAGGAAATAAGGTTGAATTTCATGCTCGGCACATGTAAGACATCCTTAAGTGTGATTTCATATGCCTTGTCACCAACATGAGTAATGACGTCAATGCTACCAGTGCCTGCAACCTTTACAGAACCGGCGCCTTTGATTTGCTTAATGTTTGATGTGGTGTAATTCCTAAAAAATGATTTGTCAAATGCTACATGCACGCTGGCGCCTTCCGCTGCTTCTTTTTCCAATCCTGGCGTTCTTCATCCTTGCTCTCCTGCGGTTCAGCAATTTCACCTTTTACATAACTAAGGAGCTCTAGCTCCTCAAGTACGTCTTCTATCTTCCATTTCCACGCACTATAGTTTTTGGCACCACGAAGGTGGTCCATACAGCCAAGATCGCTGGTGGAAGTGTCATTTGACATTGTTTTGGCAAGTGTCAATCAAGGGGTGAGATAAGCAGAGAGAGTTTTGAGTTATAAGCAGCGGATTTAAATGAAGTTGATTAGAGTGCAGGGCTCATAACCTATTGGAATAAATGGGATGAGAAAATGACTTGTATATTTGGTAGATAAAATGTATCGGTTTTATACATGTATGTTAATTGTGAGACATAAGACAAAAGAATACAAAAGAAATAAAAGAAACTATTGTTACGATGCATACAAAAAGTTCGTGCTATATTCGTAGCTGTTTATTATCCTTATTATCCAACACTTATCAAACAGAACTTTGCATCAAAATACATTGTCATTATTGATGAAGCTCACTATATTTCTAGCTGAGTGCATGATTTTTGCCAAGCATTTAGAAAAATAGGCAACCTTTGAGTATACTTGTTGCCAAAAAAAGTAATGGCAGTTAGAAGCTTCTATAGCATGTTGTCAAGAGTATATCTAACTCTTGCCACTAATGTCATGAGATCCTCATAACTTAGCCAAATCTAACTAGACTAGCCTGGAAGACTGGCAAAGAAACCATACTAATATCTTTATCCTCCCCTAGCTAGGAGATACTATCTATGTTTTAAGACCTGAATACAAGGTCTTCTACAAGTAAGGTTACTTTCCTAAGCAACACTTAACAATCTAGCATCTTTATAGTTCCTTAACTAGATAGGACTTATTTGACTGAAGTTTTTATACTTCTTTATCCTAGGAGTCCATGGCTAGTATATAGCTTAAGCCTATGCTTAATCATTCAGTTTATACTTCTGATAGAGTCATATCCCCTTAACCTTGGGGTCCAGGTGTATTATGATGGTGGGAAGAGTGATAAAACACACAAAAGAGAGAGTAGGGATAAGTGTGAGTGAGCACTACTAAGGGACAAGGTATAGCACAGCTCATATAGGTAGCTGCAAGAGAAGAAGCCCAAAGAGACTAAGATAGAGTACTAAGCACAGAGCAAAGTACTAAGGCAGATAATGTCATGAGAAGGGAATTTTCGCCGATTTTTCGGTGTATTTCTTGTAATTTTAGGATTAGCATTTCTTTTGTTTTGTCATTTTCTTTGTTTCTCTCTTTATTTCTTTATCAAAATTACCCCTTTAGGGCGTGGACTGTGGGCAGTGCAGTGGTCACCTAAATTGGCCCTCACGTGTTCCAAGCCGCACGTCACAGGAGTAATCTCGGGGCTGCGCGCCTTCTCTTTCATCATCGCGCACAGCCTAGGAACACAGCCTTCCTCCCCTGATCTATTCCTAGCAGTTACCGGTACTGTTCCGGAAACGGAACTCCACACGGATGCCCGGTGGAGCTAGGCTAAACGATCTACCCCTGCATAGCCTCGCTAAATACTTCTAACTCCGCTCGGGCACAGACCACCAAAGCTGCGCACGGACCCTTCCTTAGTAGTATAAGTAGACCATGTAACTTGCACTGAAGGCCCCAGCTTCGACCTCTTCGCCTTCAGGCAAGTATAGGCTTTGTACTCCTTATTAAGTAGATTACTAATATATCTTCGCCTTCAGGGTATTTCTAAAACCTAGGCCTAGCCTAACCGTCCTAGCCCCCTTCCTCTCCCTCTTTTACTAGGTGGTGGTGTAAATCCCTACATAAAGTGTGTGTACGTACGCGTGAGCATTTCGTAAGCTAAGTAACAGAGTACCTACACGAACCCCAATAAGAAAGGGTATCCGTGTGTGGGAAAACTATTTAGCTTAGGTACTTTGGTTTTAGTGTCGAGTTGGTGCCCGTGATTTGTACAAAGACAAAGTAGGCACCCCACGCCCAAACGTCCAAGCCAAGTCAAGGAGTACCCTTGACAGATAAGTAATAAGGGTAGAGACAAAGATAAAGTAGTTAAGCTAGATTATAAAGGCCCTAAGGGCAGGCCTTTATATACTAGTTATATGTCAAGGGATCACTCTTGACTAAGGTTTGCGTTTGGAGACTCAACACAATTACCGAAGCCTAGCGCGATTTACTCAACACTAAGCTATAGAAGTACCTAAACGCAAGCTTTCCCACAGACCCTAACACCCTGATTTTATTGAGGGGCTAGGCGGGTACTCGGTTATCTTACGCTTACTCGATGCTCTTACTTGTTCACACACGTTGCGGGGATTTGCACCACCGCCAGGTAAAGGAAGGGAGAGGGAAGCTAGGACGGGGGCGGCTAAGCCTATGAGTAAACCCTGAAGGCGAAGTTTTATTAGTAATCTATCTTTAAGTGAGAATACAACCTAATACTTGCCTGAAGGCGAAGAGGTCGAAGCTAAGCTCTTCAGGACAAGTTACATGCACTATTTATACTACTTTAGTAAGGGTTCGTGCGCAGCCTTAATGGTCTGTGCGCAGCCGGAAAAGGAAGTATAGAAGGTGGCAATGCAGGGGAAGAATGTTTACCCTAATTCCACCGGGCATTCGTGTGGAGCTCCCTGTGGAGCGGAACCGGTATCCATTAGGAATTATTCTTAGAAGGAAGGCTATGTTCCTAGGCTGTGCGTGATGATGAAATGGAATACGCACAGCCCCGAGATTACTCCTGTGACGTGCGGCTTGGAACACGTGAGGGCCAATCAGGTGACCACAGCACTGCCCACAGTCCACGCCCTAAAGGGTAATTAAAATGACGAAGTAAACAAAGAAAACGATAGAACAAAAGAGATACTAGTCCAAATATTACAAGAAATATACCGAAAAATCGGCAAAAATGACCTTCTCATGACATTATAAGTATTCTAAGAATAGTTCTTAACTCCACATCAAGGGAAATAGAAGAAAGGAAAGGAAAAGGATCAATAAAGTTAGAACAGAAGTATAGTATGAGAAAAGATCAAAGATGAAAGAAGCATCAATGATTAAAGAAGGAAATCAATGATGTATATCAAAAGATCTAGAATCATATCTAAATATAATATAGTACCATATAAACAATATAACAAGAAACTAGAAAATAAAGAAGTATATCCTGTATACTTAAATCAAAAGATAAAAACATAAGAAAAATAGGGGAAAATAAGGAAAAATTAGAGGTATACTGCCAACCCATAGAAACATATCTGTTTATACAGAAAATATGTCAGATATCCTATAATAGCATGTCTGCCATCTCATAACAATATTCATATTTCAATATTCATTTCTTAAAATTATTTAAATATTCATTTTAAATATCTTTTGTTCAAATAATTCACTTTCCTTACTAATACACAATTGTGATTATAAATCAGCTTATAAATCACACAAATATATTAGTGATCACCTTCAAAGACATTAGTAATATCTAAGATATATTATTAATATCACTTTCCTATTCATTCAAATATTCAATTTGCTTACAAATACTATACTTAGCTTATAGAGCAGATTTGTCAGCATAAACTATACACTCTTTGCTTACTAAGTAGATTACTTAAGTAAAGACATTACTTACAAATCCTTTAGATATTAGAATATTTTGTAGTATATAAACCCTAGCTAAATCAGCTGTAAAATATAAGTTATTTCACTCAAAAATAGTAAGTTAAATAGTCTACTATCACAACCCTAGTTATATTATATTATAGACATAATAGCATTTACTCATGTCTACCAAGTATATACTCAGAACAACTAGGTAATTACTTAGGCATTTATTATTTATTATATCAAGCTATATATTATGCCATAGAAACTATAGTATAATTTATTTTACAATATAATATTTATAAGTCATAGTATATTATAGTAGGCTATAGTTTACTATTTAGCTATAGCTTAGTTCTAAGCCTTAGCTTAGAACTAGGCTACTTCTTTACTATTACTATTATACTAGTTGTAATATATCATGTATTACATCACACAAAAGAGTATAACTTTACAATCTCCTATCTTCAGGTACTATCACAGTTATACAGGAACTACAGCACATGCTACTAGACCTTGAAACAATTAAGGAGGAACTTAGGATCATTACTGTCACAACTCTAGTTATACCATGTTATAGTTATTATAGCATTTATTTATGTTTACCAAGTATACACTTAGGTTTACTAAGCAAATATCTAGAATTACCATGCAGCTGTCAAAGGATTTCTTAGAGATTATATCAAGCCATATAAAAGCCATAGCATATTATACTTCATAGTACACTAGTTACAAGTCATAGTATATCATAGTAAGCCATAGTTGCTATTTTATCACAGCTTGGTTCTAAGCCTTAGGCTTAGAAAGAGGCATACCTGTATTTCTACTCCCTTGCTGCCATTGCTATACTGGTTGTGACATGTGACATGTTATATTATAAAAAGAGCATAACTTTGCAATCTCTTATCTTCAGGCACTATCACAGGTACAAAGGGACTACAGCACATGCTGCTAATCACTGGAACAATCAAGGAGAATCTTAGTATTAGGGGTTGATCTTTTGAATTTTTCACTTCCTTTGATTTTTCATTATTTTATTTTATTTTGTGAATTAGTATTTTGCTTACTATACTTGCAATTCTTCTTGGATCAAGATCTTACTTTTTAGGGTCTATTTGGTACTGTTTCTTTACCTTATTTTCTATTCTAATCTTTTTATCTCTTAGTTGATCTCCTTAGTTTTGCATTTTACTGTATATGTCTTCATTTCTTCACTTTGTGGCTGATGTAGCTGTACTTTCATGCTCCTCTTCAATATTGAGACTTAGCTACTGTATAGTTCATGTATATACTTAAGGCTGGCTGTCCTAGAGAATGCTTCTCTAGTTTAGACCACTCTGTTTACCACTCAGTATTCTTTGCTCAATCCACTCTTTTACTTTTTTATGGCTTAATGATGATGATGCTGGCTCACTCTGGTTTATGTTCTTTGTCTATGTACTCAGGAAAGGCTGTGGGCTCTAATAATCAGTAAGGGATAGGATATCCTAAAAGCCTGCTCTGTTAGGGGCATAGGTATGTAAAGTTCTATGATGATTGGTGTCACAACCCTGGTTATGCCATATCATAGCTTCAATAGCATTTATTCAAGTTTACCAAGCATATATCCAGGTTTACCAAGTATATACCTAGGTTTATTCAGGATAGCTATGGAATTACTTAGGTGTTTAAGTTTTATTTTATCAAGCTATAAATCAAGCTATAGATGCCATAGTAAAGTATAAGTCATAGTATATTATTTCTAAGTCACAGTATATTATAGTGGATCATAGTTCACTACTTAGCTATAGCTTAGTTCTGAGCTAAGGCTCAGAAATAAGCCTATTGTTACTTCCGCTCCCTTACTATCACTGCCGCGCTGGTTGTGACATGTCACGGTCACGTCACACAAAAGAGCGTAACTTTACATTTTCCTATCTTCAGGCACTATCACAGGTACACAGGAACTACAACACATGCTGATAATCACTGGAACAATCAAGGAGGAACTTAGGGATTATATTGGATTATTTAGTAAAGGTTAGAAGTCAGTAGAGCCTACCAAAGTAGAGAACAATAGTGTACAGCCATGTATTTAAACCTTTAAGGTCTAAGAGATGTTCCCCATCTCACAGACCTCTTTCGTCAATACCATCATTGTTATTTACTGTCCTAAGCTTCCTCTAAGCCCCTAAGTTCCCACTGTATTGCTTTCCTTGTCCTAAGTCATAGTTATAGCATTATAGTTGTCAAAGTCATAGTAGACTCCCTTATAATCAACATTAGGGTTGGAAACCCTAAGAGCGTCATTCCTAGCCTTGGATTAGGCTAGGTAACCTACTGTTTTTTCCTTAAGCTTTATCTACAGTCTTTTCATAGTAATTCTTTACAATATTCATAGTATTCATAGTCATAGTTTGCCCTTCAGTTATAGACCTGTGACAATTGGCATTTATTAGCCCTTGCTAGGGGTATTCCCACTATGTTATATTTCTTAGTTTCCCACCACCTTCTCATTACTCCTTACCCCCCCCCCTTTTATGGTTGTTTAAAGTGGTTGGTCATGGCTTCTAGCTATGCCCTGATACTTAGGAGTAATACCAAATTATTAGTAAGGATTAGAAGCTAGGAAAGTATACCAAAGTAAGAGAACAATAGTATACAAATCATGTATTTAAGTTACTAAGTGTTACAGGTCTATGGACAGAGTGCACTATGGAGAGATAAGATAACTAGGGTCAATCCAGACCCTAATAGTATAACAGAGAGTAATTAGAGACTATGAAAATAAAGATATAATTTAATGAAAGAGGTCTGTGAGATGGGAGACATCTCTTAGACTCTAGTAGCTTAAATACATACTTATATACTATTGTTATCTACTTTGGTGCATTCTCTTGACTTCTAACTCTTACCAAATAATCCAGTAATGATCCTAAGTTCCTTCTTGATTGTTTTAAGGTCTAGTAACATATGCTGCAGTTCCTGTGCAACTGTGATAGTACCTGAAGATAGAAGATTGTAAAGTTATACTCTTTTGTGTGATGTGATGCATGACATGTCACAACCAGTGTAATAGTGATAGTAAGGGAGTAGTCTAGTTCTAAGCTAAGGCTTAGAACTAAGCTATAGCTAAATGGTAAACTATAGCCTACTATAATATACTATAACTTATAAATATTATACTGTGAAATAAATTATACTATAGTTTCTATAGCATGATATATAGCTTGATATAATAAATAATAAATGCCTAAGTAATTGCATGGTTGTTCTGAGTATATGCTTAGTAGACATAAGTAAATGCTATTGTGTCTATAATATAATATAACTAGGGTTGTGACATCATCCCTCTTTAAGGCTAGAAACTACCTAGTTCTCTAAGCCTTCTTAATTAATACAGGACCAGCTGCCTTGGGATATTTACTGTGAAATTGTTTGACTAGCTCAGGAGCATCTGAGAGATTTATAGCTAGTTGCCATGCATCTTCTCCAAGTACATAACCTTTAAACTTAACATGGTACCATAATTTATTCCTGATATACTTGGAGTTATCAATAAATTCAACCTCCTATTGAATATCTTCAGGTTCAACTATGACTGGTTCTAGATACTCAAAAATTTGGCCAGGAATTGTACTTTCTTTATAGGGTGCCAAGCAATCTATATTAATGACTGGGTGGATTTTCATAGTGTGGGGAAGGTTTAGCTTGAAAGCCATGTCTGAAACTTTTTCTATGACTTTGAATAGTTCTAACCACTTGAAATCAAGTTTCTGTGATGGTCTATCTGTGGTAATATTTTCATGGGAAAGGAGAACAAGATTCCCTTCTTGAATCTCAGGTATACTATAAACTTTAGCATCATAATAATGCTTGTATCTTTCATTAGCTATCTGTAGGAGGGATTTTATTTCTTCCTGGTTTCTATGGATGTCTTTAGCATATTCTTCAGAATTTCCTTTGGCTTAGGATGAATTTACAACTGTGGTTATAGTTAGATTATATCCTAGGTTGGCATAAAATAGTGACATTCCAATAGCATTATAGGGTGTATTATTATAAATGAATTCTGTAATAGGTAGAAGATCTACCCAATTATCCTGTCTATGAGTAGTAAAAATTCTAAGTAGTTGTTCTATGACTTGATTAACATGCTCTATTTGTCTATCTGTCTATGGATAATATGCTGTAGAAAACCTTGGCTTGATTCCTAGTCTAGAATAAAGATTTCTCATAAACATTGCATTGAACCGTGGTCCTCTATCTGATACTGTGGTAAGAGGCAATCCATGGAGTTTCCAAATATTTCTCATGAATAGATCTACAATTTCTATGGCTGTAACTTTGTCTGTGGTTGGCATAAAATGTGCCATCTTGGTAAAGCAATCCACTACTACTAAAATTGCATTATAATCTTGACACTATGGTAATCCTGTGATTAAATCATATGTAATATCTTGCTAGGGGCCTTGAGGTATAGAAAGTGGTTATAAGGGTCCTTTAGCTCTATTGGTCTTAGTCTTGGATCTTTGGCATAAGTCATATGCTTTAATGTATATATTAATAAATGATTTCATGGAGGGCCAGTAGTAGTCTCTTGATACAATTTCTAAAGTTTTGGCTTAACCTGGATATCCAGCTATAAGTACATCATGGCATGATTCTACTATGGTTCTCTTGATTTCCTGGTTGCTTAGTATATATATTAGTCCTCTGAATAATAATGTTTCTCCTTGAAGGTTATAATTTTCTATGGCTTTTTTTATATGGTGGTCTAGATTTTTTCTTGACTTGACAAGTGCTATAATTTTCTTTAAACCTTCATTCTGATTCTGTAGTTCTGTGATTCTTTGAATTATTTTATGGTCTGGGAGTGTTTCTATGGCTTGAACTTTGAAGAAATGATGAGGTTGTAAGATACTTTGCAGAGCATCATCCCCCTTTAAGGGTTTATCTCCAGAGAGGTGGGATAATGCATCTGGCTTAACCATTAATTTTCCTAGCTTATGGACTATAACAAATTTAAACCTGGATAACTCTAATAACCACCTAGCTTCTCTATGAGTTAAAATCTTGGTTTTAAGAAAATATTCAAGATTTTTGTGGTCACTATGAATTTCTATAATCTGTGGGGCGCTTTTTAAGTAAACACACCATTCCCTTAACGCCCTGACAATAGCTAAAAGTTCTTTATCATAAATCTCATAATTCCTTTCCTCTGGTGAAAGCGTCTTGGAATAATAGGCAACAGGGTGTAGAAGTCTATCTAACCCTTTCTGTGATAATACAGCACCTATGGCATAATCTAAAGCATCAGTTTCAAGGATATACTGTCTATAGGGATTAGGGTAAACAAGGACTGGTGCTGTGGACATAGCTCTCTTAAGTTCTGTGAATGCATTTTCTTGGTTAACCCCCCAATCCCATAGGGTGTCTTTCTTTACTAAATCAATCATGGGATATGCAATCTTGGAGTAATCTTTGATAAACCTTCTGTAAAAATTGCAGAAGCCTAAAAAACTTTGGATATCTTTAACATTTCTTGGTTGTTTCTAATCCTGGATAGCCTTGACTTTATTTTGTTCTGTGGATACTCCATGATGTGATATAATCATTCCTAGATACTCTATCTCTGTAACTGTGAATAAACATTTCTCTGTATTACAATATAAATTATACTCCTTAAGGCATTATAAAACTTTTATAACTGTGGCATTATAATCTTTCTGTGATCCATAGGTGTAAATTAAAATATCATCAAGATAGACCACTAAATCTTGGTCTAGCATATCCCTGAAAACATCATTCATGAAATGCTGAAATGCAGCAGGGGCATTAGTAAGGCCAAATGGCATGACAGTATACTCAAACGGCCCATACTTTGTCCTAAAGGCTGTTTTCTATTCATAACCCTCTTTAATCCTAACAAGGTTGTAACCATTCTTGAGATCTAGCTTAGTGAACCACTTGGCTCCTTGGAATTTATTTATGAGTTCACTAGTGAGAGGCAGTAGGTAAACATTTTTCTTGGTAATATTATTGAGGCATCTATAGTTCACACACATATGCAATTTTCCATTTTTCTTTGGTATAAACATGCATGGTGCACCTATGGAGCTCTTGGAATGTCTGATGAAACCTTTGGCCAACATATCATTAATGTAGATTTTCATTTCTTTTTCTTCTTTATGGGTTAATGCATAAATAGGTCCTAGCTTTGGCTTGGCACCTTCTTCAAGGTCTATGGTCAAATCATACTCTCTATGGGGTGGTAACTTATCTGCCTCTTTTTCATCAAATACAGATAAGTAGCTATGGTATTTCTTAGGGACTATGGATGATAGAGGGGATTCTGTGACTATAGAGGGGTTAAGATCTATAGCATAGGCATAATTGATACTTGGCAGTATAACTATTTTGTTTTTCCAGTCTATAGATGGGTTTTCATTTTCTAACTAAGTCATTCCAAGAATCACATCATGGTTTCCAATATTAGTAATTTCAAAAATATATGGTCACCATAGAGTGCCTATAATAAGAGTTCTATGAAGTTTATGAGTTAATTTCCCTGATTCTATAGATCTTCCATCAACAACATAAATTTCTCCTGGGATTTCTTTTTTAACTGTGGGTAACTAGTACTAGTCAATAACTCTTGGATGAATAAAGCAGCTTGTAGCACCACTATCTATCATTGCATTAACTATGATTGTCCTGCCATTAACTCTAATTCCTATAGAAATTTTTATAGTAGAAGAATAATTATTTCTATGAACTGTGACAGAGTTTACATAAGGGTGTATTCTATAGGCAGGCATAAGCACACTACTTAAAAATGCTGTGATGTAAGGTTAAGTCTATCTATAAGATTTTTCTGTGATTTCTCCTGATCAAAGTGAATTTGCTTCTATATTTCCTTCTCATTCTCTGAATCTGAGTCAACTATAAATTCATCATCCTCTGAATCATCCCAGGTGCACTTTCTTGAGGTATTTAAGCTAGGTGGCATGTTTAAGGCCTGAATCTAATGAGGTGCTTCACTTTTAGTAGTTAACCCCTAGATAGATTGAACTTGGGTAGGTGGGGAAATACCATGATTAGAGGGACCTGGAGGTGAAGCTATATGAGAAGCTTGAGCAGTTATAGCTATAGAGGCTTGGGTAGAGGGTAAGAATGGGGCTGTGGTTAATGTATGAGCTATTTTCTGAAAGGAGCAGCAATTTTTAAGTGGGCAATAGGTTGTAATATAGCTGGCTTCTCCACATCTAAAGCAGAGGTTATTCTGAAAGCAATGCTTGCACTCTTCTTGAGATAGCTATGGGCCTTTAAATGATGTAGAAGGAGCTTAGTTAGTCAAAGCATCAATATCCATAGGAACTACCTGAGAGTTGTTGTGGGGTCTATAAAAGGGAGCTATAGTAGTAGCATATGTTTTGGAGTGTGTAGAGAATTTCTGTGGGCAAGATCTGTGGTGATAGTTCATTGATTGGATAGATAATTCTACTTCTATAGCAGCAGCTATAAGATCCTCAAGAGAATTAATGGTTTTAGGAGCAATATGTGGAAATTCATCTTGAATTGATGTGTTAAGTTTACCCTTAAATATCCATTTGACTGCAGCATGATCAGCCCATTGGGCCCTTGCCATTAAAGACTTAAACTATGAGGCAAAAGCAGCTACTGTGAGGTTTCCCTGTGAAAAGCAATAGAGTTCTTGCTTAGCAAGCTGGATTGAATCTGTGGTATGCCATTCCTTCTCAAAATATCTCCAGAACTCATCAACATCTTTGAGAATACTATCAAATGCACCATCCTTGTTCTGGAAAATTGGAAGGGCCCATTGGTCAGCATGCCCATCCAGGTAGGAGAGAATAGTATGGACTCTATCTTCATCATAATCAAACTCCTCATCTTTAATAGACATAAAGTTTTTCATAGAAGCAATCCATGAAGGGGCTTGGCTATAGTCTTCTCCAGTAAAGCACTGTGGTGGGGCTATGAGGATTCTTTTCTTGGGAGCAGAGGGGGTCTATGACTGAACAAGGGCATTCTGAAGCTTCTCAAAGCCTTGCATCATTGCTTGAATTAGGTTAGGGGCTGATGGTACCTCCTGGTCTTGATCCATAGCAGTAGGGTTAGTAACTGTAGAGAGAGTGGCATTGAATGACATATTAGAGGTAGCAAGTAGTGATATCTGTAGATCTGTTGTGCCTGGTGATAGGGGAAGTTGTGAATCAAAAAAGGGGAGTACTTGATGTATCTGTGATTGATCTAGTAATGTGGCTCTGGAAAGCTCCTCCTCTTCAGAAGAGTCAGAGAAGTAAGTACTAAATGTACTAGGCATGATGGGTAGCTATGGGAATAGCTAGAAGTGTCCTAGAATCTCACAGACCTAATGTTACAGGTCTATGGACAGAGTACACTATGGAGAGATAAGATAACTAGGGTCAATCTAGACCCTAATAGTATAACAGAGAGTAATTAGAGACTATGAAAATAAAGATATAATTTGACAAAAGAGGTCTGTGAGATGGGGGACATCTCTTAGACTCTAGTAGCTTAAATACATGCTTGTATACTATTGTTATCTACTTTGGTGCATTCTCTTGACTTCTAACTCTTACCAAATAATCCAGTAATGATCCTAAGTTCCTTCTTGATTGTTTTAAGGTCTAGTAACATATGCTGCAGTTCCTGTGTAACTGTGATAGTACCTGAAGATAGAAGATTGTAAAGTTATACTCTTTTGTGTAATGTAATGTATGACATATTACAACCAGCACAATAGTGATAGTAAGGGAGTAGCCTAGTTCTAAGCTAAGGCTTAGAACTAAGCTATAGCTAAATAGTAAACTATAGCCTACTATAATATACTATGACTTATAAATATTATACTGTGAAATAAATTATACTATAGTTTCTATAGCATGATATATAGCTTGATATAATAAATAATAAATGCCTAAGTAATTGCATGGTTATTCTGAGTATATACTTGGTAGACATGAGTAAATGCTATTATGTCTATAATATGATATAACTAGGGTTGTGACACTAAGGTCTAAGAGATGTCCCCTATCTTATAGACCTCTTTTGTTAAATTGTATCTTTATTTTCATAGTCTCTAATTACTTTTTACTATACTATTAGGGTTGTTACAAGTCACTCATTGTATTATAAATTTATTTAAGATTTGTCATTATTTTTCTGATTTTTCTTCGATTTTTCTCTATTTTTTGGTATATAATATATATATTACATAAGCAAAGATTATATAAGTACTTTAATAACTAAGCAAAGTCATGTGATCAGTCATCATGTAACTGGCTATCATGTAACCACTAGTTATATAACTTATTGTATAATAAGTCTAGACCATAATACCATTATAGACTTATTATGGTGTAATATTACATTATACTTAGCACCTCTATGCATAGACCATGTACTAGTATATAGACCAGGTAGAAATAGTATATAACCCTGTAGTGCCTCTACCTGAAGACCTTAGATTTGTTCTCTTCATCTTTAGGTAAGTACAATAGTGCTTTGTATTAGACAATTAACTAATATAATAAAAACTTCATCTTTAGAGTCCCCTTACTCTGGGCTTATAGAGCCTATCCCAACCCCTCTCTCTCTCTTCCCTACTAAATCCTCTCAGCTTAGTGCTAGGAGGTTGTAAGCATGCTTAGTGCTGCTTATAGAAGAGATAAGCTCTGTGCAAGTCTCTGTATGTATGCATAAGACAGATCTAGCCCTAGTAGTAACTATTTGCATCTATAGTAATACAAAACATATAGTACTCAGTGTACTCAAGCAAGTAAAAGCTCTGCCCTATGCTTGTCAAGGTTAAGATACCTTAACACCTACTTGTATATACAAAAACATTGGTGTCTTAACAATAGCCTTTGCTTGAAAGTCTAGTAGACTTGGAGTAAAGCCTAGAGATTAATAAGCTCTGGTGTAAGTGATAATAAGGACAGTATATAGGGAAGTATACACCCTTGCATCCTAAGCCTTAGGAGAAGTAAAATAACTATTACTAGTTACCTTGTACCTTAGAGGGGTTTTTGTAGGTATTAGTTGAGTTTTAGTGATAAGAGTTAGGTGTACTCTTGACAAGGGTCTAGATTGACCCTAGTTATTTTATCTCTTCATAGTGTACTCTGTCCATAGACCTGTGATATCTACAAGACTAGCTCTTAGGGTACTAACTTTACCCTAGACTTACTAAGTCTACAAGATAAGAGAATAAGCCTTTCCTAAGGAAAAACAAGTAGGTAGTTGTTACAAGTCAATTTATGTACTATAAATTTATTTAGAATTTCTTATTATTTTTCCAAATTTTTCCTGATTTTTCTCAATTTTTTGGTATATAATATGTATATTACATAAACAAACATTACATAAGTACTTTGATAACTAAGTAAAGTCATGTGACTTATTATATAAGTAGGTCTAGAGTATAGGTCTAGAATATAATACTATCATAGACTCACTATAATATAATATCATATTATACTTAGCACCTCTATGCACAGACCATGTACTAGTGTTAAGTCTTGGACGGATGGGGATAGCAGAAAAGGGAAGGGGCGGAGCAGAACGGAAGCGGAGACGGAGTGAACAGGAGTAGAGATGGGAGAGTGGATAGGAAAGAAGAGGGGTGACTGGACTTGGCCAAGACGTATATGTCAGGCCCTTGCCTAGTTACGGTCCGGGACAGGAGTCAGACAGGAGAAGGGGAACTAAGTTGATTTCCAAACTGAGGTAGCTAGGTACATGCTAGGTTGGTATAAATACTATAGTAGCAGGAGGATACCAAGAGGAATAGAAATGAAGTGAGACAGAGAGTGGGAAATGGAATACGGGGCATGAATGGGCCGAAACTATCTATGTGAACAAGGGTACCAGAACATATGGGGAAAATGATAGGAAAACAAGATACGTGAGAAGAGGAAAAGACTCCGGGACTCCGGTTGGGCGCTAAGCAAGGGGTCGCTAGTTCCAACGCCCGAATTGCGGAGGGCGGAGAGTGGAAGTTGGGAGCCAGAGAGGTGTCTTTGGTTGTTGGATAATAGTGGGCAAGGGTGAATGGGGACATGTGGGAAATGTTGGAGTGGGAGCTACTTGTGCGCGGAGGGGGTTGTGACAACTAGTACATAAACTAGGTAGAAATAATATATAACCCTGTAGTACCTCTACCTAAGGACCCCAGATTTATTCTCTTTGTCTTCAGGTAAGTATAGTAGTACTTTGTATCTAATAGTTAGCTAATACAATAAAACTTTATCTTTAGAGTCCCTATCTCTCTTGTTATAAGACAATCACTGTACTACAAATTTATTTAAGATTTCTCATTATTTTTCTGATTTTTCTCCAATTTTTCTCTATTTTCTGGTGTATAATATGAATATTATATAAGTGAACATTACATAAGTACCCTAATGACTAAGCAAAGTTATGTGATCAGCCATTATGTGACTAGCCATCATGTGACTACTAGTCATATAACTTATTATGTAAGCAGGTCTAGAGCATGGATCTAGAACATGACACCATCATAGACTTACTATAGTGCAATATCACATCATACTTAGTACCTCTGTGCACAGACCATGTACCAGTACACAGACCAGGTAGAAATAGTATATAACCCTGTAGTATTCTACCTAAAGACCCCAGATTTGTTCTCTTTATCTTTAGATAAGCACAGTAGTACTTTGTATCTAAAATAGTTAGCTAATACAATAAAAACTTCATCTTCAGAGTCTTTATCTCTCTCCCCTCCCCTCCCCCACTAAAATCCTCTCTGCTTAGTGCTAGGAGGTTGTAAGCGTGCTTTGTGCTGCTTATAGAAGAGACACGCTCAGTGCAAGTCTCTATGTGTACGCATAAGATAGGTCCAGCCTTTGTAGTAACCATTTGCATCTGCAATAACACAATAAAATATAGTGCTCAGTACACTCAAGCAAGTAAAGGCTCTGCCCTGCACTTATTGCAGTTAAGATACCCTGCACCCCTATTAATATACACAAGACCTTCAGTGTTATAACAGTAGACCTTGCTTGAAAGTTTAGTGAACTTGGAGTAAAGCTTGGTGACTGGAACACTCTGAAGTGAGTGAGAGTTAAGACAGGGCATAAGGCATGTACACCTGCATATCCCAGGCCTTGGAAGTTGTAAAACAGCCATTACAGGCTACCTTGCACTTTAGAGAGGTTTACGTAGACACTGGTTGAGTTTTGGTGGCAAGAGTCAGGTGTGCTCTTGACATTACATAAGCAGACATTATATAAGTACTCTAATAACTAAGCAAAGTCATGTAATTAGTCATCATATGACTGGTTATTATGTGACTACTAGTTATGTAACTTATTATATAAAGCAGGTCTAGAGCATGGGTCTAGAATATGATACCATTATAGACTCACTATAGTGCAATATTGCATTATACTTAGTACCTCTGTATACAGACCATGTACCAGGTGCATAGACTAGGTAGAATTAGTATATAACCCTATAGTGTTTTTACCTAAAGACCCCAGATTTGTTCTCTTTGTCTTTAGGTAAGTATAGTAGTGCTTTGTATTAAATAGTTAACTAATATAATAAAACTTTGTCTTCAGAGCCTATCTCTCTCTCCTCCCTACTCAAATCCTCTCTACTTTGTGCTAGGAGGTTACAAGTATGCTTAGTGCTACTTGTAGTTAAGGTGTGCTTAATGCTACCTCTGTGAGCTTGCATAAGACAGGTCCAGCCCATTAGTAGTGACCATTTGCAACAACTATAACACAATAATACATTGTGCTTAGTGCATGCACCCAACAAAGCTTTATGCCTAGTTAGCCAGGGTTAAGATACCTCAACCCCTATCTGCATACACAAGAGAACTTGTGTCTTGACTATAAACCTTGCTTGAAAGTCTTGTAGACTTGGAGTAAAGCCCAGTGATAGGAAAGTTCAAGTTTGAGTGAGAGTAGAGATAGGGCACAGAGAAGTGTACACCCCTGCATCCCAAGTCCTAGGAAGAGTAAAAAAGGCCTTACTGCCTACCCCATACCTTTGAGGGGTTTCTGTGGACTTTGGTTGAGTTTTAGTGACAAGAGTTAGGTATGCTCTTAACACAAGTCTCTATGTGCACGTATAAGATAGATTCAGCCCTTGTAGTAACTATTTGTATTTGCAATAATATAAAACCAACAAAGTACTTAGTGTACCTAAAGTAAACAAAGGCTTGCCCTGTGTTTATCAAGGCTAAGAGACCCTACACACCTATTTGTATATACAAGAAACTTTGTGTCTCAATGGTAGACATTGCTTGAAGACTTTGCAAGTCTAGAGTAAAGCTTAGTGATTAGTGAGCTCAGGGTTGAGTGAGAACAAAGATAGCACACAAGGCGTGTCTATAATGAAAGGGTTATGATATAGAATGTAATATACGTATGCACTACTGTAAACCTTGTTTAAACCAAACACTTGTTGGAGAAAAGTGCAGGGTTGGTTATCTTGTTAGATAGGCTTGGATCTACAAGAAATTGAAAGCAATTAGTTTACTTCTATATCTTTAATATAAGACTTAGCCGGTGTTCCTTTGAGACTACCTACTTGTTTTCCCTTTAGGAAGGCTTGTTGTCTTATAGTAGACTTAGTAAGTCTGTTAGTGAAGTTAGTACTATGAGCTAGTCCTTAAACTATTTAACTCACTTATTTTTGTTGAAATTAACTTGTCATTTCCAGCTAAATTTGCTGGTGCTTATATAATACAAAATATTCTAATTTCTACAAGATTAGTAAGCCAATCCTGTGCTTATCTAATCTGCTTAGTAAGGAAAATTGCTTAAAAATCAGCTTATAAATCAGCTTAGTAATATTCCTATTTGCTGAATAATATGCTTGGTAAGCAATCTGTGTGCTTAGTCAGTAATTTGTATAGTATTAGTAAGTGAAAGTATCCATTTATCTCAATATCCTGTTATTAGATCTGTATTAGTAATATTTTATAAACATTACTAAGTAATATTTTATAAACATTACTAAGTAATATTTTATAAACATTACTAATATTATGAATTTGCTTAGTAAATATTTTGGTAATTTATAAGCAAGGATCTAGGGCGTGAAAAATTAATTAGTAATATTCACAATGATTATTGAGAAATGAATATTTAAATGGAATTGTTTAATATTTATGAAAAAGATATTCATAAATGATAAAGTCAAGTAACTTCAGATATGATAATCTTATCTCTGATAAGATTAGATATAATGAAATATTGAAAATATTAAATAAAAGAATATATACATGTAAAGAATTGTTAATATCTCAACAATGAACAGTTGTAAAATCATGAAATAAATAATCATGTATGACATGATGTTAGATGATTATTTGAAGTATTCATTGGAATTATTGGAAAGATATGAAGCCTGTAAATATTCAATCTTTCAACAGTCCATCCTTGCATCCTAGGCCTTGGGAGTTGTAAAATAGCCATTACAGGCTACCCCATACCTTACAGGGGTTGATGTAGGCTCTGGTTGAGTTTTGGTAATAAGAGTCAGGTGTGCTCTTGATAGTAGTCTTAAAGGGACACTGGCTACAGTCTTATCTTTAGTATAGTAAAGTTACTAATTGCTTCCTACCTAGGAAACCTTGCCTAATCCTAGGAATAAAGTCAAGTCTACACTTTTCTTACAAGTAAGTGTTTGCTTCATAATAGGTAGCTTGTGAGCTAGCATAAAGCCACACTATACAACCTAAGAACTATAAAAGTTCAAGACCAGCATATCAAACAATAGAGACTGTACAGAATAAAGGGGAGTGTTGCAACTATATAGAATACCCTAGCAGCTATGCTAAAGACATGACAAGGGAAATTGGGGTGGAGCTCTAATATTCAGTAGGAGACTAAAATATAGTATATATACAAGGTAGTAATATATTTTAATAACAACAGTTTTTATACCTGAACCACCACCACTATATCGCACCCACACACATACTTAAGCCTCACTGCTTACCAACCTTATCCATGTAAGTCTAATATATATATTAGCAATAGTATATATAGTGTGTAGTACATAAGTATAAGTACAGTAGTGGTAGTACACTACATAATATAGTGTATAGTGTAGTGGTGGCCAGATACATGCACTGCCAGTCTTAGGACTAGCACTATTCATCAGAAGAACAAAGAAAGCTCAGGTTATCCTGCCAGAAGTTCTAGCCATTCTGTTATTGCCATGAGTCTGGTTGTTAATGCACTGTGTTTCTTTGTGGAAATTGATATAAATGTTGTCATGAATAGCATAGAATGGGTGATCACAAATGTATTCCTGAACTTCTTTTTTTGAAGAATTGCTTAGGCAGGATATTATGTTCTATGCAGGAGATCAACAACCCTCGTTGGTGTTGATTGAGACTTGAGAAACATAGCAAGGAATTGCTGGATTTTATTCGACTTCTGGTTTCGTTGATAGGCTAGCTGGCTAGCAAGGATGGCCGTAAACTAGAAGTAAACCATGAGATATGTAGCAGAGAGCATCAAAATAGGAATCAAGCACATGAGTATGGAGTTCAGTTTTTTTCTCTGGCTCTTTGGGCGGCTAAGCCTGGCAAGTGCAGACATAAGATTTGGCGCATCTTTCTCCGCGTTTTTATGGAGTGCAGCAAGGTCAAAGGAGCGTATGTTTTCAACAGAGATGTCTTCAGACATTGAAGCAAGATGCTGAGATAGCATTCCTAGTTCTTGTGTCATGATGTTGACTGAAAGATCAAGGGCTCATTGGCGAATGGCAGTTTGGCAGGCCTTGATTCTTCTGCGGCTTTTCGACCTCTTCAGAGACTAAGGCGGTTTGTATAGTAGCTGGAGGAGGGTAGGGAGACAATAATCGGTAAGGAGCTCTCTTCGCGTCGAGATATCTTCATCGTTAAGCATACAATCTACGGCCGGGTTGCCACCAAGCAGATTGTGCAGAAAGTCAAAGATAGACAACCGCTCTTGATGAAGGGTCTGGAGGACAGCAGATACTTGCTTGTATGTCTGACGCCCAGTGCCGTTGTCGGTACTTTGACCATACACAATACTCATAGGAGATGAGCATCGCAATGTTGTAAAGGATGGTATATCAGGCGTTTGAGATGCATCTCGGTCATGATGAGAAATATGTGGATCCATTTTTTATTTGATTGAACTACAACAAAGGGTCAAATGTTGAGCCCAGAGGCAAGTGGTCGAAGTGGTGGATGCCAAGTCCCGCGTGGCACTATATGAAGGCGGCTCCTCCATAGGCCAAATTCTTCAAGCCCTTTTCGCGAACGCGCGAGGTTTCGTGCGTGTTCGCGAAAACGGGCTTGAGATTCTCAGGCTAGTTTACTAGTAAGCTGAGCCATTTAGAATATTGTGGTGGCGAAAACAAGCCCAAAATTCCTCTACACTCCATAATCGTCATTATGTTACGAGTGCTAATGGGTGCTCCTAATCAAAGACTTGACAAATCACTCAGATGCTTCTCTCTCACCGCAATATTCATTCTGATGACAAAGAACCGGTTTACGCAATGTCCGTCTGTCGCGGTCTTCTATATGCGAGAGACCATCAAGATACCACATGATGATGATGATGATATTTGTTAAGCAGCAAAGTAGACGACCAACCTTCTCTCACTGGCACTCTTCACGAATCGTGTGCCAACCTACATTCTTGACGGTGAACGCCCTGACCATGCGTCAACTCACTAATCGCCGTGTAGAGGAAACTGAGCAATTGATGTACTATACAGATCAACCCAGACACACCCAATGCTCGGGCTTTCCGCTGGTGCACACCACGTTGAGCTACTGCTCAATGCTATCAACAAGGCAGCTAAGAATGCCCTTTCAGAATACCAAAAAACAGGAGAAGACGTTCCGTTGCTGACCTCAACGCAAATTCATCCTCTTGATGGTGCTGCAGATACGATCGCCCTCAAGAAGGCCGTTCGCATACTCGAGGGTGCTTGCGGACAGTTGTGTGCCATGCTAGCGCCGCCAGCACATACAATTATTAATGTGAATCATTCCGTTAGCGCGTACAAAATTGTCGATTATCTCACTCACCTAAATTACACAGCGTACACAAACTGCAGACAGAGAATGCTATGACGTCGTGCTCGAGAAGAAGATACCAGACGTGTTGATCCAATATCCCAAGGGCCTTCCTGTCGCTGATCTAGCCGCAAAGGTCAACTTGGACAAGGGAAAACTTTCCCGTATTCTTCGCTTGTTAGCTACTGAGCACTGTTTCCAGGAAGGTAGGTAGAAGGTGTCAGTCTCTGAATTAGTGCTTTGTCTGAAATAAAACCTACCAACGCCAGTCTCCCCCAACGTCTTCGCCAACAACCGTCTCTCCGTGACGCTCTTGAGCACTAACAGCGTATCCAGCCTGACGCGTGTTTACACAGACAAACACGGCACAGCGATGCAATATCTGCTGAAGAATCTGACCCATCCCGACTACGGTTATTCCTATGAACCTACAAAAGCTCCATTTCTTCAGGCAGTTGGGAGCGATGGTAAAGAAACATTTTTCGACTGGTTAGGTCGGCATGTAAGCACTCAGGAAACTTCATTATGCATAATGATCTGGGGTTTCTCATAAATTGTTTTTCACCCTAATTAGCCCGAAGAAAGACAGGTTCATACCTTTTCTGCATGGCTATTGAAATTTCGAACTAAGAAATGGAATAGGTCTTTCATAATGCTATGCCAGGACTTGGAAATGTTCAGGGATCGCTATCGGCGCTGCATTGTATCCAGTTTTTCATACTCTTCGGCCCTCAAAAGTGCTTACAAGCAACTGAATAGATTATCCCTGGGATAAGGTCAAGTCCGTTTGCGACGTCGGCTCAGGGTTGGGGTCATTTGCCATGCCGCTCGCAGAAAAATTCTCTCATCTTCAAATCACTCTATTTGATCTTCCGGAAGTTGTTAAAAAAGCTCAACAGGTATGTGTGTATGCGCCTTTAATTTGCCTCACCAAATATCAATCATTTTATAAATATTTAGTTCTGGAAAACGGACTTCTCTGAGTTCACTCATGGTACTTCTACTTCGGATGATGACACCGGTCGTATCAGCTTCGTATCTGGAGATTTCTTCGTCAAATTACCCGAGACTTTAAAAGAAATGGATGTCTACTATGTATCAAATTTTAGGTTTTGAACCAAGAACTCTAGCGCTCACAAAACTCACACAGCTAAGAAATATTATTCACAATTGGCCTGATGCTCCTGCACTTAAAATCCTCACTAGTATGCGGCAGGCCATGGCGCCCCATAGCCGTGTGCTTATTCGTAAGTCGCCTGAATCATGCCCTCGGGTTTGATAATATATTGTTACTGACGTTGGGTAGATGATTATGCTCTTAATTTTGCTCTGCCCGTGTCTACTGCATCGAGCTCGCTGGGATTTGACACAGTAAGTCAGGATGATTCCATGCAAGTACCATATTAAAGAGGTGGCATCTCTTCACGAATATTTAGGCACCGGAGCCGTTGATGTTCAATTTCGGTATCGGCAACCTTCGAGCCTACAATTCGGATATTACAATGCTCGGTGGGTACAACGCCAAGGAACGTACGATTGACGAGATTATAGAGCTTGGGTACGCCCTGTTATGTCCGAGAAACCAGTTTACTCGTGCTAACGTTCTGAATAGGGAGCAAGCTGGCTTAACATTCCTCCGGTTTTGGGACTTGGGCGAGACGTTCATGGCAGAATTCGCAACGGCATCTGATCCTTGATAAGGAACCGTTAGCCCAAGGGCTCAATCAGTAATTTCCTTTAAATATGTAGGATTTTAGGGTTCTGAATATTGCAATTACTTTCGTTATTGATAAGTCATAAACTTTTTCATCCCAATTATCATTCAACGTTCTATGGATATTAGACAAAGGTAACATAACCCTGAGTAGAGTCAGATAGATGAAGAGATAGATAGGGGCAAAACCGTCGACTACCATTCAAGTTATTCACCAGCGAGTAACATCTACTTCAGCCTCTCCAAACAGACTCTCCTTCTTGACTGCAAACTCATCTACATCGGTTTCGCCAACCTCCGCCTCGAGGGATCCTGTTTCTTCCCCCTGGTAAAACTGACCGCATTCCCTATGTAAGAAGGCCAAGATGTGCCTGTTGATGGCCTTGAACTCTAGCAGGAACCCGTCGTGGCCATCAGGCGAGGGCACGACAACAAGAGTAGCGTCAGGTATATGTTCCGCTAATAGCGCTTGCTCTGTCGTCGTAAACAACCCATCAGAGGCAATGCCAATGACCAGTGTACGTGGAGGTAAGCGGGCAAGGACAGTGGCGAGCGCTGCGTTATCATTCTCGTCGATTTTGTTGTCTGCTGGAGGTTCAGAGATGCGACCACGAGCTAGATCGTGCGAATCCATTTTGTATGTCAAGTGGATGTAACAGTTGGCATCAAACCGAGAGGTAAACTTGGCGCCTTGGTATCTCAAGTAACCCTGTGCTGAAAACGTGACGGGGCTTTGAGAAGAATCGGAAGATGACGAAGGTGCAGTGTTCTGAGCACCATTTCGAGAAGGCGGTTTGTTAGCTGTTTTCTGAGCAAGTGGTAACGCCTGTGGCTTCCTTCCAAATCGACTCTCGAAGCTGTCCCTACTACGGTAGGTTAATAGCGCCGTCATACGTGCAGCCGCCAAACCCTGCATCGGCTGTCTTGGCTTCTTATCAGAGTCTCCTTCATTATCCGTCGCCCAGATATATCGACCGCCGTCCCAAGTGGGATCACTAAAGATCGACTGGCGCTGGGCCTCCCCCCAGGATATGCACCATGCACTGTGACGAGCGGATGTTGCTAGAGGCACGATATGCTTGACATACCCCGGTGGAGAGCAGAGAGGCCACTCGAGAACGGCCATTCCTCCCATGCTTCCGCCTACTACGACTTGTACAGAGGTGACGCCGAGATGATCGAGGATAAGTTTATGGATTCTGAATGAAAGACAAGGATGAGCTCGTATGTTGTGATTTCATATCTCGAACATGCCTGACATCATCCCGGACGGTCGTGGGTGGGAATTCGGGCCCGTAGAATTTGCCAGTGTCTGGATTGATTGTCACGGGGGAAGCGGAGCCATAAGGAGAGCCCATAACATTAGCACAAAAGAGAAAAAACTTGGAAGGGTCGAAAGCTTTTCCCCGTCCTATCAGAGGGCCCCACCTAATTTCCAAAAGATCAATGAATAAACGGTCTTTCAGAAATGATTTAGAGGCATTTATGTGTTTGAACGAAAAGAAGAGCCAAGCATTTCCGGGTGCCCAAATTCATTAATCTTTCTTGGACCGATGAGCGCAATAACCGGTGACTGGTACAGGACACCGGCGCTATCACCTCAAAGATAGATAAGGAAGGCATGCCGGACATGTTTACTAACCAGTCTTCTACATCAGCACTCCCAGTGAGAGCATGACAAATGATCAAGACGTTATCGCGTGTCTCGTTAAGGGTGCCCCAGGTTTTATATGCGATGGGTACATCACGTAGGGTGGTTCCAGATTCGAGAGTGAAAGATGGCACAATGTGCACTGACTGGTCGATCAGGGATGCGGCGTGAAACCCGCTTGCAGAGTTTTGAGCCGAGATGGTCATGATAAAAGACAGTGGCAACTGGCCATAAACCTATAGTAAGTTGATGGCGTAGTACTCAGCGTGGACTAAAAGAAGCAGTCAATTGCGCGATTATCCACTGTGCCTTTACTTCCGAAGGTGGCGGTGCATCACAGCCACAGACAGGCCCAGTCACATGACCTGCACCATGCATGGTCGCCTCTCTCATGATGCACTCACCATCTCCCTCGGATGACAGTGGTGGCTTGTCTCCTGACCACCATTTCGACTCTCGATCTTTATCCAATACAGATGGAACTGATTCCCCAGAGGGTTTGAAGGCGCTGCTCCAACGCTTGCTGCGCATTAAAGTGCAAGACGGTCGCATATTCCTTGGCACGTTTGCTGGGACAGATCAACCTCTTAACTTGCTCCTCATCAACGCAGATGAGTTCCGCGACGACGATGAGTCCGGCATATATACCAGCAGATATGTCGGCCAAATTCTCATACCTTGGAGGTTGGTTGTCACTATCGAAGCACAGAGGCCACCTACCATGAATATAGTTAGTATAATGACAATCTTGCGCATTGCTTGATCTAACGGATTCCATCTCGTGTAGATGTGATTTAATCTTTGTAGTTGGAAATAGTCCATGGCATTATGACTGCGCATATCTACTGCACTCAACCTAGCTCAGTGATCGCATAGGCCAGAAGATTGGCGTTGATTCCATTTATTAGTGCCATGCCCTCTTTTAGCAGCACGGAATTCTGTTATCACATAGATTGGCTTGTATTCGTATAATATCATCACTCACAAGTCTTTGCATGGAAGCATTGACATTGTAGTTTCTGTGCCAATCCCAATGAGTGGTTTCTGTACTTCATGTGGAGGGCCGTCTCTTTTATGCAAGGGTGGTCAATTGAGAAAAAGCAACGATGCTAGGAATGTACTACATGTAACAAGTACAATAATTTAATGTTGTCAAGTTAACAAATGAAAAAGTGGTCATTGTGTTTGAAACCCAGCCGGAAATGATTAGCAGCTGTGAATTATTGCTCTCTTTGCTCTCCTTCTCATGAGCACCGACACTTCCCCGCCATCGTCCTCGTCGCCGTCCGCCTCTGCTGCACCAGGGCCGTCGCCAGCCTCGTCTGCCACCGCTGCCACAGGTGCTGCTCAGTCCACTGTACCGCGTCCCAAGTCCGGGATTCATGCAGCACTCGAGTATACCGGCATCCCCGCTTCATGGCTAACGAAGCGGCCCAAGCTACCGTCGCGCAACTGGCTCATTTTCATCGCAGTTACCTCCTCACTCACGGGAGCCTATATTTACGACCGCCGCCAATGCAAGCTCATTCGTGAGGATTACCAGGCTCGGGTCCGACACCTGTCCGAAGAGCCACTAGACAGGTTCGCCCTGCCGCGCAAGGTGACGGTCTATGCTGCCAAGTGGCCTGGAGACGAGGACCATGAGCGGGGTATGAAGTACTTTCGCAAGTTCGTCAAGGTACGCATGTTTTTTTTCATTTTTTTCTGTATTCTCACGCAAGATTTTTTTTACATGTATTCATAGCCTATACTTGTTGCCGCTGCGGTCGACTATGACATGAAAGTGGGCAAGCGCTCAGGAGACCTGGCGAAACATATTGCCGACCGAATCAAGGCCCAGCGCCGAGTGGAACTCGGGCTTGAGCCGCCTGTCGAGAACCCCATTCCCATGCCGCAATTGTACGTCTCCCCAGAGGAGAAGCGGCGGCGTGAACTCGAGGGTGGCATTATCATTGTAGGCAGGCAAACGTTCAAGGAGTTCATGGCTGGACTGAAGCGTGGATGGACGGACACACCGCTAAAGGTGGATTCCGAGGAGGTACTCTCGAGGGAGCTTGAGGATGACGGACGCTTTGACGAGGTTGAGACGGAGGAGTCGGCGACCCCTGTGGACGATTTGGAAGGAGAGCCTATTCCGACCAAGACAAGGCTTGCACCGTCCAATATCTATTCCCCATTGCGCATTCAACCGACGACCACATCAGCCGCACCAAAAAGCTCAACAACAGGAGCAACACAGACCGCAGCGGACATGGCGCCCGCTGCGACAATCCCGGAGATGGCACCACTGCTTCTTGTGCCATTCACGAATTACATTGGGTTCACACAAATACCACTCATGCTCTGGGACTGGTTTAACCAGCGGCACCATGTCCGTGCCGGCGCGGAGGCTGCATATAGTCTCATCCAGGGCGCCTCGCGACCAATCACACTCCCCGCAGAATCTCCTTCCCCGGCTCCTCTGTCCACGGAGCCGGTCACTACCGACGCCGACGCCGGTCTCGATCCTGCTGCTGCGCTTGTGACGGGCACCGACCTGGATTTCGACCTGGACGCGGAGTCGTACTACAAGTCATCTCTGTCCAAGACCGAGTCCGAGATTGAGAGCGCCCGGACAACATACTATGGCGCCTTACCGGCTAAGCTAGAGACAGCACGAGCACTAGCACGGGGCACGCGCGAGGCAACGAACGAGGAACGTGAGAACCCGCCACCGACGGAAGTCGAGCTACGGTCGGAGCGTCTGAAGAAGGAGCTCCGTTGGCGCGCGACAGTCGATGGCTGGAAGCTCATACAGCCGATGACACCGGTGATGTGGGATGAGCGCATGCGTGGTGCGTTGCGTGTGTTTGTTCCCCAAGATGAGCCAGAAGGCGAGGGGGAGAAACGACAGGACTAACTCGATCTTACTTGATGATGACACACACTACTCTTATAATATCTGTTACACGTAGATTTCTGTGGCTTAATGTGATGAATGCTATAGAGTTTCATGGTCTTAACTGGCTTGCACAATGAAAGAAGCCAGTGATGATCAATGGCAAAATGAGACTAGGACACGAAAGGGAATGATTACAAGAGAAGGAGGAGAAAGAAGATGGGCAGATGGTAGCCTTCGCCGCCTGGTGCTCGACTGCCGACGGTGCTGCACTTGTTATTTGGGACATATATATCATATGCCCGCTCGCCATTGCTCCTGTCTGTCTTCATTCCCCCCGTCAGTAAAATATTCCCCCTTGAAATAATTTCCTTTAATATTCTGTACCATGGGCAAGAGCAGAGGCAGTCGTCTGGGTGCCATCGCCGGCAACTCCAAGCCCGGTGCCGGTGCTGCCTTCACTTGCGAGGCCATCGTCCTCCCCAGCGACGACGCCTTTCCACTCTTCCTCACCGCTAACCGCTACAGTCGCCCCGAGTTTGCACAGTATGGCTGGGATCACGATCCAGACGCCATTACGCTTATCATGCTCCATTCCACTAGCTTCCACAAGGTACTACCAATCCATGATACCGTCATTAAGTCTGACAACACCATTATCAGGAAACCTGGGAGCCCACCATTAGCCGTCTGTTCGACCTACTTGTAAGGTCAAAACAGGTCAAAGTACGAGAAGGCAAGCTACTTACCTTGAACATGGTATTTTCATATGGCAAGCTGATGAAGCAAGCACATCACCAGCTTTTGCCCTGGACTGCCCCAACCACGGTGCTGCGGTCGACTATAACGAAGATGTACTTAGAACACATCCAAAATATCACGAATGTATGCCCAAATCACTCGCTGTATTTTACTTCACTCACTAGCCTTGCCAGTTACCTGCGAAAAGTATGCCGAGAGCGTCCATCGTTTTCTCACCCTCAGCAACTTGACCGATCGCCACCTGGTTGGTATTGGACACTCCCTAGGCAGTGTCAGCATGTAGGTCATTTATCCTTGTATTCATTCATGGCTCACGTCTTTGATAGGTCATTCCTGCAGCACACTGAACCCCGCATTGCCTTCCGCTCCCTCATCCTTGTAGAGCCTATTATGAGTCCCAAAGGCGCCCACTTACTTCAACCTCTCCGCAGAGCGCTGGTTAAATCTGCCTATGAGCGCCGAGATGTTTGGCCTTCCCGCGAAGATGCGCTCGAAAAGTTGCGCCAAGGACAGCGCACCAAGACATGGCATCCAGAGATATACGAACTCTTCGTCGTATGTCCAATTAGTATGGATATCTTGCTTATACGTTAACAGCGCGCAAACATTGTGTAGAAACACGCCATTCGCAAACACCCTGGTGCTAGGCACGCTGACACGCCGTATAATGGCGTTACACTCGCCTGCACGAGGGAACAAGAAGCTGTACATCCTTCTCTCTGCAATGTACTATGTGGTCTTGTTGATGGAGTATTTTTTTTCAGAGCATGTATCGCGACACAGACGGACCGACAAAGCCTGTACAATATCTGACCGAAACCTGCGCCAAGATCCCAGTCCATATCATCTTTGGGGAGAGAGACGATTTTGTGTAAGTACTTGGATTGTTCATGATGACCGTCCTTGGCTCATTACTAGCCAATAAAGACCCCGAAAGGTGCAAATGGAGATCATCAATCCGGCCTCAGGGCGCAATTTTGCCTCTATCGCCTTCATCGATGGCGCTGGACATCTGGTACCGCAGCAAGTTCCACAAAAACTTGCGCCCATTATATTCAAGAATCTTGTTCAGACGCACAGCGGTGGAAATCCGTCAGCGAAATTATAGGCTCCAGTGGGTTGTCTGGGAGATAAATAACACAGACAGAAAAATTCTTGATAAATGCCAGGTGCAGAGTATTGCTTGTTATATTCTACATCACGCTGTTACATCTGTTTTGCTCTTGTTATGCTTAATATGTATCCTTTTAATATTGATGTACAATGGGGCCTGAGCACTGAGTACCCGCATTTAGCACTCTATTAGCCCCTAGCAGTACGTAACCTATTTTCCATCACTTCTCTTCGCGCCCATTCGCCCAAAGGACTGGCTCTAGCTCCAACGAGCGCTCGCCAAATCAACAGCCGGCCCGTCAATGCTTGCCAGATGGCGGCCCTTCGCTGATGGGTGTGGAGACCATCGTCTTGTTTTCCTTCCTTACCATCAGCCATGCATGCCCTCCATAGTGCTTCCACAGCGGTTCCCCAGATGCGTAGCGAGTCCATACCAGTCTGGGCGGCGCTAGCACTCGGTGCATCCCATAACCGATGTGAATGGTGCGGCGGGGCGAATGCGCCCGTAAACTTGCATTCTACAGCCATTGATTGCTGCTGTATACCCGTCAGAGTGTCCTGTTCGATCGTGTTTTCCAGTTGACCCATCCAACTCAGGATTATTTCTAGAAGTGAAGGTAGCTCTGTGTTATCGATGCCAGCGAGGAGTGATAGTCTCAAGATGATTGGTGTTGCGATCGAGCATACGTCCAATGCTGCATTTGACGTAAATTTTGTCAGCTTCAACCCTTTGACGAAAGAGGGAAGTATTTGAAAGATAACATAGTACGGATGCTTATTTTGTTCATTTGCTTACTTACCTTGGTTACGCTTATCGGATAGCAACAACTTGACACAGCGAGATAAGCATCGCTTCCATTCGCCTTGTGTGCTCCTTTCCATTCTAGGGGCGTCCAAGACGATGATTATGTTTTCGACAATCCGCAGCCATGCTATAGCCTCTTCGGGGGCAAATAGTCCTTTGTGAAGTTGAATCTCTAGCCATGCTAGGAGGCCTTTCCGAAGCACCAGATGAGTGGTAGCATGACGCCGACAGGTCAAGTTAGCCAGCACCTGCATTAATATTTAATCGTTAAAATCCGAAAAACACTTTCAAGCTTACACACCTCCAGGACGCCTCTTCTAAGCGTTCGATCCTTGTCCTCCAGACTTTGAAACAGGCTTGCGAGTAGGTCCCAAGTATGACGCCGCTTGAAGACTTGCCAGTCTGCGTTACTCAGCATACCGTCGGCGAGAAATCGTATAATCCATGCACGTTCTTTCTTCCAATCGTCTGAGCTACTATATAACATACCGTACAACATTGGTACGTCCTTCAAATCCAGAGCCGGTCGCTGAAGCAGAAAACGGGCTGTATGCGGGTAGATAAAATTGGCAGGGTAGAAAATCCCTCGCAGAGCGTGGAAAAGTAGCAAAGACATGTATGATGGTAGGCGCTGCACCTCATCTTCGTCATAGACCAAAGCATCCTTGAGAAGATGCAGAAGATATACGACATGGGGTTTTTCTTGAAGATCGGCACTCTATAGTAATAAAAAGGGTCAACAATCATAAAATAGAGGTTTCGAAAAAAATCGACGAACCTCAAGGCACTTCCAAAATGCAATCAGCTGAGATAGAGCAAGCTGACGTATTTTGGCATGCTGACTGGATAGCATACGAATCAACATTCCAACAATGTTTGTACGCATAACCTGTACCCATCCCGTCCCCCTCTCTGGTGTCTTAGAAGAGAGCATGTGTCCAAATAAAAGTGTCAAAAACACAGGGTCGTAATTGGCTCCGTCTCCACCTTGCTGAAGATAGGCCTCATTTCCATCTAAAGTCCTCCAATCGGGATAAGTTAAACTTATCCTCAGGATACGGACCGGATCCAAGCCCTGAATAGCTCCAAGCATGGAATCTGATGAGGGTGATCCAGGTGAAGTCCATAGATCGAGTAGCGAGGCGACCGATATTCTCCTTTCTTTCTCAAACCGTTTGCAAATATCAAGAATTTGACGATCAGGTAGCGACAGCGTGCCAGCGTAAATTTCAATCAAAGGCTGGATGTGGGATAACTGCAAGGTATTGGAAGGATGTGTTAAGAAAAGGGTATATAGAATGTCAACGATAATAGATCTGCAAGGCGATTTTTCATCGCACAGTCCGATGAATTCGGCATGATGTATGATTGATTGTAGGTGCTTGTTAACAGTTGCGGGCTATATGGGAAACAAGAAGAATTTCCTCGGATTGAGACCAAGGAAACTATGTAAGATCAGAGAAATTACCTTCATAGACGACGCATTTATCATCGGTGGCAAGAGCGCAAGCGCCGCGCTATCGTTTATTCTATTTGCAATAATTGTGCTCAGTACGGGCTCAACAAGGTGAGGCTTGAGGTTAGAGGAGGCCTTGATTAACAAAGCTTTAAAGTATTCAGTCTTGGTGATAACTCATTAACAAACAGCATATATTTACCAAACTGTTTTAAGATACTTTTGATTTCAGGATGGCTACTTCCTCCGGAAAAGTACCGTACCGACCATTTCAGCCCATAATCAACAGCCGATACTACGAATGCCTGCGATAGATCGCCTAGGGGCAGGCTAGCAACTGCCAAGTCAAATATGAAAGGACAGACATTGTCAATTGCTAGAAGATTAACTTGGTCCTGAAGTAGCCGAAGTATCGCTCGATTCAAGGGAGCGACTAAAATACAAACTTCTATCGTTGAGGAGCACATTTTCCGAAGTTCGTATGAGGCATATTTGCTGTCTAGTACGCTGAGAAGCCGAGACACACAGATGCCGAAAGATTCAAGAAAACTGTCGGGGAGGAGAGGCGGAAGGATAGATGAGTAATCTCCAACAGCGCGGAACAGAATGCTTAAAACTTCGATGTTCGTTTCTCGAATTTCGGCATGCGCAAGCTTCTGAATGATATCTTCCAGAGATAACACAGAAGAATAGATCAAATCCGAGAATATAGAAGCCATAGTTGGCGTCCAGAATCTTGCATGAGACGATAAAATCGAGGACAAATCCTGATCATTGACAGGTGCGCTGAATGATGACGACCATCGGGATTTTGCTACGTCGATTACCGTTGGTAGATCCCAAGAGTGGGTAGCTGGGAGGTTTCCTTTGACACCTATAATCATCTGGCTCTCCAAAGCTTGCGCAGCAAGTATATCTAGCGATGTTGCATGATAAGAGGTCTGACGGGAGTGCAGCAACTGAAAGATTCTTCGACGAAGCTCTTTTTCGACATTGGCTTGTTCGTTGGCGGACACTATCTTACGTTGTATAGCATCTGAAACTTTGCCGAGAATGGCATCATTGTGAGAGCTTTCCGTTTCGAGGGAGGTGAGAATATCCAGCACGGGAAGGAGTTGTTCCAAGTCCATATATTTGATCCAGAACAACAGAGCCTATTTTAGTAATGAGAAAAATCGATAGATCAACGATAAGCATTTACGCACTTCAGACCCATCGCTACCAAAATTTTTCTCAAGAAGGTCTTCATAACATTTAGAAGTAATGTGAGAAATCCGCCTCATATCATCCGGGTTATGGACATTGAGAACTGCCTCTATAAGGCGATGTAGCTCTAAGAAATATTTATTAGGATTCGTGTAGTTCTTATTCACGTTTATTTTTTTTTCTCACCATGCTTGGTTGGGATATTCAACTGTGTTGTGAAATACAGCGTCAAAAGAGGTTTTATAGCGAGAAAGATGAGGTCCTTGATGTCGTTTAAACAACTCTCTGAGAGGATAGCGCGTGCTGTCATAAAAATTTCGAGAAGAAATGTAAGAAGTGTTTGCCTAGCCCCAGCTTCCGCGTACAATTTCAAGGTGTGGCTTATGAGAATTATCGCGGATTTAAATATTGCGTCCTTTGGGCTTTTTTGTGTCAGAATTTTCAGTAGAGTGGCGCGGCGCGCAGGAGAGAAGTCCTCGAGCCTTGAATGAATGAAAAGCTGATCGAATCTCAAGCTTTACACAAAATTAGACTCTCTAATCTTTTCTGGAGAATTTTGTGATACTCACTGGCACATAACCTTGGAAGACTCCGTCATTAGATCTAAAGCAGGCCATAGGAGATTAGAAGTAGGAGGTAGCATGTCGACAAAATCGGGTAGAGCGGAAGGATGTAACTTGGACACAAATCCAAGCACTCGGCAAAGTTCCAATGGTATGGGTAGCTCCTGTGTAAGCCTTATCCAATCAATTAATTCGTACGCCGCATTTCTCATGGAATCGAATGTTTCGTCTGCGAGCGCTTTTCAGTCCATTACTCAATCAAATGCTCTGATTAAGAAACACATACAAGGTGGCAAACCTTCGATTCGATCTAAGAACATAGTTATCGATTGACTAGGCACCAACGACGGTCCACTCGAAGGCAAAAAATCAGATAGCAGAGAAAGTGCAAGGTTTGCTTCACGTCGAATGGCGGCAGTCATAATGGGTCGCTTGGAAATGTCCTCACTAAGAGAATCGTCATTTAAACAGTGAGCTATAGCACGTAGCCCCGACAAATCGTTCGTATTCAAGGAGAGGTGATAAAGGAGCTTGCGAATAAATGTTGTAACAGCCAAACAATCGGACGGAGAAAAAATCGCCTTGGGAGATGAAGACTTCAGTTGTAACTGTTCGATAACAGTGGCAAGAAGTGGACTGAATGCCGCTGATGGTAACCCAGAACTATGCATTTGGTCTTCGACTTCGGATCCATCTTTATCGTTACTATTTAGTATCAGAGTTTCCATTGCCTCGATGTATTTGTAAGGCATTTTTAAGCATCGTTGGATGCAGTCGTCCAGAAATTCTAGCACAGACACTTTCTCATCTGTCAATAAGGCACCATCAGGCGACTCAGTACCAGAAGTTCTAGAGTTCATCGGAAGTGCTGAAAGCCATGAAGGAAGGTCATCAGGACAGTTTTGGAAAAGTATGCTCTTCGACAAAATCTCTCGTAGGGCTTTGCCCAGAGCAGAACGCACAACTGTAGAGGGTGCGGCGACATAGATAGAGAGCATAGTATATAGATAACTGTGGGGGGAGGTTACTGCTCACAAAAGTTAGTATAGATCCACTACTTACTGTACTTGTTTGCAGAGTACACACCTGGTTTTACCGTCCAGGCGAACTGATCACTGCGACCAAGTAAACGAAGGATATGGAGCTGGCGGACTAGATCAAGTCTCGTAGAGCTACTGCTACACGTATCATCTGAAAAGCCTATGAGGACTTTTCCTACGTCGAATCTGACCTGGTCTACAAGACCAGGGAGATGTGTTTGGTATTGCCATAGGAGCCTTTGTGCACTTTCGTTTATAAGTACAGCCTTCTGCGAATTAGAACCCGCTGGCCACTTCTGTTGAGAAAAGGCGACAATGACTTTAAAATCGGGAACACGTCTCCTGGCCTCGTGCTCAACCTCTCCCACGCGACGCCTCCACTGGCCAGAATCGTCTTCCTCGAGCGTATCTGCGATATTCTTAAAGCAAGAAACGACCTGGCCGAATTTGTGTAGACATTTTGCTAGGGTCAGTGCTGTAGAATGCTGGACGATTCCTGATGCGGACTGTAGTCCTTTCGTGAAGTTGATTCTCGATTGCACCGATGGTAGAATATTCTCCATCACGTTCGTCAGAGAAGGAGGAGAAGGGTGATAAAGCCCACTTGATGAGAACTTGAACGAGTCGGTGGGTATCGGAAGCGAGATGATGGCGCCAAGAAATGCGATGTTAGCTAGCCATTTCGTGGATAGTCGCGGTTCTAGAGTGAGGGCGGCAGCCGTCCAATACCTATGTTTGGGCAGTGGAGAGATTTGAATCATATATCTCATGTAAAAATATATGATGCATACCCTGCTATGAGTTCGGGGCAGGCGTGCAGAATCTTTGATGCTAACTCCTGCTGTCTAGCATCCTCATTAATTTTAAGGAACTTAAGCACGTTTGCCAGAATCTTATTGTGCACTTTCCCGCCGATCTTCGACCTTTCTTCCTCATCGTCGCCGCTGCCTTCTTGAGTTGAACGACTATACCAGCCTTGATCCTTGAAACAGATCCCCACACCAGGCCGGGTACATATAGCAAGAATGAAGTGATGCGCAACATCAGCAGGAATTGAAGTAGGGTCACCCGCTTCTTCCGGTGAGATACGATCATAAAGCTTCAAAATCTGTTATGAGAAATGTAATTTTGACCCTTAATTATTCACTCATACTTAGTCATATCAGAATGCGCACCTGTGCGATAGTTGTTTCATTGAATAACCCAATCTTCAGAGTACGTTTAATCTTCGGATCCAACCAGAGACCGGTCCAGCATATCTCTAAAACACGTCGCACGACTGAATACGAATCCTGGCCGATGCCCTTGAAAACAGACAGGAATATGTCGCGGTGCTGCTCGATAAACAATGTCTTTATGGATAATGGGGTTTCTGAATCGACAAATGAGGTGATGAACAGAATATACGCCGTTCGGATATCTAAAACATATTATATTAGCATATAAGTAACCAAGTAAAGAAGAATGTGCTCACCAGGTTGAGAAACTGAGACAGGATTTTTTCCATCTTTTCGACGCATATAAAGTAGTTTAGGAAGAGACTAAATATGTATGGTTATTTTCGGGTTTCCAAGTAGCCTAGTGACAAACCTTTGTTTCCCATGCAAAATTTTCCAAGAGATTTTTGCGTTCCCGGCCACCACCAAAATTGGAAATTGTACATAAGAGTCTAAGGGTTACCAGGCTCAGTTCCGCATGCGAGCCAGCAACTTGTGCGTTAAGTTTGCGAATCCACGGTGGTGACAGAAGAGTTTTGATCATTCCTTGACCAAGCGAATAAAACGTGTAATGAAAAGAAACGAGTCTGAGAACGTTTGCTGTGACTGCAACAAACAGGGAAGCGAGTTGGAAGTTGTGCTAATAGATTATAAGTAAGTATTCTTTGGATAAGAAGATGAGGGAGGGGGTCTCACATGAGAGATGCCTGACCAAGCCAAGAAAAAGTCATGCGCGTCTGGGTCTGATTCCAGCCATGATTGGGCCAGAATAATACGTGAATCATTCGGTGGCACGGCGGCCTCGTTCGATTTCACCGCGAATTGATTGCGTAGGGTGATCAGAGCTATATCACTCATGAGTATTCCGATGACTAGAGGAGAAATTTGTTCAGTAACCATCACTAAGGCTATCCTCGCTTTTCAAAGCCTTTCTTATTTCCGGACCAGAAGAAAATGGGTCCCTAGAATTGGCATGCTTGGGTTTGTCGCCAAGTTGGATTTTGGCTCGTTTTCGAGGTCTTTGAGAGGACTCCATAGCAGCGGAGGTTTGCAGAATTGAGAGACGAGTTTGCTTCAATAAGCGGCAGTATCGAGGCGTTCCAGGTCAGAAATCGGCCAGTTTTTGGCAAGCACAAAAGGCCTCAAGTTGAGTTGCTACCAGTACTTGGACGCTAGTGGGATAATTTCCAGTCTCAGGCGGCCGAGCATTTTGTGACTGCTTCCGTATGGTGGCGTTGTTTTGACCCTTCACACATTCACATTGAAGTCAGCGCTATCAAAATACTACCATCAATGGACGAACAGGTCAATTGTATCATGGGGTACAATATCCACTCTACTAGTATTATTATTACTCCTACGACCGATTACTTACACAGAAATAAGCTTTGAGTTGCGTTGAGATTCTAATCTATGCTGTTTGAAGCATCGGATTTGAGGTTACATGTCAATGATTAGGCAAATTAAATGTACTAGTACATATATAAGCTCATTTCGATGTAAATGTAATTAACCTGAGCTAACTACATCTGATTCTCCAACTTGAATGTAAATGCCGGTATCTGTCGAATCGTCTTTTCCGATTCCAACGTCCGAATCATCCTAACACCTTCAAGTCAAAATTGGATTGACTGAATATCAATCACCGATTAATATAACATTACTTATCAACTATGTCAACTATGTTTTAGTATTATAAATTGCCGAAAAACCACAAGCGCAGCGTTAGCTGCGGTTTTGAGAAAATCCATGGGTGGTAGACTTTTCAAGCCCCTCAATGCACATTCCGGAAAAATCACATCCACAGCTGACGCTGCGGTTAAGAGAAGTCTGAGTTTGAATAAGTGGGTGGCTGTGGTCGATCCGTCCGGGCCGGCTTTTTTGTTATTTGTTCGTGTTGTGATTTTCCGGAAAGTCCGTTGAGGGGCTTGGAAACTCAGGCACAATCCGGAGCGCGCGGACTGCCACCATTTGCTCCCGTATCGTGGGACCTGGTAGATCCTTGTCGCGCGCGCGTTGTTAACCCCCGTCAAGGATTGTGTCACGTTACAACGTAGCTACTATGCCTGGCGTTCATTTCGGTCAGTGGCTATGCTGCACCTCGTTTCGGTTATAACAATAGGTCACGGATTGGTAAGATATTAGGATGTGTCGGAGTAGTGTCGGAGCCTATAATATCAGCCTCCACAAGGCTAAATAGGATATTATGGAAGTCACCCACCGGCCTTATACCATCCCTGACGGTCGTTTTGGTCAGTGGCTATGCTGCATACCATTTTGGTCATAATGGTCAGTCACGGATCGGTAAGCTGTCGGAGTATGGAGGAAAAGGATCGAGCCCATAATATCAGACCCCGCTTGGCTGTCTCCGCATAGAGTACCATGCCGGTTCAATGTGCGACACAGCATGGTGCAAGCTACGTAACAGCTAATGTGACTTCATCCTAATTTGGATGAGTTTTACTTGTATGTCCGAAATCTCAACATTTTTATTATATGTAATGCAGTTTCTTTTACATTATTACACTTTTTGTGAATATAATGGTATATTGTACAGATTTGAGGCATATAAGAGCTGACAATAGTGTGCAATAGAGGTTTGTTTCTACATTGGCTGAAACAACATGTAGCACAGCCACTGACCGAAACGACCGTTAGGGACTTGGATGGTATCATCTTTTGTCCATTCTACATTTGTATGCATCGGCACTCAGGTCAATTCGACATCAACATATCATTCTCAATTCACAACTTGAACTTTTCGACTCTACGACTATGTCTTCCACACTATGCTGCTTGTCACCTATAAGCAATATGCTCGACTCTAAAAAGGATCATCTGTCCGGTATCAACATGTACTGCCAGATCGTGGCTGAATGGTTAGCGACTGTTTACTCATACAAGTAAGGCAAAAAAAGTTAGGTGTCTTGCCTGATCCATCCAAAGTGTGTTCAATGGTGAGATGATGATGGTGAGGATTTCCGGCTGCACAAACACTGATAGGACAAATGGCAATGTCTTGCCCTGTCCTGTTCCTGCAATCACAATGCAATCGCTTCCTTCCAGAAGAGACTGGGCAGTATCCAGCTGCCAGTCATGTTAATGTGACTCAAGTCTTGTTCTTTCAAGGCAAGCAGATTTTATTTGCTGTCGAAGATTGTTGGAATTCGATGTCTTATGTAGGGTCAATATTGAGGTCAAATTTTCACTTCATTTTTAATATTCACGTACAAAGGAGTGTCAAAAGTGTAAGGCAAGATAGCTTGTGGTTTGATTTTAACTTGAGAAACAAGATAGACAAAAAACATACAGCACACGACGACGCGCGCACGACGCAAAATCTGCCAAGTCTCGCAATTTGGGGGCTTTTGGTTTCGGCATAGGGCAATTTCCTCAAGCCTCTACGCACTTTCCGCCCGAACACAATACAAACAAGCAAAAGAAAATCCGGACCGATCACAGCCACCGTCTTTTCAAACTCAGACTACATCGCGCAAACTCAGCAGCTGCGGTTGTGTTCGAGTGGCGAAGTGCGTATCAGAGGCTTGAAACTCAGGCTATCCTCAAGCCCCTGTAGGAGATTCTGCCCCGATCGACGATACATGTAAACAAGACAAAAAGACGGACCGGCTCGGACCGTAGAATCTCCTTGGGGAATGAACTTAGGCTACAGCGTTCTTTGATCATCGATCATCATATTGATGCGACACTACCAATAACTACCTAACCCACAGTAATAACTGAACTCCTATGGGAACAAGCAAATATTATTATCTCAATCATAATTCAGCTCCCAGCATCCTAATCGAACATGGAGACTCTGGCATTGATGTTCGCCGGCAAATTAGCCGGCGCTCATTGTCAGGCCCACCGTTTCTTATGATGTTCTCACGACATTGCCACTAGTCAAGTTACTGCTGCATTTCGCTCTTCAACTACATTCTCACTCCCACGCCAAAATAAATCGCCTAGGAGTACTGTGTGAACTTTGACTATGATGTGGATTGTCAGTCGACTACTTAAACCACCCGTACGTTCTGCTGGAGGTGGTCACCATTGCCCAAGATGCCTGGAATCGCCTCTATAGCTCTGCTCTCACTTGGCTTCTTCTCTGCCACTCCTGCACTTGGGGCCAGTGTGCACACTTCCTCGGCAGCAGCAGCTTGCTCTGCTATACAACAGGCCATCTCCAGTGCCTCGACTGTTTACTATCCGGGTAGTGCTAACTACACTGCTGGTAAGCTTGTTGTAAACTTTTGAGACGTATCTATCTCACTGAACTCTTATACCGAAGACATCGACCATTTCGCTGTCTCTTCAAACCAGAACTCGACTTGTACTGTAGAGCCTGGAACAGCTGAGGATGTGTCTGCCATTGTATGCATCAATTGCTTTGAGAAATCCATGGCATCACTCTTACGATTATCTTTTAATATAGCTGAAGATCGTGGGCTCGACACGCACACCATTCGCTGTAAATATCTCATAACGCCTCCCCCCCAGTCAGCAGCAGTATCTGACGTATCCTTTAGGTCAAGGGTGCTGGGCACACTTTCAACCAGAACTTCTCATCCACCCTTGGTGTACAAATTGCCATGTCTCGTTTCAATCAAGTTATTTATAACGAAGCAGAAAGTACTGCCACGATTGGTATGGGCCTCACTTGGGATGTCGTCTACGATGCTCTAGATATCTACAACGTGAGTGTTGTAGGTGGTCGTGCCCCTGGCGTCGGCGTCGGCGGCTTCAGTCTTGGTGGTGGTATGTGCACTATTTCAGCACAAGTATAGTCTCTGACAGTAGCCGGCAGGCTACTCATTCCAAACTAACGAATATGGTCTCACTGTCGACAACATTGTCTCTCTTGAGCTTGTCCTGCCAAACGGCACCATTACAAACGTTACTAACGAATCCGATGCTGATCTCTTCTGGGCTCTTCGTGGTGGCCTCAACAACTACGTATGTTTCTCGGCAGAAATTTCAAGACAATCGTACTAAATACATCCCGCTTATTTACAGGGTATTGTTACTACTATTACTATGGATGCTCATCCTCAGGGTGCCGTCTGGGTAAGATATACCGTAGTTTGAAAAGGTTTATTACTAAATCTCAATCTCAACAGGGTGGTCAAATCCTCTATGACAATACCCAGGCCGATGCTGTCGCTGCTGCCATGCTCAACTACAGCTCGGGTACTAGCGATGAGTATATCAAGTCTGGCATGGTTTGCACCTACATGTACTTGGAAGGCGAGGTAAATGCAAACCCTTGTTTTATCTGACATGTACCTGAACGCAGCGTCATCTCTAGATGATCATTATGGTCAACTTGTATTACAATGCACCTAGTGCGCCCGCCGGTGTTTACGATCAGTTCCTTGCTATTCCATCCATTTCCAGTGATATCGGTACCCGCTCGTACTACTCACTCCTGATCAGTGCCGGTACCCAAACCGTGAATGACCTGAGGTACGTTCTGATCGATCCTTACATAAGCACATTAACCAACCAATAACTTTAGGGGCATCTACGAGACTGTCTCTCACACTGCCTTGACGTCGACTATTTTGAATGCCGTTGCTAACGAGACTCAGGTGAGTTAGACCCACGTGCTGCTACTCACAAATCAGGCACTTATTCTTTTGTCGAAAGTTCTGGAGCAATTCACTCGGAAACAGTTCTCTGGCGCTTAACGCCTACGTTATTGAGCCATTCATGCCCGCTGCATACTCTTACGGCAAAGTTCCTTCGGCATACCCGCCCCTCCGCAATGAGACCGTCTACCCGATGAATGTCTACAATGCATGGACGGATCCCGCAGACGATGCTGAAATGATCCTTGCGGCTAAGGAATCCACTGCACAATTGCAAAGTGTTGCGGCATCCGAGGGCCTTCTCGGCTCCTATTCGTATGTCAACTACGCCATCTACGACGCCACGCTTGAGTCGCTGTACGGTGACAACGTCGCCCGTCTCACTGAGATCAAGCACAGGGTAGACCCTGAGAACATCATGGGTCTCACTGGTGGCTTCAAATTCTGGTGAAAGGGGTAATTACGAGCTTCGGGCCTTACAAAATTTGATCCTGATCAATCTGCACATCATTTCCTTGATATTCAGGGAACCTTTTCAAACTTATTTATCATCTGCCTTATTTAAAATCACTACCGGATTATTGTTCTAGCAATTAAATACAAGAATTATAATATCTTATACCATTTAAATCTAAAATTGGTGTGATAAAACCGACTAGTATATCCAGGGAGTTTGAAAAAAAATATTACGACAATTTGAATACATTTTCGTATGGGCCGAAGTACGCTTTTGCATTTGGTCAGTAATCCCAAACCTACCCAAGACTTCCTTCATACATTCAACATATGCGATATTTGCCAACGAGAGACTGAAACTAAGGGCCAAATGTTAATTACCAGAAAATTGGTTCGAACTTATGATAGATATCATCATGCAAACTTGAGGCCTGTTGCATGCATCCGTGCCAGTATACAAATCAACGGAGAGCCGCAATTCAGTTCCAAGTCCGTAATAGCGGTTTTATAACGATAAAATCTCCGATGTGACGGTAGCTGTTCAATGTTCAACATTTAATGCTAAGTCACTTGGATCGGATACCACTCAGGCTGGCAACACATCATGATGTCTTTCATTCCAGTTCTCGAATCGAGAACCGAATTCGCTTTTAGGTCTTGGGTTTCAGGCTTGACAAAGTACATAGAATCATAGTAGGCAATTGTCTCGGGGAGAAGGGAGTGGGAGTGACCCGGACCGTAACAGCTCAGGCTGATGGTTATCGTTGGCTGATGCTGTTGCTGCTGAAATATTTCATGGCGAGTGCTCACATCATAGTGGGGTCATTTTAACATATCGGCCTTGACTGATAGAGCATGTGGGATGCTGCTGAAGACACTATTTGCAATCGGTATATATTGACGAAGACCGTTATGCAGGCATGTGCGCAGAAGGATTCTATCGCAGTCGACCACATGATGCCAGTGGTCATGGTGTCCGAAGACGAAAGGTGTTTACATAAATCTTACGTGATCAACTGATCAACTCCGCCGCCTTGAGCTTGAATTGGTGTGACCGGGCTTGCGACTCGGAATGAATACTACAAAGCACTAGTACTGTGGATCGCACCTGAATTGACCTTCGTACGCGGAGCCTGCACCCACAGCTTATCTGTTTCAGCGCAATATTAGTGATAACCTATTTAGTATACACCACCTAATAGTAGCATACGCTGGACAGCCCGAGACTGTTCTCAGCTGAACGACCTGCTTCTTCCACGCTCTAGGTTATTTTTATCCCGCGTCACAGCGGCGCATTGCCAGCACTTCTTCCTGCCAGTGGCAGTTTTCTTTCACGGCTTTTGCGCCCGTCCATCACCAGCATCCACTATCCATCACTCCCCGCTTCCGTCAATTGATTGGCAGCATAACGCCGGACGAGCTTCCCAAGTCGTCATCTTCAATTTTTAGGAACACAGATTGTGTCTTTTCCACCCATTATGATGCTCAGTAGTCGCAGCCCTGGCTTAGTCTTGCGATACAGCCTGGACTTAGACCGTGCATTGGCACCCTTGCGGATGGGGCTCTGACATCTGACAAAATTACCAGGTCTATGTCCTAGGACAAATGCCAATAAAACTCAGTGTGACCTAGGTTATCTTGCGCACAGAGGTTAGACTAATGCGTATGTCTTCGATGTATTGAAATTCTAACGCCAGATGAAGAAAACGCGCACATCCAGTACATGCATGAGTAAAAAATTTGCGTTATAGACTCACCCTTCGCGTGCTCTTATTTGCTTATCCCGCCATTCGTCCTCGGGAGCGATGAAATTACATTATAGTCTAGCTCCTCATGAATATACTCGATGCTTCCCGTTGCTAATACTTTGTCTCGGTCACGCTATCGCAGCACTACCGCCTAGCATACTTCATCTCCCTTGCTGGGAGAAGACGTATGAAGCAATCGTGTGCGATGTATACCCACTCTTGCGTTATATCAGCGCACGCGCCCTTCCAGTCTGGTGGGTATAAAAGGTTTATTATTCACTGCAGTCAAGGGTCGTACAGAACCCATTGGCTCTGGGCAACTTCAAGGCATCCCCCTGAGCCCTTCGTTCGTCCACCATGGTTAAGATCGCCATCTCCGCTGCCCTCCTTGTCGCGGCATCACTTGTTGCCGCATCTCCAGTTCAGAGGGAGAGCGTCGTTTCACTTCCCTTGCACAAGAAGGCCGCTGCCACAAGCCCCTCTTCCAAGACTGTTCTCGCTGTCGACGCTGCTCGTATTGCAAAGTTCAAGGGTAGTGCAACCTCAACCGCGGGCGACGCCACTGCCACTAATTTGGTCGATACATATGTCGTCGCCGTCAAGATCGGCTCCCAGACCTTCTCTAACTTGATCGTCGACACCGGCTCCTCCAACACCTGGGTCGGCGCTGACACCAAGTTCTCCGCTGGTTCGACTGGAAAGTCAACAGGCAAGAGCGTCTCTGTCTCTTATGGCTCTGGTGACTTTAGTGGAACGGAATACACTGACACAGTAAGAATATTGAACATTTGATCCATCCATCTATTGACCGCTGACTATCTTCTTTCTGATCACGTCTAGGTTACTCTCGGTGGCCTTACGGTCTCTGACCAGTCGATTGGTGTTGCCTCGGAAAGCGATGGCTTCGACGGTTTCGATGGTATCATTGGCTTTGGCCCTACCGACCTGACAGAAGACACTGTTTCTGGCTCAAGCACCGTGCCCACTTTCCTGGATAACCTCTACAGCCAGGGCACCATCTCCACCGAAGTCCTCGGCGTCTACTTTGCGGATGAATCCGATAGCGACGATGACGACGCTAATGGCGTCCTGACCCTCGGCGGCACCGACTCTTCTCTTTACTCTGGCTCCATTACCTACACTAGCCGTGTCGGTGACTACTGGGGTGTCAAGGTTTCGGAAGTCACCTACGCGGGCACGAACATTGGCTCGATCTCTCAGGCCATTGTCGACACCGGAACTACTCTGGTGAGCGTGCTTATTCAGAGGTGTAGGACGAGGGCCCTAACCATTTGAACAGATCTACCTCCCTACGTCCATCTACGACAAGTTTGTGTCTGACTCCGGAGGGAAGTATGATGACTCCACTGGTCTCGTCAAATACACTAGCGAGCCTACCGGTAACCTCGTACTCACCATTGGCGGCACAGCATTCACTTTGACCCCCGCCGACTATCTCGTTCCTAAGGATCAGTATGAAAACTTTGGCTTGAGCGGCTCTGACTACTACACGTACGTCGGCGATGGTGGTGATGAGGTTCCAGATGCCATTCTTGGCTTATTCTTCCTCACCAACTTCTACTCTGTTTTTGATACGTACGTCGCGTTCTTACCAAGCTTTGCTAATGATCGCCAACACTAACGCCATATTTATCCAGGACCAATAACCGCGTCGGTCTTGCTGTTGCTGCTTAGAGAAACCTGACAAAGAACGCATGGGATAGATGAACTCTGGAAGATTATCAACTTTGTATATCATCCACTGTGATATAAAGATCATTGTACTTTTCAGTTATTGGTACATTTATGAAATGTTTTGTATTTTATATTTCGAGGCATTGAGGCTGGCGTGCGATGAGGTCTATCCGGAAATGTCCACTTTAACTCTCAGCAGCACTCGAGCTACTAGCAGGTAAATTCCAAACCTTTTAACTTATGCTTGCATAAAACAGGGGGATGGATATTAATTACTACCCAACGGGCATCAACACGCGCTGGTTATTGCAGAAAAGTTTCAAGTGTGTTATTTAGCGTCGTTTCACTGGCTGAGCTGCCTTATACTTCATTTAATCTAATAACTACGAGTACATGATTACACCTCAACTTTGAACTAGCGAAGAGGCCTATAGCCACGATCCCCGAGCGATGTCTCTAGGTCGAACTCGGTTGCATACCAGTGCGTTGGCACGCGACTCACATCTTTGTCCACACGCCCAAGAGGTACGGCAAATGCACAGGAAAGCCAGTGAGTGGGCAAAGCGCGAAGTGCTTCCCGAATGCAGCTGTGAATGATCCTAGTGAAAAACGGTGAGCAGCAAGGGTGAGACGATGTAACGGATCGAGACCCTCCGGCACAGATTGTAAGGTGACATACGTCATGTTACATATTTCTTTATTTCATTAGTAGTATTAGTGTACGACAGCATTCCATTCCACTCAATTCGCGTACGACAGCGTTCCATTCCACTCAGGATATAGTTACATTCCACAGTCGACTCGGTTACATTCGTACGCTCGTGATTCTCATTATTTAGCATATCAGGATAGGTATAAATACAGAGCATGTATGTAGTCGGATAGGACAAGCAATCGACATTTTATACCAGTTCTCTCTCTCGTGTGACTCATTTCTAGTGACATCCCTGCTCGGACGTCACAGACGAGCAACCCACGCACCTTGCTCTGTCTAGCTTCTCGGATCAGACCTAGCCCTATTCTGTGCAAGGTATTGTGCAGGTGCCCATGTGTCCTTAAATCTGTTTGGAGCAGCGCAAGATGTTTATAGGTTGTTAATAGCAAAGGGTGCTTCATTGAGATCAATGCGTTACAATAGCCAAGATAAACAGATACGGAGATATGTATCAGGTTTCAGCCCGATCTAACGACAGAAGGACGAGGAAATTAATGGAGCATAAGTACAAATGATCAAGGGGGCGACGGGTGGGTAAAATGATGTCTGTTAGGGGCAGGCAGGAGGAAGGAGTGAATCTGCCTGCCTCTAGTCGCGTGTGTACAAACTTGAAGACAACTGCCTAACGCCGTCTTCATGCCTCCTCCGGCGGAGGTCACGGAGCACGCGGGGTGATGTGTGACGCAAGCGTCACGCAGTTACCCGGGTGCTGACCCGTGCAGCGAATGCGAGGGCAGCGAGAATGTACTTAGTACATCTCGGCACCCCTCTCACTGCTGTGTTGGGATAAGGTGGCTACATGCCCTTAAAAAACACCACTGCAGGAGACAAAAGCGTGCAAAAGCAGGAAAGCAAATGTAGAGCAGTAACAAACCTGTGTGCACCCGTGAGACCTCCCAATGCCGAATTGGGTTCGGCTGCACGAAATCAGAAGCCCTTATATTTATGGACCCCTCACACGCAGAATTGCGTCATTGAGGTGGCAGTTCAAGCATCAAATTCAACTTTAAGTCACGGTCTACCATGACCATGACGGACTTGTCGGCGGTACTTGGTAATTAATCTTAATTATGGCAATGCCGTATGTAACGACCACTTGCTTTACATGCTTATCGCTCGGCCTTCTTTCTCCTTTACACAGAAATTCATATGTTTCATGCGAAGTGGTTGTCGGCAAGTTGACGGCCATCATCGACACATCCGAGTATCTGCCTGTTCTCTTTTTGCGCTCATTCACGTTCAATACACCGAGTCTGTCGCCGACTGGATAGGATGCTATTGTATCTCCTTGATTTTCAAGTCCGTCGTCCGGATTTTCTACTCTGCAAGGACACATACTGTGTATATTTTGGTTTTCAATATGCCTAAATATCGGTTCTTCAGGCCTGAACCAACTTGCAAATCAGCTTTGAACCACATGATCTCGTCCGTCGCGTCGTCTTTACTACGAAAGACTCAAAACTCAAGGGTGAAGGATGTTTCTCTAGCCATATGGCCAGTATGAAGCCAATCCTTCTGCAATACGTGATCCGAGCAAGAAGAGCACATTAGATCAGACTAGGGATAGAAGCTATGGACTTCGTCGCAAGTAATTTTAACGCACTACAAGCCTGTCATTCATGTGCCCTCTATCTCTCTTTCTATCTATATCTGCGGCAAAAAACGGCAGGGTGTTATTTCAAGTGACTCTTGCTGATTGTTAACATTGTCACCGCATGTACCGATACGTTCATTTGCGCGCTCATGAGGTTTGTATACTGCCCATGCCCGCTTTGGTTTTAAAAAAGGCATGCTCTCAAATGTATATAAGACCTGTTCACCCTCAATACAGGATAGTCGCAGAACTCATCGGCTCTGAGCAAGTCCAAACATCCTCCTCAGCCAATCGTTTGTCCACTATGGTTAAGATCTCCATCTCCGCCGCTCTCCTCGTCGCAGCCTCTCTTGTTGCCGCCACCCCTGTGAAGAGGGAGGGTGTCATTTCCATCCCCCTCCAGAAGAAGGCCGCTGCTACCAGCCCCTCTTCCCAGACGATCCTGGCTGTCGATGCCGCTCGCCTCGCCAAGTTCAGGGGTACTGCGACTTCATCCTCTAGCGATGCAACTGCTACCAACCTCGTCGACCAGTACGTTGTCTCCGTCGAGGTCGGCTCCCAGACCTTCTCCAAAATGATTGTCGACACTGGCTCCTCCAACACCTGGGTCGGCGCAGATACTAAGTTCTCTGCTGGCTCTACCGGCAAGTCGACCGGCAAGAGTGTTTCCGTCTCTTACGGCTCTGGATCTTTCAGTGGTACCGAGTACACTGACACTGTAAGCAAAGATATTGTATAATATAAAACAAACAATTTACTTATATCTCAATTGCTCATAGGTAACCCTTGGTGGTGCAACCGTCACCAGCCAATCCATTGGTGTTGCATCGACCAGCAGCGGCTTCACCGGCACAGACGGTATTATTGGCTTCGGACCTACGGACTTGACTGAGGACACTGTTTCTGGCGAGGATACCGTGCCTACGTTCATGGACAAGCTTTACAGTCAGGGCACCATCTCCACCGAAGTCCTCGGTGTTTCCTTTGCAGACCTTTCTGGTAGCGAGGATGAAGGTGCAAATGGCGTCCTGACCCTTGGCGGCACCGATTCCTCCAAGTACTCTGGATCTATCACCTACACCGACCGTGTTGGTGAATACTGGGGTGTTAAGGTTTCTGAAGTTGCTTATGGCAGCAGCAACCTCGGGTCGATCTCTCAGGCCATCGTCGACACCGGAACTACTCTGGTAAGTACGAGCATATGATGAATTGAGAAGAAATGCTCATTTGCGGCTAAAAATTAGATCTACCTCCCCACTTCGATCTACGACAAGTTCGTCGATGATTCTGATGGTACCTACGATGATGAGACTGGCCTCGTCAGGTACAGCAGCAAGCCCACCAAGGACTTGGTGCTTACTATTGGTGGTACCAAGTTCACCCTGACGCCTGATGACTATCTCCTCCCGAACGACCAGTATGAGAACTGGGGCATCGTCAGCACCTCTTCACACTACTACACCTATGTTGGTGATGGTGGTGATGATACTCCCTCTTCCATCCTTGGGATGTTCTTCCTCACCAACTTCTACGCCGTCTTTGATACGTACGTCGATTCTCGCCTAGTTTCGCTTGTGAGATGTGACGCTAATAGACTATTTTATGGAACTAGGACTAATGACCGCGTTGGGCTTGCTGTTGCCGCGTAGGCCGAAAGTATCTACTAAACCAATGGCTAGGAAATACCCTTTTTGTACAAGTATCTGTCCAAGATTCAATGAATACCACTGTTTTTGGATCTATTGATTATAAGCAAGCCTTTCGAATCTCATAATGCTAATTGAGTGGATGCAACTCTTGTAAATGTATCGCTTGACAAACATCCCTTGCTCATTGGTATACTTGGACTATTCAATACTTCGGAGACGATTGTCTAGGTGTCCACAACGTGCATAGGACCTGCAAATAATTTCGCTGGCATTGCTGGACCAGATATTGTCTTTCAAGTCGGCTAATTTTTGAAGTCGTCATTCACGAGTCACTCAGGTAAATTAAAATCACTTTTAGTTATGAAAGATACACAGCATGAAATGGCTAACTGACTGTGTTGCAGTGACTTGATATGATTAACTGCCGGCACGACGAAGAGCATTGAATATCGGTCAACATGACCAAGAACAGTACCCATCCATTTAATTATGTAGATCCATGTAGGAGGAATAGATGAGTTTTCATCTCAATTTCTCTGTTTATTAACCAAACACTTTGAGTTTGTTTTCTTAGTTCCATATTTCAACTCATACTCGGAAATTTATTGTTGAGAAAATCGGCCAATAGCACTATAACAAAGACGTTACTATTTGGCCCAACCAAACTCTACCTCAATAGCTCTCAAACACTTATCATAACTTTTGGTGATCCAGGTTGGAGAATTCACAAATCCCAATGCATTTGATACAACAATCAGTGATGTACAGTGACACTTTTGCTTTTTTAAAAATAGATATCTAACACCATCAAACAACTCCATATGGACGTTTAGGCAGCGACAGCGAGACCAACACGGCTATTAGTCCTGTAAGTCGAGCTGAGATTAGCATCCATACCCCTTGGAAAGTAAAGAAGAGACATACGTGTCAAAGACGGAGTAGAAGTTGGTGAGGAAGAACATCCCAAGGATGGAAGAGGGAGTCTCATCACCACCGTCACCAACGTAGGTGTAGTAGTGTGAAGAGGTGCTGACGATGCCCCAGTTCTCATACTGGTCTTGAGGGAGAAGGTAGTCGTCAGGCGTGAGGGTAAAATCAGTACCACCAATCGTGAGCACCAAGTCGCTTGTGGGCTTGCTGGTGTATCTAACGAGACCAGTCTCATCATCGTAGGTACCATCAGAATCATCGACGAACTTGTCGTAGATCGAAGTGGGAAGGTAGATCTATTTCAGGTCGAAATATAAATGAATACTCGTTAATGGATATTCTACACCGTGTTATTGGACACATGCTCACCAGAGTGGTTCCGGTGTCGACGATGGCCTGAGAGATCGACCCAAGGCTGCTGCCGCCATAAGCAACTTCCGAGACCTCGACACCCCAGTAGTCACCAATACGGTTGGTATAGGTGATAGAGCCAGAGTAGTAGGATGAATCAGTGCCACCAAGGGTCAGAACGCCATTGACATCATCGGTGTCGCTGCCCGACTCATCGGCGAAGTGGATGCCGACAACTTCGGTGGAAATGGTGCCCTGGCTGTGGAGATTGTCCATGAACGTAGGCACGGTATTCTCGCCAGACACAGTGTCCTCAGTCAAGTCAGTGGGACCAAAGCCGATGATACCGTCCGTGCCGGTGAAGCCGCTGCTGCTCGACGCAACACCGATGGACTGGCTAGTGACGGTTGCACCACCAAGGGTTACCTTTGAATTACAAGGATCATCAGAGAATACACTCCAATTATCTTATAATTTCACTTACGGTATCTGTGTATTCCGTGCCGCTGAAGGAGCCAGAGCCATAGCTAACCTCAACGCTCTTTCCAGTCGACTTGCCGGTAGAGCCAGCTTCGAACTTGGTGTCGGCGCCAACCCAGGTGTTGGAAGAGCCGGTGTCGACGATCATGTTGGCGAAGGTCTGGTCGCCGACTTCGACGGAGACAACGTACTGGTCGACGAGGTTGGTGGCGGTAGCATCGCTAGAGGACGAGGTTGCAGTGCTCTTGAACTTGGCAAGACGAGCGGCGTCGACAGCCAGGATTGTCTTGGAAGAGGGGCTGGTAGCAGCGGCCTTCTTCTGGAGAGGGATGGAGATGACGCCCTCCCTCTTCACAGGGGTGGCGGCAACAAGAGATGCTGCGACGAGGAGAGCGGCAGAGATGGAAATCTTAACCATAGTGGACAAACGGAGTGGGCTAGAGAGAGAGTAGAGAGTCTGCTTGCTCAAAGCCGATGAGGTCTGCGACGAGGATTAAACTGCGCTGAAGAGAGACTCTTTATACATTTTGGTGTTGAGCCAGCAGAGGCAGACACTACGGACACATGCTAATTACCAAAGTGTACCGAATCCTCGCATGGCGAATTCGAAATGCGACGTTACGGTTCCGAATTACAGGTATTCCGCATGAAGCTGTAGTTCCTCTTTGGCGACAGAATATTGCGCATGCATCTGTTTAGATAGAGTAAAGTTGATTGAGACAATGTGGCATCTGGATGTAAATCCATGTGGGCTTAGACGAGATAAGAGTGTATCCTGCGTGCTGGCACGGCGACTACGCGTCACGGTCATGCAAAAGGTATGTTATACTTGGTAGTGCACCATTAGAGCATTCTCACAACACCGATCATACTGGGCAGCCTGAGCTGTTGATCCCGGGCCGGGCCCTCTTCTTCTGCCTACCATATTAATATCACAAAGCACTATTGACACTGGGATAGTCATAGCATGCATCAGCGGATATAGGGCTATAGGAAGCTGGTGCAAAGGGCATCCAGAGCATGTGCAGTGTCAGTAATGCACAGCACCTGCGGAGATGAATCGCCTTTGGCCGGTCAACTTGGCGGCTCAAGTCTGGTCATCACTATATCAGTGGTGTCTGGGTCCTCAGTGAACTCGCTAAAATGTACTAGTAAACTGGTCATTGATATTCCGAGCACTCGGACCCTCAGTTTGCGTGTCTGGACTGAACAGCCTGAATGGCTATTCAAAGAACATGATCTTTCATCTATCGCGGCAAATGAAACACTGTGTTACATATAACTTATCTTATGCTGCTTTGCCCATACTGCTACTGTTATACGCGGATTACACTACCACATGGTCTCTAAGAAAAGCTGATTCATTCATCAAAATACGAGCCGGATATCAATAGCTCTCTGGTAAGACAGTCACTGTAATGTACAGCACAACCACATAATCACCCTCTGAGGCGCGAGAACGGGGGTTTGCTAGTAGAGCGGCTGGAGGACTGAAGCTGAATACTTTGGAACGACGCATATTGTAATTACGAACACAGAGCTTCGACAGCGTGTAATTGAATCATGTGTAAAGGAACAAACACGGAAATAGACTCCTATTGGCAAACCTAGTGCTCGTCCACCGCTCTGTATCAATGGGCTATTTTAAGGTTGTCGGCCATGCCGATTCCATCAGCAACGTGAAGTAGAAATCCCAATAAGTCCTACTACGTGGTTCGCATAGTAGCCTTACAATTTCATTACCTGAAATGCCGTGCTATTGCTATTAATATTTAACTTATAGTGAGCAAGGAGATTGTATATCTTCCAGCATTGGCCGCCCTCAAGTTACTAATATATTTTTGCCGAAAATAGTGTTACATGATTGTGTTTCTGGTAAATTCAATACAATAATAGGGTGACAATAATATTATATACGCCTGTGCCATCGCCCGGATCGATTCTCTTGACACGGACTCGTAACATCTTCTAAATATCATTCTCCTCATCGATGAACGCGGCAGAGTTGGTGGCAGCACTGGGGGAAAACGAGGTAATAGGATGATCAGTAATGTCCAGAGAGGTAGTCGCACCGGAAGGGCATGTGCGGGTGCCATGGATCTTTTGTTGATGGCATGGTAAGGTGTTTTTTTTTTTTTTTTTTTTGAAGATTATGAGTCGCTACAAGTAATCGAAATATCAACCAATAGCATTGATGCCTACGCGTGGCTTTGCCCTATGCAAATCCTGGAGGCTTTGACGCCAGTGTTGGTCATATCTTCGCAATCAGATGTGGGTGCTGCCGTCCGCATCGATGAGGATCCTTCATTATGTATATCCCGAGACATCTCAGTCTCGAGAACAGGATGCTGGGTATCTCTGGCTTTCGATACAACGAGAGATGGAATTCGCTCAACCTCAGATATAGGTTTTGATCGCGCTGATGGTTTACGGGACAGAAGCTTGGTTGTACTTCTTGCATGAAAACCGGTCTTTATTGTATTCTCACCCAAGGTCGACCTCGCCACCCTTCGCAGGGACGATTTTTTGGATTTGTGTACCTTCTTCGGCATGGAGGTGTATTCGTCGTTTGCTCCCACGTTTGATCCCGGTGCGGTGAGATTACCTGTGTAGGTCGCAACGACATTAAGAGCATTACTAAGGCCATCTCTCAAGGTGTCGATGACCCGTGGACACCTGTCATAGCTTGCGTTGTACGAGTGGCTCGAAATGTCTACTGGTGATGTAGAATCATTCTTCAAAACCTGCCGGACACTGGCACTTGGCTGAAGACGATGAGCCTCAGATCGAATTCGTATATTGCACACTCTAACCTGTTTTGGTCTTTTGCGGCGAGGACCCCGAAAGATTCCATGGGACGTCCAGTCCTCCCTCATCCAAATTGATGCTCATAAACCTAGGCATCGGAGTACCTGGCTCACGGGGTGTCCCAAGTGCCTGGAACGAGAACATCGTGCCTCCGTAACTATCATCCATCCGCTCGACAGTACGATATTTGGGTATAGCGCAGCCATCAAGATCACTGGGTATTGAAGCGAGTGTCAAGTCCAACTGAGCATGACGGCTATTGGCATGGGTGTTACGGAAGGTTGAATGTCCTTCTTCACTAGAAGAAACATGTCCTGATACTCGATTGATTACTCTAAGTTCACCAAGCCTACCACCTACTAGTGAACCAGTAGATAATAAGGATTCAGAGGATTGTTTGAATTCGGGTTTGAAGAGGACGGGCAGAGGTGTTTGTGGCCTACTATAAGGTGCAATCGAGGTATCACAAGCAGATTGGTAAGTCTGGCCAATGTCCAATTCCAGCTGTTCGGCGCGTTGAACAAATGATTCAGAGCTACGTCCATCAAAAACTTTATGCAAAGGAGAGAGCGATGGGTCAGTAATCTTGAAAGACGTCTGAGGCCGCGCTGGAGATAACAAAGGGGCTTTACAAGCAGATGACGTAGCCTTGCGTATCAGGACTGCCGCTTTAGGTGGAACGGTGGGAGTGGTTTCAAGCACACAATCCTGGTTCCCAGGATCTGTAGTGGTGTGAGCAAATAGATACGCGCCAGCATGATTCTCGTCGACGATACGATGGTTCTGATCATCAGATTGTTCGAGCAGTGATATAGGTGAATCGGATGAAGTTGTCTGGCCTTCTTCTACGGAGAGGGTGGGGTCAGGCTCGAGGCTGGGTTCTTGAGAAGGGTCCCACAGTAACGCTAGCTGAGATTTGCTATAGCGGTGAGACTTTCCACGTAGGCAAAAGAACATTGTGATCGCACCGAGCAGAAAGGATGCAAGGATGACAAGAGACGCTAAGCCGGCATAGAATGAGACGGGGCGCGCAAATATGTAATCGCGAGAAGAGGTCGAAGATATAGAGGGTTGTGCAGAAGGGATCGAAGAAGGCATAGAAGAAGAAGAGGTGCTGTGTGAGGATGAAGTAGATGAGGATGCAAAAATGGATTGAGAATCTGTAGGTCTTGTAGAAGCTGTCTTAGAAGACGATGGCACCGTTGCACTGACAGTGCTAAGAGATACATTCATGCTTAGGATAGATGAAGCAGGTGTCAGCGTGTGTCCAATCTCCATACTTGCAATAGGATCTAGTAAATTTGGGAGCAAAAGGGTAATCAGCATTACAATGTAACAGTGGTAAATGCATCTCGCAAGGATAGATAAGATACTCACTTCCTCCGCTATTACCAATAATCCCGCCAATTTCGAACACCAGAAACTCGGATTGAGCGACAAGATCATGACCAGGATAGCCGGAGCTCAAGGCAGAAACCCAGCTCCCATCAGCCGTAGCTCGATTCCAAAAACCCAAGGCCGTTGTTGGGGTTTGGCTCCTTGCCTCACCGAGCCGTCTATTTGTGTTACTCAACAATAGTTCTCGGTCTGGTAGTAAGGTTGCACAGAATAGAGGAGGTAAAATCTCATTGGAATACTCATACAAGTAGAGCGGTAAGACGAGCGGTGACGGAAAAGCTAAAGGAGATAAGGGGGGGACCGCACTGAGCCTGCCAGTGTAACGACGACGGTGTCCGGCAGCGAAGTGTCCTCTACGCTGCGAGTACATCTAAATGATTGTGTTGGATTTGATTATGATTAGAGTATAATATACGTGTGTCGAGTATGAACAATTGCTCTGGGCGCAGAAATAACACGAGCTTTTGATCAAAAGAGTTGAGGCGAAAGGAGAGTACTACTAGCAATAGTTTATGATAAAGTAGAAACAAAGGGCGTTCTGCACCACAACCTGTGACTGGCCTCGAAAATGTGACAGGTGACTTGACGGCTACAGTCACACTACCCATTCAACAGTGCACGCCCATTCTGGACGATGTCAACATTGTTGCTCATGTAATAATCATCCTGGCTGTTAATTCCACCAGCGGATTCGCGAGAGTTTCTTATACACCACCACGCTAGCTATGGTACTGAGTATTTCATGGGGATCTAAGCCTCACGAGCAAAAGTTGCACGATTCAGCTGGTAGTGTTACTGCTAGTATGCAGAGTCTAATGACAAATAGCTCGACAACGTCAACGTCCTATTCACTCTCTGAACAGCTTCTTGCTGCGACCATATTTGCCTGCGGAGCAGCAGCTGTCCTATCAACCAGATATGTCTATACCCGCTTCATGAAGCGTCTTCCTACTTCAGACAACGTTACATCAACGGACATAAACAAGAAGCGATGGCTCAAGGGAGTAGTCACCAGTGTTGGAGATGGTGATAATTTTCGTTTTTACCATACGCCTGGTCCTGGATGGGGATTTCCACTTAAGCTTAGATCAATACCCACTGGATCAAAGGGTCTGTTTGGAACTTGAATGCCATCCGTATTTTCTGACTGTGGACTGATATCGTTAAAGCCTTGAAGAATCAAACCATACACATCAGGCTAGCCGGTGTTGATGCCCCGGAGGTAAGCATCCTTCATTATATTTTCTCCAGAGATCTTTCTATGATATACTCATGTTACGCGAAGGCTGCACATTTTGGACGTCCGGCACAACCATATTCCGATGCCGCGCTTGCGTGGTTGAAGAGTCATATCGAAGGCCGCACCGTCTATTGCCTACTGCTGCGCAGAGATCAGTATAACCGCATTGTAACTCTAGGGATTCACTATTTTTTGAATATACTCTAAATCACATAAACAGGTTTCCTCTGTTGTTGTTCCCACGTTCTTAGGCTTCGGAAAAGGTTGGAAGAGTCGGGATGTTTCTTTGCGTTTAGTCAAGGCCGTCAGTCCAATCTACTTCTCATTCAAGGAGGATAAACAAAAATTCAAATATTTCATCCCTTGTTAGGGCTTTGGAGTTGTATATAAATCAGCTAATGCAGAGTATGGTCGGTGGAATAAGGATATTTATGAGCAACTTGAAGTGCAAGCAAGGTGAGCTTTTGTCTCCTTAATTACCATATACTAAGGATTTAACTCTAAGGAAATGTTTAGGGCAGCTAAACAAGGGATGTGGGCATCAAAAGTAAAGCTAGAAAGTCCAGCGGAGTATAAGAGACGTTATACTGGTGCTTCCTTAGATTCTATAAAAGCTCAAGAGAAAGCAAAAAAGCTAGGGCCTATATACAAATTATTAAAGTAAAATATATCAATTTAGATCAACACTTAACAAAGTTTATTGGACTATCTCATAGAAAAAAGAAATAGTCTAAAGGATCAATTTTTTTGTAGGTCGGGATTAAAATTTTAAAAATTACAAATTGAGTTTAAATAGTATTGTACTTATATTATAGTAGTATCTTTTGAGCCCTAAATTTTCTAGGCTCAAAATTTAAGATATATACAGTTGGTCAAAAAAGTGTCCAGATATTTGATATTTTTGTAAAGATTTCAGCATATAGACATTTTACTTATGTAAGCTCAGTATATAGTTTGTAGCCTAGTCTTCTAGCTTTAATCTAATACCCTAGTTGTAAGATTTTAACTAGTAGAATAGAAGATATATATATTTTAGTATACTATATCATCTAGATACTTTTTGTGTCTATAGTTTTATGTGACAAGTTGATTTGTGTACTATAAATTTTGCCTTTTTCTTCTGATTATTTTCTATATTTTTATATATTTTTACAATTTTTATTCATTGAGTTACAAGAGAAATACCTTGTAGGCAATGTCTTGTAATACATGACTGGCTGTGTTAGCCCTACATGATGGGAGCAATTATGACAAGAGTATATTAGGAAGGCAGAGCCTAGACCTGTTTCACTTTCATTAAAAGGTCTAGACTCAGGAACCAAGTCATTCCAATTACTATGCAATTACTAAGGAGTACTAGACTCATCCTCCAATTGGTTGCTTATCAGGCTTAGTCAGAAAGCACTGCCCTGTGATTATAATAACTTTGGCTTACTTACCCCACCTATGCACAAACCATCAAGGCTGCATATGGGCCCTTCTACTTTAGTATAAATATAGCCCTGTAGCCCTTACCTAAACCTTAGCTTTAATCTTCTTGCCTTTAGGTAAAGGCATGCCCATTTATACTAGACACATTAACTAATATATCTTGCCTTTAGTATTATGAGTTGATCTATATACTGTTACGAGTCGATCTATGTATTATAAATTTATTTAGAATTTCTCAGTATTTTTCCGAATTTTTCCTGATTTTTCTCAATTTTTTGGTATATAATATGTATATTATGTAAACATTATATAAGCACTTTGATGACTAAGTAAAGTTATGTAATCAGTCATCATGTGACTGGCCATCATGTGACCACTAGTCATGTGACTTGTTATGTAAGCAGGTCTATAGTATAGGTCTAGAACATGATACTATCATAGACTCACTATGATGGAATATCACATCATACTTAGCACCTCTGCATACAGACCATGTACCAGTGTACAAACCAGGTAGAAATAGTATATAACCCTGTAGTGTTTTACCTGAAGACCCCAGATTTGTTCTCTTTGTCTTCAGGTAAGCACAATAGTGCTTTGTATCTAAATAGTTAGCTAACACAATAAAACTTTGTCTTCAGAGTCCCTATCCCCCCTCTCCCCCTCTTTCCCATAAAAATCCTCCCTGCTTTGTGCTAAGAGGTAATAGGTGTGCTCCATGCTACCTATTGTTTAGAGGTTGCTTAGTACTCCTCTACATATACACTGCATAATACAGGCTTAGGCTTTGTGCTAGCCACTTGCAGTTATTGACCACAAAATCATAGTGCTAAGTGCACCTAAGTAAACAAAGGCTTGCCCTGCGTTTATCAAGGCTAAAAGACCCTGCACACCCATTTATATATGCAAGAAACTTTGTGTCTCAATGGTAGACCTTGCTTGAAGACTTTGTAAGTCTAGAGTAAAGCTTAGTGATCAGTGAGCTCAGGGTTGAGTAAGAACAAAGACAGCGTATAAGGCGTGTCTATCCTTGCATCCTAGGCCTTAGGAGTTGTAAAACAGTCATTACAGGCTACCCTATACCTTACAGGGGTTAACATAGGCACTGGTTGAGTTTTAGTGGCAAGAGGCAGGTGTGCTCTTGACATTAGAATGAATCTTTCCCTTTCTACGCTAGTTGCTCTGTGTACTAGAGGTAGTGTAGTGAGCTATATTATTTTAAGCAAAAATCAATTACTGTAAAAATTTAGTAGACTACCACAGTCATTCTACATACAAAAGTAGTAGTTTTCATTTTCATACATTTCTTGTGTTGGGAGTATTCTTGGCCAGCTTGCAAGTGGTACTAGTATCCACGGTTGCATTGGTTTTTTTGAGCTATTAAAGGGAACAACACCCGAGTGGATAGACAAAAAAGACTCTGGTTGCTACAAGTGTTGAAAGATATGCATATTTCAATACATCCAATCTTTCTAAATATTCCAATAAACACTTCAATAAATCAGTTTATATCTCATCTATCACTATTATTTATTTCAAGAATTTACAACTATTAGTTATGGAGATATAAAGCAATCATTCATTCACTTTATTCTGAATATTTCCGAAATATATTCATATTTCAATATTTATTTCTTAAAAATCATTTAAATATTCATTTTAAATATCTTTTGTTTAAACAATTCACTTTACTTACTAATACATGATTGTGATTATAAATCAGCTTATAAATCACACAAATAAATTAGTAATCACCTTCAAAGATATTAGTAATATTTGAGATATATTACTAATATCACTTTCCTATTCATTCAAATATTCAATTTGCTTACAAATACTATACTTAGCTTACAGAGCAGATTTATCAGCATAAACCTTATGCTCTTTGCTTACCAAGCAGATTACTTAAGCAAAGACATTGCTTACAAATCCTTCAGAAATTAGAATATTTTGTAGTATATAAACCCTAGCTAAATCAGCTGTAAAATATAAGTTATTTCACTCAAAAATAGTGAGTTAAATAGTCTACAAGACTAGCTCTAAGAGTACTAACTTCACCCCAGACTTACCAAGTCTACAAGACAAGATCAGAAGCCTTTCCCAAGGGAAATTAAGTAGGTAGTCTTAAAGGGATACTGGCTATTATCTTATCTTAAGTATAGCAAAGTTACTAATCACTTCCTATCCTAGGAAACCTTGCCTAATTCTAGGAACTAACTACAAGCCTGCACTTTTCTAACAAGTAAGTGTTTGCTTTATAACAGGTAACTTGTGAGCTAGCATATAGCCACACTATACAACCCAAGAACTACCATAGTTCAATACTTGAAATAAATAACAGTGATAGATAAGATATATATTGATTTATTGAAGTGTTCATTGGAATATTTAGAAAGATTTAATGTATTGAAATATGTATATCTTTCAATATTAGCATGTATTAACTAAATAAGTATATATATAGTAAGCAAATTTCAAGCTAAGAAAAATATAGACTAAAAATATATATCTTTAATTTTAATCCTTGGTAAATTTTAAGCCTATAAAATATAGGGCTCAAAATATACTACTACAATATAAGTACAATACTATCTAAACTCAATTTGTAATTTTTAAAATTTTAATCCCAACCTAAAAAAAAATTGATCCTATAGTCCTTTAGACTATTTCTTTTTTCCATGAGAGATAGTCTAATAAACTTTGTTAAGTGTTGATCTAAAGTGACCTTATAAGGGTTGGGTGACTATTTTAAGCCTATATAAGATTCATAATAAATGGCAACAAATTGTATATTATTATAAGCGGCACAATTTTACTTGGTTTCTTATAAATGTTAAGTCTCGGATGAACGGAGATAGTAGAAAAGGGAGGGGTGGAGCAGAATGGAAGTGGAGATGGAGTGAATAAGAGTAGAGATGGGAGAGTGGATAGCAAAGGAGAAGGGTGACTGGACTTGGCCAAGATGTATGTATCAGGCCCTTGCCTAGTTGCGGTCTAGGACAGGAGTCAGACAGGAGTAGAGGAACTAAGCTAATTTCCGAACTGAGGTAGCTAGGTATATGCTAGATTGGTATAAATACTATAGTAGCAGGAGGATACCAAGAGGAATAGAAATGAAGTGAGATAGAGAGTAGGAAATGGAATACGGGGTGCAAATGGGCCAAAACTATCTATGTGAATAAGGGTACCAGAACGTGTAGGGAAAATGATGGGAAAACAGGATACATGAGAAGAGGAAAAGACTCCAGGACTCCAGTCAGGTGCCGAGCAAGGGGTTGCTAGTTCTGACGCCTGAATTACGGAGGGCGGAGAGCAGAAGTTGGGAGCCGGAGAGGTGTCTTTGGTTGTTAGATAGTAGTAGGCAAGGGTAAGTGGGGATATGTCAGAAATGTTGGAGTGGAAGCTACTTGTGCATAGAGGGGGTTGTGACAGTAAGGCCTTATAGTGCATTGTAATGGAGCGCAATTCAGACACCTAGTGATAAACCCTGTAAGGGACTTGCTAATTCCCTGATGTAGATGCGTCTTAGATCGATACGCAATACATGTATATTGAACTATATATTGAAAGATTGAATATTTACAGGCTTCATATCTTTCCAATAATTCCAATGAATACTTCAAATAATCATCTAACATCATGTCATACATGATTATTTATTTCATGATTTTACAACTGTTTATTGTTGAGATATTAACAATTCTTTACATGTATATATTCTTTTATTTAATATTTTCAATATTTCATTATATCTAATCTTATCAGAGATAAGATTATCATATCTGAAGTTACTTGACTTTATCATTTATGAATATCTTTTTCATAAATATTAAACAATTCCATTTAAATATTTATTTCTCAATAATCATTGTGAATATTACTAATTGATTTTTCATGCCCTAGATCCTTGCTTATAAATCACTAAAATATTTACTAAGCAAATTCATAATATTAGTAATGTTTATAAAATATTACTAATACAGATCTAATAATAGGATATTGAGATAAATAGATACTTTCACTTACTAATACTATACAAATTACTGACTAAGCACACAGATTGCTTACCAAGTATATTATTCAGCAAATAGGAATATTAATAAGCTGATTTATAAGCTGATTTGTAAGCAATTTTCCTTACTAAGTGGATTAGATAAGTATAGGATTGGCTTACTAATCTTGTAGAAATTAGAATATTTTGTATTATATAAGCACCAGTAAATTTGGCTGGAAATGACAAGTTATTTCACTCGAAAATAGTGAGTTAAATAGTCTAAGGACTAGCTCATAGTACTAACTTCACTAATAGACTTACTAAGTCTACTATAAGACAATAAGCCTTCCTAAAGGGAAAACAAGTAGGTAGTCTCAAAGGGACACCGGCTAAGTCTTATATTAAAGATATAGAAGTAAACTAATTGCTTCCAATTTCTTGTAGATCCAAGCCTATCTAACAAGATAACAACCCTGCACTTTTCTCCAACAAGTAAGTGTTTGGTTTAAATAAGGTTTACAGTAGTGTATACGTGCATTACATTCTATATCATAACCCTTTTATTACTATGGTAGTTCTCGGGTTGTATAGTGTGGCTATATACTAGCTCACAAGTTACTTATTATGAAGCAAACACTTACTTATAGGAAAAGTGCAGGCTTGGGGTTAATTCCTAAGAATAGGCAAAGTTTCCTAGGTGGGAAGCGGTTAGTAACTGTTCTATACAGAAGATAAGATATAGCTAGTGTCCCTTTGAGACTACCTACTTTATTTCCTTGAGGAAATGGCTTCTGATCTTGTCTTGTAGACTTGGTAAGTCTGGGGTGAAGTTAGTACTCTTGGAGCTAGTCTTGTAGACTATTTAACTCACTATTTTTGAGTGAAATAACTTATATTTTACAGCTGATTTAGCTAGGGTTTATATACTACAAAATATTCTAATTTCTAAAGGATTTATAAGCAATGTCTTTGCTTAAGTAATCTGCTTGGTAAGCAAAGAGCATAAGGTTTATGCTGATAAATCTGCTCTGTAAGCTAAGTATAGTATTTGTAAGCAAATTGAATATTTGAATGAATAGGAAAGTGATATTAGTAATATATCTCAAATATTACTAATATCTTTGAAGGTGATTACTAATTTATTTGTGTGATTTATAAGCTGATTTATAATCACAATCATGTATTAGTAAGTAAAGTGAATTGTTTAAACAAAAGATATTTAAAATGAATATTTAAATGATTTTTAAGAAATAAATATTGAAATATGAATATATTTCGGAAATATTCAGAATAAAGTGAATGAATGATTGCTTTATATCTCCATAACTAATAGTTGTAAATTCTTGAAATAAATAATAGTGATAGATGAGATATAAACTGATTTATTGAAGTGTTTATTGGAATATTTAGAAAGATTGGATGTATTAAAATATGCATATCTTTCAACAATGTAACACACACACTGGCATCTACCCCTCCCTCTCATGGCTTAGCCAGGACAAATGCAGTTTACACCAGCGCTAGAATAGATAAGGTATCCTGTCTCCATTGAGAACATTATAATAGAGCTGAACACAAATGCCTGCAAAAATGGTTATCAAATTTGCTAGTGTCCAGATTGTCTAGTTGACTATTGTGGAACTCCAGGGCCTAGTACCATTGAGCGCCTTGTTTGTTGGGATACTCGTAACCCGGATGATATTTTCTCCAATGGATTTATTCTATATTCTAATGGCCTACCACCCCCTGATCAATCAACAATACCTGGGCAACTCCCAGCATACAATCTTTTATTATATGTTTGTTCAAGTCACAATAACCCCTCCATCTTTGTTAGTACTACCAGGATGCATACTAGCATGTCTAGAACCAATGCTCAATGGTGTCCATACAATATAGCAAACCACTTTGAATACAAAATTTTTGTGCACGGCAGGATTAATGTAAATCAGTCCCTAGGAACACTGATACTAGATCAATTCTTGAGCTAACACGAGATTGCGTTCCCGGGCAGTATTTGTTATGAGCTTATTTATACAGCCTGGGAGTATAATGGAGATAGTCATGTTATTACTATCTGGGCTAATCCCAATTTCAATCTCTCCATCCTTAGAAGCTACGCTGTGTCATTTGGAAGTCTCCCTGAACCAATCTTTAGGCATAATCTGCAAGTTTCAATCTGGACAGGCCCTGATACATACCAGCATTGTCAAAGACCCACATACAGTATTGGGCTAGATAGCTTAGATCCTATACAAGAACCAGGAGATCTAGTCATAGATAAGTATCTTGAAGATTCCTCGGATTGGCGCGTCCCTCATGTATTCTTGGGCTTTGAAGACCACAGGCAACTAAAGACCTGGTGTTTTTCCACTTCTCACATCGCACTGTTTGTTGGACTTGAACAAACAAATAGCAGTTGGATGGTCATTGGCACATCCAGTCCCGTCAAGCTGATCTAGGAGCTACCCTGGGTAGATATGGCGTTTTTTGCTCTCTCCGAGGAGGATGATGAATTTAGTTATAAAGTTGCTTACCTCTTCTTTGCAGGTCACATTGCCAAGGTCAATTTGAGGGCACTATTGAAAGATTGAATATTTATAGGCTTTATATCTTTCCAATAATTCCAATGAATACTTCAAATAATTATCTAACATCATGTCATACATAATTATTTATTTCATGATTTTATAACTATTCATTGTTGAGATATTAACAATTCTTTATACACATATATTCATTGAAATAATATGCATATATTCTTTTATTTAATATTTTCAATATTTCATTATATCTAATCTTATCAGAGATAAGATCATCATATCTGAAGTTACTTGACTTTATCATTTATAAATATCTTTTCATAAATATTAAACAATTCCATTTAAATATTCATTTCTAAATAATCATTATGAATATTACTAATTGATTTTTCATGCCCTAGATCCTTGCTTATAAATCACCAAAATATTTACTAAGCAAATTCATAATATTAGTAATATTTATAAAATATTACTAATACAGATCTAATAATAGGATATTGAGATCAATAGACATTTTCACTTACTAATACTATATAAATTACTTACTAAGCACACAGATTGCTTACCAAGCATATTATTTAGCAAATAGGAATATTACTAAGCTGATTTATAAGCTGATTTGTAAGCAATCCTTCTTACTAAGCGGATTAGATAAGCACAGGATTGGCTTACTAATCTTATAGAAATTAGAATATTTTGTATTATATAAGCACTAGCAAATTTGGCTGGAAATGACAAGTTATTTCACTCAAAAATAGTGAGTTAAATAGTCTACTAGACTAGCTCCTAGGGTACTAACTTCACCCTAGACTTACAAAGTCTACAAGACAAGATCAGAAGCCTTTCCCAAGGGAAAACAAGTAGGTAGTCTCAAAGGGACACTGGCTATTATCTTATCTTTAGTATAGCAAAGTTACTAATTGCTTCCTATCCTAGGAAACCTTGCCTTATCTTAGGAACAACCCAAAGCCTGTACTTTTCTTTACAAGTAAGTGTTTGCTTCATAATAGGTAACTTGTGAGCTAGTATATAGCCACACTATACAACCAAGAACTATCATAGTTCATTAGGCATAAACTCCCCCTACTATAGGAAAGGTCGCAAATAATTGGCCTATTTTTAATCTTCTTAGGATTGGATAGCTTAGAGCGGCATTACCAGTAGAAGGCAGTAATGTGATGGTTTTTGATAAATAGAATCAGTGTGCGATTGTATCACGCAAGCCGGAAGACTGCAAAGTTATCAAAGTTCAAGGCTGGGATGTCAATAACGTGGCGGATGTGTGGCTAGGCATTAAGTCAGCACTCTTTACATCTGTTAAAAGTTAGTAGTAATGGTGTAATGTAGACTACTTGTAATCTACTAGTTACCTATTTAAAAGACAACTAACTTACTTGTTTGAAAAGTTAATAGTCTATGGTGTTATAGGTTTAAAGGCAATAAAACCTATTTGTGAAAGCAATTAGTAACTCTGTTACACCTAAGTTAAGACTGTAGCTGGTGTCTCTTTGAGACTACCTACTTGTTTTCCCTTTAGGAAAGGCTTATTATCTTATAGTAGACTTAGTAAGTCTGTTGGTGAAGTTAGTACTCTAGGAGCTAGTCTTGTAGACTATTTAACTCACTATTTTCAAGTGAAATAACTTGTCATTTCCAGCCAAATTTGCTGATGCTTATATAATACAAAATATTCTAATTTCTATAAGATTAGTAAGCCAATCCTATACTTATCTAATCCGCTTAGTAAGAAGAATTGCTTACAAATCAGTTTATAAATCAGCTTAGTAATATTCCTATTTGCTGAATAATATGCTTGGTAAGCAATCTGTATGCTTAGTAAGTAATTTGTATAGTATTAGTAAGTGAAAATGTCTATTGATCTCAATATCCTATTATTAGATCTGTATTAGTAATATTTTATAAATATTACTAATATTATGAATTTGCTTAGTAAATATTTTGGTGATTTATAAGCAAGGATCTAGGGCATGAAAAATCAATTAGTAATATTCACAATGATTATTTAGAAATGAATATTTAAATGGAATTGTTTAATATTTATGAAAAGATATTTATAAATGATAAAGTCAAGTGACTTCAGATATGATAATCTTATCTCTGATAAGATTAGATATAATGAAATATTGAAAATATTAAATAAAAGAATATATGCATATTATTTCAATGAATATATGCATGTAAAGAATTGTTAATATCTCAACAATGAACAGTTGTAAAATCATGAAATAAATAATCATGTATGATATGATGTTAGATGATTATTTGAAGTATTCATTGGAATTATTAGAAAGATATGAAGCTTGTAAATATTCAATCTTTCAACAATATCAATTGATGCTATCATATGGATAGGGGATTTTGTGGCATGCTTCAATAGGCATCAATATACTATTCTGGAGCCTTATGATAAAGGTGGCTATATGGCATTTGGTCCTCGCAATATCTTGGATGATTTTCCAGCATTGGCTGCAATTAGTTAGGCTTAGCAAACCTGGGACATGTAATTTCAATTAGCTGTGAAATACAAAATGGATTGTAGTTATATACTGTTACTTGCCTACATCAGCAAAATTACATAGCACTTTTCAACTTTTAACTTTCAACTTTTTATACATTTTATACATTTTTGCAACTTTTAGGTCATTTCTAGGGGTAGACTCCTAGAATCTCCTTGTCAAAAATAAACTTAGATTTTTTGTTTTTTTTAAGCAACTCTACATATATAGTTTTTAATGCTTTTTACAACTTTATTAAGCTTTTTGAAGTAAACTCATTGCAACAAACAAAAAACAACAACTTAATAACAGAGCAGCTCAATAACAGACAAGGGCTCAAAAATAGACAGCAGCTGAGAAATAGATGGCAGCTTGAGCCAAAATGGCAATCTATAGTTACCATCTATGCAAGTACTCCCTCTAGTTGCAATATATGCCTCTCAATGCAAACATTGTCCCTAATGCCCCTGAACATGTCCTACAACGGCTCTAAGCCTTATGCAAATACTCACACTCAAGAATATGATGTGGCGGGATACAGTTGCTCAAGGGAGGACTACAACAGGAGGAGGACTATGGTGTAAAGGGGCATAATTACTCAAGGGAAAGCGCGGCATAGGGAGAGTGGTGCAGAGGGATATGGTCACTCAAGGGGGCATAGTTGCTTACACGGGCATGGTAGCTCAAGAGAAAGTGCAGCATGGAGAGAGACTGGCACTGTCACTCAATAGGGAATTGTTGCTCACCCGGGCATAGTGGCTCCAGGGAAAGCGCAATGCAGGAAGAGACTAGCCCAGGGGGACATACTCACTCAAGGGGCCAAAGTTACTCACGTGGGGACAGTGGCCCGAGGGAAAGCACAGCACAGGGGGAGACTGGCGTGAGGGGACACAGTTGCTCAAGTGGGCATAGCCATCTGTACTTGATATCTATACAGGCACTTGCTTTAGTTACAATCTCATTCTCAAAGAGTGAGAGACCTTCATTGAATATATGCTTATCTATTGAGGAAGCTCGGGCCTGAACAACTATGCAGTCCATGTCCTCCTGAGATAGATAGCCCTTCTCGTTCAAGATTGTGATCTGCTCAGATTTGCCGGTGCCTTTATTGGCAGTAGAGACCTTTATGACACTGTTAGCGTCAATCTTGAAGGTGACCTCAATCTGAGAAATACCACAAAGAGCGGAAGGAATGCCGTTGAGCTCAAACTTGCCAAGCAGGTTGTTATCCTTAGTCAGCAAATGCTTGCCCTTAAGGACCTGGATGAAGACGGCAGCCTAGCTATCGGCCATGGCAGAGAAAATGAAGACCTGTGATTTTTTTCTTGGGAATGCCCACCGTTGAAGATGTGGATGAAGATGGCGGCCCAGCTATCCAATGCGGTAGAGAAAATGAAGATTTGCAACGTCTTTGTGGGAAAGGCCTACCCTTAAAGACTTGGATGAATACAATGCCCTAGCTGTCGGCCATGGTGGAGAAAATGAAAATTTGCAACTAGCATTAGTGACTATACCAAGAACACATTCCACACAAATACACAGAATACAGTCTTTGAAGCTAAGCATCTCATGGATTACAAGATGGATGACCCTAATATCAAGCATGATATCAAGCACTGGCCCTTTAAGGTTATTGAGAAGAACAGAAAGCCTTCTATCCAGGTCAAATACCACAGCAACATCTGTGACTTTACCTCCAAGGAAAGTGGTTGATCACTGACTAATGCTAGTCAAAAAAGTAACATAGCATTGGTAACTATGCCAAGAACACATTCCACACAAGCGTACAAATGAGCTATGTGCAAAGGTTGATAGCATTGAACAAGGCAATATTGGATGGTTTTTGTTCAAGATCCAATACAAATGCCTTGTCAATAAGTCATTAGCAGAATGGGAAAACAAAAGGGAGTACAAGGTATGGTACAGGGACCCACTAATGGTTGCTGAGCAATGGATATCAAACAAGGAATTTGCAAATGAAATTGATTGGGCTCCCAAAAGTATTTTCAATGCAAATGGTCATTGCGTTTACACCAATCTTGCAAGTGGAAATTGGATGTAGAATCAAGCAGTATCAGCAATCATCAAACTTTATGACCACATAATCTAATTATAATTATTCTTTAGAATATCTTTACATGGGATGAAGCTACCCATAGTGCCGTATTTGTGCCCATTATCTTAGGGAGCAATAAAACCACAACTTCCATCGCAACCGGCCAAAATGAGTATTATCCACTCTACTTGTCTCTGGGAAATGTTCATAACTCTACTTGCCAAGCTCACCGTAACGCAATCACGCCTATAGCATTCCTGGCTATCCCGAAGAGCAACTAAATATTATCAATTATATAACTATTCTCTAAAATTTCCATTTCAGCCAAGAGAGAGTATGCAAACTCATTAGATTAGCCCAATTTTTGTTGCCAATTATTCTATATGTCTCTACATTGCATTTTACTCCTTCTTTAGCCTTTTATGTCATCTCCACGTGTAAACATGTGTACTGATGGTCACTACCATACAGTCATATATGGAATTGGGCCTTAAATTGCGGATTATCCCAAACAAGCACTTCTGTCTTACATTGTTCAGGGATGGTGTGGCAAGTAAGATGATACAACTTGATATCATAGCATATTTCTAATCCCCTTTCACAGATGCTTTACTCAAGCAAATAACCTTGATGCTAGTGGTTCATATCAAAACCACAAGCATACAGCAATTATTTGACAGGTACTGTCTGAGAAAGATGTCTAGGATAAGTTTAGTGTTGTTAGCACCGTTCTAGTACGTATTTTTTTCTCATATATATTTGCTTCACCAATTTGACTGTACAACTCCAGCCATTCACAGCCCATTTCCCCTGCGCCGACATCTACAAACTTTTAGCTCCTGACCTCCTGTATTAGATTATCGAGGGCGCTTTCAAGAACCACATAGTCCAATGGATTTGCAACTATATCAGACTTGAGTATAGAGGCAATGCAAATCAAATTCTTGCCAATATTAATTGCCAGTTCACCCCTTTATCTACATTTCAGAGTTATATATATTTTTTTAACTAACCAAGACTCTCAGTATTGCAGTAGTGCCATAATTCCCTGGACTTGGGTAATTTTATGAGGGTTGCAATTTTAAGCAATGGATAGGAAATGACTCAAAAGTATTAATGAAGGTATTATCTTTGTTGCCTTGAAGCTAACTACATAACATTGATAGCTCAACAACAATATCAGCTGTACCTCACAGCAATTGTTGGCTATGTGCTAAACAACATGGTTAAAGTACTTTTTGCATTTCTCAACTTTTGTTATCTTGTTTGTTGTTTGACAATTAATCACAACTCACTGGTAGCCATTGATAGTGCCTTCAAGCAATAACATAAGTATTGTGACATATTTCTAGAGCATCGTGCCTGTAAAGGTTTTTTGTTGCCACGACAGCATGCATTAATGCATTATTATCACTTCATCCAACAGTTTGGCTTGCTAAACAGTTTCTGCTCATTGATCACCAAGTCAAAACATATTGAAGCAGTCAAGGAACCTTATTGACAATCCAACAAATACAATGTACTTGGTTAGATACTCCTCACTAACCAACGACGGGATAAACTCCATTGTGCATATATCAAGTTCACTACTCATCTTGCATCCCTGGATCCTACTTGCACTAATTTGCTCAGCTCCAATACCAATAACAAAGAAGGCCCTTGCACTACACCAAGGGTTATAAATAGGGTCAAGCTGTGTGACTCAGAAGGTAAGTCCTATCATATGCATAATTTAGTTTAGTTACTAATGAGTATTAATGTAGCTAGGCGCTATGCTAAGGATTTGAATGTTTTAGTGAAGCAAACTAGCCTTGCTGATCTACCATTGCTTATACAACAATATCTCCATAGACTAGAGCATCCTGATAAAGATGTTGATGATGTGCATATACAAAGGCTACCTAAAGTTGAGGGCAAGATTTGTATTTTTGAATCTGCAATTGCAGAGTTTTATGCGCTAAGCAATTTATGTGGAATTAGGGGGACACATTGTAAATATATTTGTGCCAGTCCATCATGGGCAAAGGGTCAAGGTAGATTCAATACTGCTTTGATATCAACTCAGCCTCATTTGCAAGGATTTGCAGCACTAGATGTGGCTCATATCCGTCTATTTTTTAGAATCAAACACAAGAATCAAACATATTCCCTTACTCCGGGAACATGCACGATACCAAGATCACTGATGGATTTTGACTCATTGGATGCATTCAATATATTTTTTGTTAATAAATACATACACCACTATGCGTTTGAAATAGCATACTAATTGTAATATACTATTTTTGTGATAATTTTTTACCGTTGTTGACTTTGGCTGTGGCAAAAACTTGAGGCAAAATAGTTCCAGAATATTCTCAGCTTCAAACCACCAGAATCAAGCCGCATCTCTCTGTCACATCCCTTTGCCAAGTCTCCCCTACTTGTTATGCTGCATACTCTCTACAAGCTCAAAACCAAGATAAGAACACTGAATATAGTTTCCACTTGGATATATTAGGTGTTTGAGCAATCCGACCATACATGTGGGCCAGTTTTGGCTTTAGGTTGACACGAGTCTATAGTGCATCTTCAGTAATTGACCTCAGTCAAATTTAACAGCAGGATATGCACTGGTATAGAAAGAAATAAGCTATGTGGGATGCAAATTTTAGTAAACGACAAGCAGTAGTGTAAAGGTTGACCATTCTATTTCTAAAAATTGTACGTACTCACAGCTACTGTGTTAATCCAGGTCTTTAAAGGTGAGCTTTCCGAAGAAGCCTTGGATTTTTTCTACTATGTCCAACAGTCAGGCCGCCGTGTTAATCCACATCTTCAAAGGTAAGCTTTCCCCACAAAAAAGACTCTTAGTATCAAAGACCGTGTTTTGTATGCTTGTGTAAAATGTGTTCTTGGCATAGTCACCAATGCTATGTTACTTTTTTTGACTAGCATTAGTCAGTGTTCAACCGCTTTCCTTCCTCAAGGGTGAAGTTATGGACATTGTTGTGGTATTTAACCTGGATAGAAGGCTTCCTGTCCTTCTTAATCACCTTGAAGGGCTAGTGCTTAGGGCAGTGCTTGATATTATGCTTGATGTTGGGGTCATCCATCTTGTGACCCATGAGATGCTTAGTGTCAAAGACCGTATTCTGTACATTTGTGTGGAATATGTTCTTGGTATAGTCACTAATGCTAGTTGCAAATTTTCATTTTCTCTACCATGGCCGACAGCTAGGGTGTCGTGTTCATCCAAGTCTTTAAGGGTAGGCCTTTCACACAAAGACATCGCAAATCTTCATTTTCTCTACTGCATTGGACAGCTGGGCTGCCGTCTTGATCCACATCTTCAACAGTGAGCATTCCCAATAAAAAAATCACAGATCTTCATTCTGTCCACCGCGTCCAACAGCTGGGCCACCATCTTCATCCACATCTTCAACAGTGGGCATTTCTAAGAAAAAAATCATAGATCTTCATTTTCTCTGCCATGGCTAATAGCTAGGCCGCCGTCTTCATCCAGGTCCTTAAGGGCAAGCATTTGCTAACCAAGGACAACAACCTGCTTGGCAAGTTTGAGCTCAATGGCATTCCTACTGCTCTTCGTGGTATTCCTCAGATTGAGGTCACCTTCAAGATTGACACTAACAGTATTATAAAGGTCTCCACTGCCGATAAAGGCACTGGCAAATCTGAGCAGATCACAATCTCAAACAAGAAGGGCCGTCTGTCTTGGGAGGACATAAACTGCACGGTTGCTCAGGCCCAAGCTTCCTCAATAGATAAGTATATATTCAATAAAGGTCTCTTGCTCTTTGAGAATGAGATTGTAACTAAAGCAAGTGCCTGTATAGATATCAAGCACAGATAGCTGTGCCTCCTTAAGCAACTGTGTCCCCTTATGCCAGTCTTCCCCTGTGCTGTGCTTTCCCTTAAGCCACTGTCCCTGCGTAAGTGACTTTAGCCCCTTGAGTGAGTATGTCCCTCTGGGCTAGTCTCTTCCTGCATTGCGCTTTCCCTGGAGCCACTATGCCTGGGTGAGCAATAATTCCCCATTGAGTGACAGTGCTAGTCTCCCCCCGTGCCACACTTTCCCTTGAGCAACCACGCCTACATAAGCAACTTTGGCCCCTTAAGTGACCATGTCCCCTCGTATCAGTCTCCCTCCATGCTGCGCTTTCCCTTAAGCCACCATGCCTGTGTGAGCAACCATGCCCCCTTAAGTGACCGTATCCCCCCACGCCACTCTCCCTATGCCATGCTTTCCTTTGAGTAATCATGCCCTTTTGCACCACAGTCCTCCCCCTGTTGTGGTCCTCCCTTGAGCAACTGTATCCTGCCACATCATATTCTTGAGTGTGAGCATTTGCATAAGGCTCAGAGCCGTTGTAGGACATGTTCAGGGGCATTAGGGACAATGTTTGCATTGAGAGGTGTATATTGCAACTAGAGGGAGTGCTTGTATAGATGGCAACTATAGATTGCCGTTTTGGCTCAAGCTGCCATCTATTTCTCAGCTACTGTCTATTTTTGAGCCCTTGTCTGTTATTAAGCCGCTCTGTTATTAAGTTGTTGTTTTTTGTTTGTTGCAATGAGTTTACTTCAAAAAGCTTAATAAAGTTGTAAAAAGCATTAAAAACTATATATGTAGAGTTGCTTAAAAAAAACAAAAAATCTAAGTTTATTTTTGACAAGGAGATTCTAGGAGTCTACCCCTAGAAACGACCTAAAAGTTGCAAAAATGTATAAAATGTATAAAAAGTTGAAAGTTAAAAGTTGAAAAGTGCCATGTAATTTTGCTGATGCCCTTTGGCTCGAGATTTATTTCAACCACCCCCTAACCCCTTGAACATAAAGATCTCTTGGACTAGCATTTGCTTGACCGTGGCCAAGGGAAAGTAAATAGCTATTCCATGTTGCCTGCTATGCAGCCGCATCTGCATTAATGCGGTCCAGGAATAAATAGTGTAAGAGCTAGAGGTGCGAGTCAAGGTCAACGTTTAGTCCATGATGTATTTCAAGTTCATGGAAGAAAGCTTTCCATTTTGCACCGAATCCACAAGTGACATTGGCCCACAGGCGCTCAATGCAAACATTGTGAACACTCCTAGATATATAGTCAGATGCCATAGCAGCAGGAGAAACTATGGTTCATCTTACCAACCCCAGATATAAGACCCTCGCCTGATGCCAAATAATCTTTCCATAACCCCGGCAACAAGTACATTCTCCCCACCATGATCACCGCGAACGCGACTAGGATACCCAAATACAGCAGTGATATCATCAAAGAGCTCTAAGACAGTATTTGCTCGGTTGTTATTGCTGACACAAATACCCAGGAGAAAGCGGGAATATCCATCTATAAATGCATGGACGACAATTTTCCAGCGTATATGGCCTGAGAAATGAGACAATCAGAAGAATATTTGTGAATCAAATCATATTTGTACCATGTTGCCCATCATGGTGCCAGAGACTATTAGGACCAGGAACAGAATATATGCGCCGCTCTATATGCCGAGCCCCAAATGCTTGAGGCGCCGGACCAAGAACCCGTGTATAAGACTCTACAATACGGCGACGTGGCACGCGCTCTCCAAGTTGGAGAAGGTACCCATCTATCATGCGACGACCAAACATCGGAAACTGATCATGAATATCAAGTACAAGAGAATCCAATTGATCGTCAGATAAGGTAAACAGGTCGCTAGATCGTCCAGAAGAATATATACGCTAGGTTGAGCCGTCTTCTGTAATCCCCTCTGTATAAACTGGAGGGCCCGGAGTGGATAGTCCGTATTCTAGGAGTCGCCGGCGTATAGTCCAAGTAGAGCATTTGTATATGGCAGCAATTTGCTTATGAGTAGTCCTTCCTGATCGCAGTGCTGCAAAATGCTCCGACGAGATTTGGACAAGCGGCCTGCCAGCATCACCTATTGATTCTCGAGCTTCAAGGTCAGGGGCCGGTATAGAAGGCGGATCCGCAAAGGTATTGTGGGCATTTTCAAGCGATTGAATCATGCAAAGAACACTGTTATGGAGTGTTGACCAATCTTCGGGAGGCAAAAATGCGGCATGCTACCATTCTTGTGTTTAATACAGAAGGAGAGGCCCTAGAATACCAGGACCAGCTTACAATACTTGTATTTTGTAGAAATTCTAAGCACCTATGCATTTACTCGTTTAATTGAGCTTGATTGCCATGCTGAGTGTGCAGACTGACATGGACTTGGGATCCCAGACGCTGATACAGAGTATGAATGTTTGCAATGATCGAGGATGTGCCAGTTCGAGGCATATGTCTCTACAAATGCGGTACTGGCGGAGGGAGAAGATTGAAGTGTGCGCAAAAGATACACATGCTGCCAGCAGGATTGAACGCAAGAGAATTTAGACTATGTAATAATAAAAGTGGCTTTGTACCAAAAGGCTCTTGGTAAGCGGAACTGCGAGAATTGACGTAAAGAGGCAGCAAACTTACAGCCAGACTCCAAGCCGCCAAGCCTCAAGAAGCTGAAAGTATTTCTGCAATGTACACTATTCTGTAGCCTCGGGGTCCAGAGTCGAAGATAGCCTGCGCTAATTGCAGGTCTTTACTTAGTAAGGAGGCAACTGGGCAGCTTTCAACAGAATATCTGTTTAAAGCAGTATGGCGGACTTGGTGCTGGCTCCAGGAGAGATCTTTGGTGCCGCAGGCACGCGGTCGCTGTGTGGGTGCCATACTGCATGTTGTCAATTGATGTATGGATTTTTTATTTTTGCAGTCCATCATGATTTCCGCGCGGCGCATATCCATACGGATATTTGCTTCCGGCACTCCCTAGCGCCAGCTTCCCCTCACTTCTCGTATTGGGCTTGAAAATTCAAATCCTGGATACACAAGCTTGAATCCTATGAAATCCTAAATATTGCAATACATAACCTAGGATTACAATCCATAGGTGATCCGGCTGATTATACACGTGCGACGGGGCATATAAGTACAAAATGCGGCTTTTGAGGCCATAACTCCTAATGTTTAAAGCGTAGTAGTAAATAAGATAGTGGAAATGGAGCGGGTTTTTTAAGCATTAAGTGCAGCGCAGAACAATATCACTACGCCCGGACTATCGCGGGCTGGAGCCTTCGGATGCCCATCCGATCCGCTAATGCTTATTTTGCTAAGTATAATGTATATCCGGCTAAGCGTAGTGCTTAACTTTTAGTGCTATAATTTTGTTCGCTGGGGTCCCTCATACTCATAAGGCTCAGGAGTTGTAATCTTGATGTATAACTACTTGCATAGCTCATTATCATTGATTTTCTTGACCATTCCTATCACATCTATACTATCATCTTTACATGCAGACATAAGTACGAGTAGGAGTACTACCGCAATGCACGCGCGACGCGTGTACCAACACTTACGCATCAGCATGATGCAGCATGTCGTGTTTGCCGTGCACGCTTTCGGCACCGCAAAACAATCACGGTGCTTTTTCTTCGCGCGGCAGACGCCAGGCCCCAGCACTGGACGCAGTACTGGACAGTTAGATTCCGATTCCAACTGGACAGCTGCATGCCCGTCGTGTTACCAAGTCTCAGCGCGAGTGACCGTGTGGCATTATGGAAAGTGTTTCGAAGGATTTGGATATTTTGGCGGCTGTGGATGGAAGATGTTTGTAGAGCATGATTTTCTTTTCTTTTCTTTTTCCCTTACGTTTCCGACTGTGTCCGTCGCTGCGTCCTAGGCACTGACTTCATATATGCTGTGCACATTTTTCACCAGACACCACCTACCCCACTCATCTTCATTTTCACGCTTTAGTTACCTACCAGCAGTTTTCTCCCAGAGCCAGGATATTTCCTGGAGTCCGGTTTGCCTTAGTAGCATGATAGGACTATAAATAAATTAATCGAAAAAAAATCGGTCTCACGTGACTCTAAGTGGCGCGTCGTTGCAAATTGGTAGCTGAGCAATTTGCTCCTTTTCCCTGATCATGCAACCATGTCTGAGACGTCATCTCTACCCCTTCCTCTTCCCTCCGAATGCTGTTTCAAAGACTGTCATAACAGAAGTATTATCAGTGGATATCAATTGCTTCTTGATGCCCTGGAAGTTGCCCAGAAAAATCAGAACACGGAGGCCATTATGAACATTAAAGTCATCGGTTTTCTTTTAATCTCTCTTTTTGAATCCCGAGAAACCCTCGGGGATGGCCCAGCCGCAAGAGTCTTCACCGAAGTAGCCTCGTCTAATGCTAATGATTCTATTAACGAACTGGGCATACACTACCGTGAAAAGCTTCTTCGCGCATGTATAGTGTTCAATTCCCAGGGCCTTAGCCTTGATGACGTGCCTAACGTTCTTACGTTTGTAGTCCGTCAGCCAAAGGGACAATTGCCGACACCTTCGGAGCATCCCTCTCGTCCCTCTTTTTCTACCTTGGAAGACATGATGAAGGATTGCTTGGAAGGATCCGGATTGAGTTATGGCGGACTGAAACGACGTGTTAGTTCACTAAGTACTTCCAAGCAGCAAGCTATGTCTCATTTTTGTTATTCCAGGCTCTTGCACGTGACGGTTACCGTTGCATGCTCAGCGGAGCTCTTGATTTGCAATATGGAAAAAAGAATAAGAATCTTACCGGGGACATGAGGCACACAAATTGTTGCCACATATTACCTCAGTCGACTGTGCAAAATGTAGATCCAAACAACCCAACCTATGATAAGAAGGTGACACTCCGTTTTATCTTTTTTTTTACCAACTACTATTGTAACTGATGACAATACACAGAGAACTTACGCGGCCTCAGTCCTTTCCGTGCTTCGTGCATTCGGTCTCGAGAAGATTATCGATAAATTCCTGACAGCTGATGGAATTCATGATTTGGGCAATGTCCTTACCCTGACTACTGATATACACGCCGTTTTTGATACCTTAGATATGTGGCTAGAAGGAACGGGTATGCCTCATGAGGTATGCCATTGTTTTCTACGCCTCATTCATTACTCAATATATACCCTTAGTATCGTATTTGCTCGTTCGATAAGCGTATAACCAAGAGCTTGCCGGAGAAGGTGCAATTCTGGAACCATGCGGAAAAGATGGATCCTACTTTATCATTACCAGATCCGGCTTTATTGTGCATACATGCTATCTGTGCCAAAGCGCTCCATATGTCTGGTGCGGCCGAGTATATTGACGAACTAGATGAGGAATTTGAAGGCATTGGTGTTTTAGCTCAAGATGGCTCTTCTGCTAAAGTTTTACATGATGCTGTTTACCGTATTGCTATATTACAGTGCCCACCTAAAGCTTTTCACACTTTTAATACATTAACTGACTACTCAAATACACCGCTTTCATAGATTGTTATAGGATAATTTAGTAATATGTTTATTCTATATAATGTTTTTAATTAGGGTTAGGGGGTGGATGGCAAATAAAACTCGAAGAGAGGAGCAGGGGGGGCTCGACTGGGTCAACGGGTGGATGGTTAGTCCACAGCATACCCGTTTCGCCCTTTAAAGGGCTCATCAGGACCTGCTTAGTCGAGTCTACACACATAATAATCAGCATAACGGTGACTAATGTTATCTTGCTTACCTAGCCCGATCGCCGAAGGCAATCGGTAATCCATGAGCGGGACGCTTACCAACGCCGATCGATAAGATCAGGTCCGCATCGGAATGACTAAAAATCGCTAACAATTAGTAATAAGCAATACGTGCTTACTAACCTTACAGCAAGGTCACATGAAAAACACGTGATCTATAACCAGACCACGTGACGGAGTCACGTGCTTTACAGGCACGTGACTAATCCACGTGACCTAACCCCTACTGATCACGTGACCTATGTGTTAGGTTAGTTAGGGGGTGGATGGCAAATAAAACTCGAAGAGAGGAGCAGGGGGGGCTCGACTGGGTCAACGGGTGGATGGTTAGTCCACAGCATACCCGTTTCGCCCTTTATAGGGCTCATCAGGACCTGCTTAGTCGAGTCTACACACATAATCAGCCTAAGGGTGACTAATGTTATCTTGCTTACCTAGCCCGATTGCCGAAGGTGATCGGTAATCCATAAGCGGGACGCTTACCAACGCCGATTGATAAGATCAAGTCCGCATCGGAATGACTAAAAATCGCTAACAATTAGTAATAAGCAATACGTGCTTACTAACCTTACAGCAAGGTCACATGAAAAACACGTGATCTATAACCAGACCACGTGACGGAGTCACGTGCTTCACAGGCACGTGACCAATCCACGTGACCTAACCCCTACTGATTACGTGACCTACATGTTAGGTTAGTTAGGGGTTAGGGGTTAGCTATTGATAAGTTAGTCTTAGTGGCTAGGTAGTATTATATAAATACGTTATATATGTACTTACGGGGTTAGGGAGTTAGGGTGTCTGTTAGCTTGTCTAACTTCCTCGGTTAATACCGTCTGTGCATGAAACAGAGTTTCCAAAGTACCTACAAGATAAAGGTGTGTGGCAAAAGAATTCCTACAAAATGGGACCATAAAGTAAAAGCATTGGATTATAGCCTTACTACTACACGGGGATTAGCGCTGCCGTCGCAGAGAGGTTTGGCATGTCACAGCCGAGGCTATACCGGAATCCATCCCGGTTCCATTAAATTCTCTAACGTCGTATACAAGCACATTACCTTGGTCATACTAGTCCTACTTTGATCTAAACCATTAGCCGCATTGAGCACTTTAATGTCGTTGCAGGTACAAATCCAATCGATTGTAAGCCAGAGACTTACCATCTAGCAATTCTCCATTGTGTAGGCCCTGGAGAGCGTCTTCTTCTAAAACCTATGTCAGAACTATCCGAATCAGAACTAACAGAGCCCTCACCGGGGGCTGGGTCTGCCATAGGTAGGTAGGAAGACGTGAACGAATCGTCTAGGGGTGGCGCTGTTCCGTGTCGCCTCTCTTGATTAACAAGAGTGTCAATTTCCCCTGTTACTTGCTCATCCAGGTTTTCTAACACCACTTTTTTCCAAAGACTTGTGATGTCAAACAAATTGCAAGTGCGAGAGCGACTTACAATTGTTCGTGTGGTATGGTTAAAGAAGTGACGAATATCAGGCATACCCTGATTTTCAGACCAACCAGTCTCCATGTCTATGTCTCCCGAAGAAGGCAATAAACAGAAGCGCTGATCAATTTGAAACCACCTAAGGAGGTCTTCCTCACCAATGAAGCTATAGTCCCCAAATTTGGGTTCTAGTTCATTACGTTCTACTTTGTATAAGTATTCACGCCAGTAACCAAGAATGGTGTCTGTAAATTCTTTTGCATTAAAATAATTCCATACAGGATTGAATTCTGTCTTGAGTACAAGAAGGTTAGTGCCGTCTTTGGCTTTACGATGATTAACGGTGAGCCGTTTTTCCCATCTTTCTTGTAAATTTTTCTTTGCCCAAGACATAACAAGAGCCTCAGGGTAGCCGCGTGCTATATAAAGATTAACTAAGTCTTTAATTGCATCCAGGTAGTGTGACTGTGTACTACTTAACACGGCCATCCTTGACATTTCCCCAATGAATGTTCCTCTTTTGACATCCATGGGGTGTGCCGAGATGAATGGAATTCTTTCGTGGTTGGACTGCGCTTTTCTGAAGGGCATGTGCTGTAACTGTCCATTGTGATCTCGGTACAGTGTCATGTCCAGGAAGTGTTGAAAAGATTCTGACGCATTCCAAATAATTTCACAGCCATCGAACTTTATTTTGTCATTAACAACTTGTATGGCTTCTTGTTCACTTGAAGCATACACAATTGCTAAGCAGTCGTCGATGTAGCGCCCATAGAACGGTACTTGGGCACATTCAAGAATTTTGACCTTGTTTTCAAAAAACCAGCCATAGAGGTTGGCTAAATCTGGGGAGTCAGCGACTCCCATAGCAAGGCCACGTTTTTGTTCGTAGATTTTATCTTGAAACTGTGTTACTAGTCTAGTATTACCTACATATAAACTTTGTTTGAACAATCTTTGTTCTAGTTTATGACTATCATGATCCCTTATATTCCAATAGTGATCCATATACATGTCGTACACTATAGTGAGACATTTATCTAATGGTATATTAGGGTAGAAGGCCACTACGTCACCAGTGACGATATAGAATTTGTGGCGAGGTAATAGAGATAGTTTACTTAATTTTATCGCCAAGTCTTTGGTTCCATGTATAATAGTTGGCGCCGAATTAATAATTGGTTTAAGTTTTTTAGATACAAATTTAGCCGCCGGATTCATAACCGAAGAGTGACAGGGTATGATTGGTCTGAATTTAACCGGCTGTTTATGGATTTTGGGGATACCATAAAACTTCGGGATCTTATGATTGTAACGTCCTTCCTTTTCTTCAGGTATTTGAGAAAGAAAGAATTTCTCCGTTACAGTTTCTATCCGGACAAAATTGGCTGTATCTGCAAGGTTGGCAAGTTCTTTCATACTTTTAACCTTGTTGTCGAGAATAGCTTGTGCCATTACTGGGTTAAGCTCTTTATAATCTAAAGGATTATTTAATATCTCGAGAGATTTTTCTATGATCCAGGTACGCTCTGACACGGCGATACCTAGGTTCTTATCAGTGCCAGTAACTACATAGTTATGGTCGTTCAAGAACTTTTGGATTGGTTTGAGATGAGGTGTGAGCGACTTAAAGTTCGACTCATCCGACTCCGTTGGCATTTTAGCGATCGTATCATTAATGAAGCGCTGTCCCATACGGAGACCCTGTTCCAGGTACCACGGCATTTTGAAGGGTGGAAATTTGGTTTCTTTCTTGACTTCAAAATCAGGATCATAGAGGGAATCTTTCCCTGAGAAAGAGAATAATACTCTCCATCTTAAACGGCGAGTAAAGTCTTCATACGCATTTTGTAATAACTCTTTCTTTAGTGGTTGGTGTAGAAGAAATCGCATTCCAACACTTAATGAGTAACTTATGTTATCGGGCAAATTCACGCCAGGAGAAGTGTGAACAGATTTTTTGTAACTATTTAAGTACAAATAATCTACAGGCGTATGTAAAATAACTAATTCTACCGCGCGTGGATAAGAAATGTCAGTAATCTTATCAGGCAAGGTTGAGGCGATACCAGGTACATACCCGGAAAAATCGATGTCGTCCCCTCTTATTACTTGCGAGCCTTGCCTTTGCCCTTGTTGTTGGACCCACCAGCCTTCTTGTTCTTGTCTTTCTGAGCGGCTTGCAGCACATTCTTGGGCTGCTTGCGAGAAGGAGGGGGCAGGTAACGTTTGCCGCCCTTGTCGGTGTAGTCCTTGGCGACGCTTAAGATCTTGCGAGCTTGTTTCGCCAATTTGGCGTCGCGTTTGGCATTGTTCTAAAGAATTATTTTTATAAGTCATTAGATCTTGGTTATAGAAGGAGGATCTTACCTTCTTTTGCTTTTCCGTAAGCTTACCAAGTTTGCCCTTCAATGTGCAAGCTACCGCTTTGTCTATCATAGACTGAACGGAGGGGGACTTGTTGGGGTTAGTTAAGGGTTAGGGGGTTAGGGGTTAGGGGGTTAGGGGGTTAGGGGTTAGGGGGTTAGGGGGTTAGGGGTTAGGGGG